>CM021109.1:537912333-538395891 GCA_007115665.2 Sequoiadendron giganteum
CCGAGTTTGTGCCAAGTCTAGGCTCCGAGTCCGAGTCCGAGTCAAAAATTGGCTTGCCGAGTCCGATGCGAGTCTGAGTCTTGTAACTATGGTTAATACTAAAGAAAGCATTAGACCAATAATCAGATTAGCAATATTTGTTTCTTATATTCAAAAAATGCTAAATATTATTGCTAAGTGAGTACATCACCTAAGTTGTTGTATCTCTCCACGTTTTCTAATTGTTTACTCGCCCCCTTCAACCTTATATTGGATTGATATAGGATGAGGACAATTAATATATACATAATGTACTTATGTTTATATTAAAGAGTTATCATTACTTATAAGGCGTAATAATTGTTGCATGTATCATTATTGTGTATTGACAAGTGATTTACATATCTACTTACCCATACATATATTATATATATATATACATATGATTTTATAATATATTTATATATTTTATATAAATTATATATATATTATTATTATTTCCAACTGATTTCAATTTACAATAATTTCTTGGTATGAATACATATATCTATAATATATATATACTTAGAATATTAATTTATTATATTTAAATCCATAATTCATAAGTTGATAGAATTACTTATCTATTAATATATTAAGTTAATTATTTACATCTCAGAAAATACTTACTTACAATCACAATCATTATTGCTGATCAATGTCTAGTGTACGGACCCCCTTATAGTTTTCTGGTTCAACTCTCTTCTTACTTCTGTTCTCCATTGAAAATAAAATTCAATTCCCTAAATACCCGATGTGTTGAAAGGGTCATGTTTTTTAGTTTTGAAGGGATACATTATTTCCCTTTATGGCCACGTGGTTATCTCACATTACCAAGCAGCCCCCAATTGGAAACAATGATTGCTGCTTCCCTATAATTGCTTGTCTTTTGAATACTAATTATTGCATTGCTAGGAATTGCTGCATCCCTTGTGAATCTTTCATTGTTTTCTAGAGGCTGCTTTATGAATTGGTATTTGTTTATTTTGTTTGTTATTTATTTATTATATTTTATATTTTATGTTTGTTTATTTAGTTATTGTTGTACCCCAAATTAAAAAATTTGCTACACTTAGGCATTTTGAAGAAATGATCAAAAGTCTTAATAAAATTATCAAAAACGGTCAAAATTGGGGATTTGCATGTCTTGCATGAGGGTCAAAAACTCAAAATTTTCAAAATCTGATGATTTGGGTCTGCTAAGAGCGACCAAGTCTACAAAACCTAGATGTCAATTTTTCGACCCTAAATTTTAGAAAAATTTCTATTTTTAGAAAAAAATTTAAATAGATTTGTTTTTTTGGGTTTCTTTCAAAATGGATATTGGTAAATTTTTCTAAAAATAGAAAATTTCTAAAAATAAAAAGTCTGGCTACTAGGGTTCAAATTGATTTTGATTGGTAAAAGATACTTCCTCATCAAGTTGGTCTAGTCAGAATCATCAAAAGATCAGTTTTACCCTAGTGGGTCTATTTTGCTTTTCAGGAGCTCCAAGGTCATTAATGGAGGTCAATCAACTGCTAGGTGTCAGACTCAGAGTCTTAGGCACTGCTCGGATCAAGAAGTTGCAACGGGTGATCGAGGGACGAAGAATGTGGAATGGAGGTTGAAAATTCTTTAAAAATACAAATTCTGGCTAACTATGGAAAATCCAGGTGCCCTCACCCAGTAAAGGTGCCTTGTGTTTTGTGCCTTAGAAATTTTTTCAACTTCAACAGTCAAGGCAATAGTAGACGTGAGGAATGAAGGGAAAAGTTGAAATGCCAATCATGGGCGCTCTAGAAGGAGATATAGGCACCTAGCTTTTCAAGGGGTCAAATGATGGAATTAGGGTTTGCTCATCCTAGACAATGTTGCTCAAAATCTTCTCAGCTCCGTAGTGAAACCATCTACACAGTCATCAGATCAATCAGTCATCCAGGATTGAAGATTGAACGGAGAGGTCTCAAATCGAGAAGCAAAAGGCAAATCATGAAATCATCAGAAAATATTCCAAGTCTGGAATCCTGGGCGCCCTAAGAGGAGATAGGCGCCTAGGGTTTTGGAGGCTCAAATCCAACAATTAGGGTTTTCTAGACCAGTCAATCTCTTCATAATCCTACTAGCTTTGCAATGGATATCTCAGCAAAATCATTAGATCATTCAATTGACGACAAATCTAGATCGAACAGAGAACACAACATGAGGTTTCAAGTTTCAAAGATGAAAATGATTAAAAAAACAACTAGTCTGGTAGTGACGGGTGCCCTAGGTGGAGATAGGCGCCCAAGGATTTGAAGGTCTAAAACATCAAATTTGCAGTCGTAGTCTCCAACATGTCTCCTTCAGTTTTGATCAAGCTCTTTAACGCAATCATCAACAAGTCCCTCAGAGTTGGTAGTCAACAAATATTGAAGACAGAGTGAATGGATGAAGTCAAAGGCAAAATGAAAATCTCTAGAAAATTCTAAGTCTGAAAGCCATGGGCGTCCCAGGAGGAGATAGGCGCCCAAGCTTTTGAGGCCCTAAAACTTTCAAGAGATGCAGCTTCGAAGAGACCCCCACTTAGAATTCATCAGGCTATCCAACAAGTCCAACCATCAGTTCATCAGACCTCTTGATCTTCCAGAAACGAGAATTTATTAGAAGATCAGAGAAAACAAGCAAAAGTTGAAGAGTGTCAAAAAATGGCTAACACTAGATGAGATGGGTGCCCTAGGTAGCCAGGGGTGTCTAACATTTTGAGGGGTCAGATGAAGTTTTTATTAGAAAATGCCTCCAAGATAATCTTCTCAGATTCAATCCAGCTCCATGAGGAGATCATCCACTAGTTCATAGGATTCACTGAGCTCCCGGGATCGAGGATCAAACAGAGGTTAAAATCAAGCAAAATTTGAAATTTCAAAATTTTTGACTAAGTCTGCTAGGGAAAGTGCCCCAGGCTAAGAAGGGTGCCCAAGGCTTAATGCCTTAGAAATTATTTCAGTTTTCATAATTCATCATTTGAAAAAGTGTCTACATTCGACGAACTTGGCTCAGGATTGGCTTCAAAGATTTAAAGCTGGAGAATAAAGCATTTTTATCCTCAAACCTATTTAAGAAGGCCTTTGCATTCATTATTCACTTTTTGCGGGTTAGAGTTTAGAGGAGGACACATATAATTTTCTTCATTTCAAGATTTAGAGGCCAAAACGTGGTGCTTTTCTGAAGTTCTTCATATTTTCCAGAGCAGCTCACACAGAGGCTCACTTTTTCATGCTTCAAATTTCCAGGGCATCAATTTTTAGAAGAAGGGGGTCAATATTTTCCAATTTCAATGATCTGGGTCAGCTTGGTTTTCAATTCTCTACAACTTTGAAAAAATTTCAAGTTTTCAAGAAACTACTTTTTTCATGCATGTCCAAGAAATCTTCAATATTTTCAGAATTTGATCATCTGGGTCCTTCTCAAACATAATTCTTGACAAAACCCAACTCTTAGCTTTTTTTGGGAAAATCCGAAAAATTTAGTGTTTGCTGCTTTTTCAACCAGCCATCAACATTTTTCAAAACAGACGATTTGTGTCTCTTTGCAACAAGATTCTAAACAAAACCCATATCTCTGATTATTTTTTAAAAAAATGTCATTTTGAAGAAAAAAAAAATTAGCAAGTTATTTTTAGTTTTTGTGCTAAGCTTGTCCGAGCATAGTCAAGTTTACAGTCAATCTTCAAGTTTTTCAGCATGCAGTACTCTCCCAAAGAATTCAGAGCCAAACAAGTGTTGTAACATGATTATCTGAACATATGGCATTAAGAAGTGCTTTGGGTAAAAGGACAAGTATTGGAAAAGAGTTGTACAATACTCTTCCATTAAAAAAATTCAAAAGAAGTGCTAGAACCATAAAATTTGCGAAAGATATGTTGAAGCAAGAGGATATTTATAAAAATGATAAAGCAGTTGAAGATGTCAAAGATTTTCTAAGTTAAATTGCAGAAGGGCAGAAGATCCTAGAAAAGCGGAATATGGCTATAGATAGTATCAACGCTCTTGATAGAGAGGCAATTTCCAGCTTTTTGGCGGATGTTGTCATGTCCCCCGAAATTGTAGCATTGGAATATAAAGCATCAAAAACAAGACAAACAAAATACATATTAAAACATTAACGATTTAATTATAATTATCAAAAGTAATATTATAATTATAAATATCAAATATAGAATTGTAATTACCAAAATATAAATAATGAATATCAAAATCATTACAAATATTAAAATACATATAACTAAGTCAAATGAATATTAAATAACATTGTAATATGAATATCATAGTAATTAATATTATTAATTATAAATATCATAATAATAAAGATAATATTTACAAGAAATAAACAATATAAAATAATATTAATTATTATATATCAAACGGAAAATATTTAATTAACATATACCAACAGCAAATAAGGGAATCCTAAAAGATCCAATTCCTATACTAATCACTCTTAATAGCAGCGATTATGTTGGGGAGAGGGCGATAACCATTTAGTTTAAATAAAAAGGGATTATGAATTAGTTTCAAAAGCAGCGATCACTTCTTCATAAAAGGTGATGACTCTTTAGAGGGGTATCTCTTTTCTAAGAGATGTATCTTTTCACTTGAATAATGAATATATAAAAAAAAGAATTGCATGGAGGAAAAGGAAAAAAAGAGGAGAGGGATATGGCATCGTGGCTGGCTGGAAGAAAGGAAGAATCTGCACAAGTATAAAAGTAAATATAAATTTAAATAATGAGTGAAGTAAGTATAAAGGTAAATATTTATAAATTTAAATAATGAATTTGGTAAATACATCACGAATTTAGGTATTAATGTTTAGTAAGTAATTTTTGATAGAGAATAAATAATTAAAATTTATGTTAAAAATCAGTCAAAAGAAAATTAAATAATAATGAATGAAGGCTTAACAATAAATTAAGGATTTAGTAATAGTTGGCAATTAATTAATATTTATATATAAATAATATGGTTGTTGTATATATATTGTAATTTATATGTTTGGTAAGTATATTTGATAATTGATAAAGATATTAATATTCGATATTGATAAAAAATATTAATGTAGTTATTAACATTTGATAATTGATCAATATATATATGCAAAGGTAATTATCGTCAATCAATTAGGAATAATTATACATAGATCCATATATAGAATATATATATATATATATATATATATATATATATATTATGTTCGATTATCCAATAATGATGCTTGCAACAATTATTGTGTCTTAACAAATGATTATGGTTTTTATCTTGAAAGATAGACCTCGACCGAAAACTCCGTCGTAACGCTTGATGAGGATAGGGAGTGTGTGGAAGGGAAGGTGGGTAAATCTATGTCGGATGAAGCCCAAGACAGGTAACCAATCCTTGAGGGTGTCCAATGCGAGATGGTGCATGCGCCCTTGGCACAATAAATCTACCATCCCACAAGGTTAGGGAGAGAAATAAGGTGAAGATCTATTCCAATTCAAGAGTAATAAGTCATATAAGATTATGTTAGCTATGCACTAGTTGATTATAATGCATTTCATTTATCTTATCCCCTCAATCTTTCATTTCTCTTTATCAAACAACCTTTAAAACCAAAATTTTAATCTGTGCATTTTATGTCTCTAATAAGGGGACATTACAGATGTGGTTGAGATTTAAAGCAACAAATTTTTCCTAGCTTTCTTCCCACTTTCTTTCTATTCTTGTCTCAATTCTTATCCATTCTTTGAAAAAGAAGGAAATCAAGATGTAATAGTTGGCATTTTCCTTATTTTTAGGCTTTCATAGGTTGTTAGATACTTATCTTGTTTTAGTTTTAGAAATAAAACTTGCATGTTGGCAAGTCTTAATTGTAAAAGCAAGGAGATTTTAGGGTTCCCTACTCCTCTGCTTGTGTATAAATAAAGGCAGCCTTGCCCATTTTTCTTTAATGATGCTCATGATAACAAAACGCTGAGCCTATTAGTGTCTTCTAATTGTTATTCAATGTTGTTCAAGAACGATTATTGTGATAGCAAATTGCTGAGCCTATTTTTCCTGCAAGTTGTTCAGTTTCATGTTCACTTAGTGTAAGAGCAAGCTTGTATGCCTCTTTAGCTGCAAGTTATTGTTCAGTCCATGTGTTACTTGTGTCAATGTGTTTTGTTTGATCGCAAAACTGTAAGCCTATTTTGCTACAATCCTACTATCCCAGAAGTGTAATCTTTGTTATTTGAGATTTGATAAAATAAAGTCTTGTGCCTACTTTGCTGCCTTGATATAATGTCTTAGATTTTCCGTTTTATGTGTTATGCTTATATGATTTCTATTTCAACTTACATTGAAATTTCAGTAGATGTGCATTGGGAGAAAGTTTGTTTAAGTATTTGTGTTGAAGACTCATTTCTTGTTCATTTCTAATTCTCAAGCTCTGCATTTACTCGAGTAATTAGAAATGTCATTAGAGTAGGCTTAGTTGTAGTTGAACTTCTAAAAGAGAAAATCTCAGCTACGGTGCTAGAGTTCTATAACCTTGTGTTCTTAGCTGAACAAAAGATTGGCAAATTAGTTTTAGTTTACTTTCTTTAAAGCAACATTAGCAAAGAGGGAGCTTCCCCTCCTAATTCGAAGAGTAGTTTATCTATGCATAGCTGTCCATTTCTAATTCACATACCAGAGGTGCGAATTGAAACACCAACAGTTATTATATTTATGATTTTATATTTGTATTATATCATATTTATGATATGTATTATAATATATGTTATTTTATGATGAGAATAATGGTTAAATCGTGATTATATTTATAATCATAATATTATAATAAATTTGCTAATAACCTATATATATATTTATTTGCATTTCAATATTTGGTTATTTCTATGTTCTATTTCGGGGACGTGACAGTAACAACGATTCACAAGGATGTACCAATATATTCATTTATAAGCTTCTACAAAATGTTCTAGGAATCTCCATGCATGTGGTCCTCTTCTTCATATACAATGTCGATATTTAAAGTGGCCAATGGTTGTTTGAGAACTACTTGTTGAAAAATAGTGCATAACGTAGATTAATATGTAATATAAATAATGTAAGTGATTATGCAATAAGGACTTTAATTAGTTGTTAGTTTATTAAATAAATTAGGTTTTGGGAGTTATATTCCTATAATTAGTTTCATATGGGAAAAATCGCATTATAAAGCCAATACATTGTAATAGATTTTTAGTTGAATGTGATTGATAGTATTTTGATTCGAGAGCAATCTCGTTTTTTCCCCTTTCATTTCAATATGGTATTAGAGTAGATTACTTCTTGGACCTCTTGTTGTGACCTTTTTCACACCCCCATCAAGATGGGGACCCCCTAAATTTTGCTCCATTCTGGTCTTTTGGCTTTGGTTCGCTCTCTCTCTGGTCTTTGGTCCTTCCGGGGATGTCCCGTCGTTTGACCCAGGTTAAAGTATTGGTTAAGTCTGTGTAATTAGGGTTTTCATCCTTCAGGCTTATTAAAGGTCAAACTGAGTTATAAAATTGAAATCTAAGCTTAGTACAGCAGTCAGAAGACTTCCAGCAGAGTCCCCCTAAATTTTCACTGTATTCTGGCAACTTACTATTTTTAGTAAGTATTCAATTTGGGACTATTTTATTGAGATTTTGGGATTCTGTCAGTTCCACTGCATCCGGGTAACATCAAGCTGCCTACACGTAAATTTTGAGCCAGATCAGACGACTTGCTATTTTTGGCAGTTCAGGCTTCAAGAGCCATTTTCAGGGTTTCCACATGAGCTTTTCGGATGCATGTCTGGAGAATCCTTCTGGGTTTTCCAAAACCTTCGCAGTGATGTAACATGCGAACCAAGACGACCACTTTCAGAGTTCAGCCTTCGGAGGCTATTTTTAGGGTTCGCATGCAGTGTTTTTCAACGCATGTCGGGTTTTTCTTTATGGGTTTTTCGAGAGCTTTGCAACAATGTGACATGCAAGCGGAGAAGATCGAGTTTTGAGGACTTACTATTTTTAGCCAGTGCACGCATGCAGACCAGTTTTCTGGGTTTTTCTGGGTTTCTTGAGATCCCACGGGCAATATGACATGCAAAACCATCCGGCAGTGGATGAGTCACTTTTCAGGCAGTTTCTATTTTTAGCAGGTACACTCTGGCAGCCGCCCAACACTCCAGTTCAGCAAGCAGAACGACATGCAGAAGGAATGAAGTCAAACGGAGACCGTTCGGGATACATACAAGTCAAATTAGGGTTTCCACTTTTATAAGGGGTAAAATCCAAAAATAGCCGAAACGAAACACCCCACCAATGTCAGCATACTTCAAGGTACCTACTGGCAAAATTTGAGCGAAAACGGAGAACTTACTATTTTTAGTAAGTCGGGGCACGGCTATAAATAGCAGGTCTGCACCCGAGGTTGGCATCAGAGTAACACTCAAGCTATCAAGATCAAGCGTTGCAACTTTCAGGCAAAACGGAGCTATTGAAGTCAGAAAGTCAGAACTTACTATAAATAGCAGGTGGCTATAAATAGCAGGTCAGGGCAGAGGACTGGCAAAACAGGTTCACAAGGTGAAGAAGATCATATGATGAAATTTTCAGGCAAAACGGAGCTTTAGAGGTTGAAAATCAAGGGACTTGCTAAAAATAGCACAACTTGCTAAAAATAGAATGCATAAACAAAGGCAAGCAGAGGCATGGAAAATATTCTAAGTGTGGGAAAATGAAAGTATCCCCTTCAAAATGTGCCCACCTCACAGATTGATAGCTTGAAAATTGTCTAAGGCAAAATTCAAAGTTGAGCATAGCAAATGCGCCCACCTTGATGGAAGCCTTGAAAATTTCTAAGGCATGAAATAAAAGCATAACATGCTAAATGCGCCCATGATGAGAATAAAAGTATCCCCTTCAAAATGCGCCCAAGTCATGTTGGGAGAGTTCAAAAGTTTCTAAGTCTTTGAAAACAAAAGCTCATACCTCAAAATGCGCCCAAGGGGTTAAGTAAAAGGAAAACGTCTAAGGCACAAGCAAAAGCTCATGGGTCAAAGTGCGCCCACCTTCAAGACATTGAAAATGTTGAAAAAAAAAGTTCTAAGGCACAAAATGAAAGTTGACCCCTCCAAGTGCGCCCTCAAATTGAAAGCTCATGGGTTAATTTGCGCCCACATTAAGGGTGATGACTTCAAAATATTCTAAGGCAACAAGATGGAAGTCACACCTTCAAAATGCGCCCACTTTAAAATGAAAGTTGAAGCTGCAAAATGCGCCCAGCTCCAGCAAGGAAATGCACCCAAGTCAAAGTGTTGAGAGGGTGGAAAAACGCCTAAGGCAAAGTTGAAAGTTCACCCTATGAAATGCGCCCTCAAGTGAAAGCTTGGCCTAGTAAATGCGCCTACCTTGCAAGTGTTGTTAAGTGAAATTCTTCCAAGGCATGTAACAAGAGGTTAGGTAAAAACGCCTATGTATGGAAAATGAAAGCTGGAAGTGGTGAATGCGCCCAAGGTAATTGGAAGTGTTGAGAGGTTCGAAAATAAACTAAGGCGTGGGAATTTAAAATAATTTAAATGTGGACTCCACACAAAAAAATATACGCCTAAGGGAGGATGAGATTTTTTTTAATTTTCACAAGGCATGGAGATTTTTAAAAAAAAAAATATACCAAGGGTCAAGTATGCCAACAGAGAAAATGTTAGAAAATTTTTCTAAGTGAGATAACATTTCACTAGGGAAAAATACGCCCTTGGCATGGAAGGATGATTTGATGAGTTTTAAAATTCTCCAAAGGCAGTTGAAAGTTGACGAATTTTTTTCAAGGGGAAGATTTGATATCGATGAATATTTTCCATGGGTCAAGTGAAAATCAAATGAACCCATTTAAAATGCACCCATGAGTTAACAGAGTTTGAAAATTAATTTCCTAAGGGAAATTTTAATATTTTCAGAGGAAATTCGTTTTGCCTAGATTATTTTCCTGACGGAAGTTAAATCTCAGCGGATGAATTATTTCGAGCATGCAAGTGATTTTAAATCACCCGGAGTTGAATATCTTAAAGAAAAAAATTTAAAATGTCTAAGGCAAATTTTATGAAATCGAGGATTTAAATGACAGACATTTTAAAAGTTGGAAATAAATTTGCAACTCCCACGAAATTTTTCGAGTTGAATTTATTTAAACACTGCGAGATTTTAAAATGGAATTTTGAATCAAGTCAAGTGATTTTTTTCTCGCGAGTTGTTTAAATCGCCAAGAGTTAACTGGCAGACTAAGAGGAAGGATTCAAATTTTTTTACAAGGAAGGAATCATTATTAATGGCAATTGCCATAATGACCGGCTGACGACTAGCCCACTACTGCGCTTGAATTAGAAGATTTCGAACGAAGAGAGTGGAAAATTGATGAAGGTGCTAAAAATAGCCCCAGCACTACTTAGCAGGATTCTCCGAGAAGAGTTATTTAAACAATCTCTTCTCTCATTTCTCCTCACTTTTTTTTGAAGTTGAAGTTGCTGAAGAAGTTCTTGAAATATTTTCGAAGTTGTTGAGGAGAGAATTTCTTTGAAAGTTTATTTTATTTCGGAGTGTTGAGTTGTTGAAAGTGCGAAGTTGCTGAAGAAATTTCTATTTGCCGAAGAGCTGAGAGCTTGTTGCTGCAATTTTGAAGATTGAAGTTGTTTTCCGGAGCTGCTGGAGGTTTATTTTCGAAAGTACTGCAAAGTGCTTGCTGCAGATTTTTACTTATTCGAGCTACTAGAAGTTGAAAGTTGTTGAGGTTGACGAAGTCGAGACAAAGGATTTAATTGCTGAAAGTTGGTAGTTGGCTGCAATTTTCTTCGCCAGTCGGAAATGCAGTCGTTGAAAGCTTCTTTATAAGCTTGAAGTTTTTTATACAGTACGAGGTTTGGAGTTAGTAATTTATGCTGAGAGGTTTTATTTTCAAAAAGCTAACTCCACGTTCGCAGCCGTCTCGGAGGTTACTTCATTTTATTTAAAAAATCTGCAGCCTAGCTTATTGCTATTCTATTTTATTTTGCAGATGGCCGGAGCAAAGGATGTTGCGGGAACAAGCAGAGCCGCAGGCAGAGCTGCAAACACTGAAGCAGGCAAGGCTAGCTCATCCCGGCAGGCAATGATTAAAAGGCTCGCTAAGTCATTTCTCCCAAAGTCAGCAATAGTTTCAAAGTTGGCGGGATTAAATGACACCAACCTTGGTTCATTTAATCTAAATGCACTTAAATCGAGGATGTTTGGGCTAGGGGGCCATCAACCATCAGTCACGGCACATAATATAATGAAGAGTGGGATCTACGCAGCTGCTAGTTTTCCGCCAGCAATTCAGTGTCCGGAGCTAATTATGGAGTGCGCCAATCACTACAGGCCAGAACGTAGGACGATTGTCTCTCCGGATGGTAAACTGCTCGCCAACTTTCACGCAGGATGCCATCGGAGAGGCATTTGGGATTCCAACTGCTGAGGAGATGTTATACAGAACAAATAAAAGGGCAGATAAGATGTACTCTTCCTCTTTCGAAAGAGTCACTGCAGTCATCAACAGAGTTTGGATGCAGAAGCCGAGGCCACCCCGCACTAAGCTCCCAAAGCAGATAATTGCCGAGGACGTGAAACAAGAATATTGTGATTTGATAATGATGCTGAGCCGGGTGAATGGGAGTGCACAAGCTTACATTTTCGAGCCTTGGATGTTCTACTTCATCGAGATCATCTTGGAAGGAAAAGAGTGTGTCGATTGGGCTAGGATGATTAGCAACCACATCGATGAGCAATTCAGGAGCTTGAAGGTGGCGAAGACTTTCTACATGAGCTCATATGTGATTTACATGTTGGCCAGAATGACTAAGTACAGAGGGATTTCGTACAAAGAGCCAATCGGCTGTGCCCCTGGTCAATTCAAAATTCATGAAGCCTGCACACAGCTACATTTGGCTAACATTGCCAACTATAACCGGGCAAATGATGCATTCACAATGCACATCGCGAGGACGCTTCAGCAGAGAACGCAGCAGAGAATATCTAAAGAAGCACAGACACTGATTGAGGAATATGGGTATTGGCTCATCCAATTCCCGAAATTCACATATAGTAGGCTGCAGGGGTTCACTTCGTATCCGTATCGGTTACCGCGATACCCCACTGATCACATAGTAATGCTTGAGATATCTAGGCAATTGATTGCCTACGATAAGATTCAGAAAAGGAAAAAGAAGGGTGGGCTTGATTTCCCTATCACCATGGGAAATTCCATTGAGGTGTGTCCCTCTTCGCAGGCAGCCCGAGGCAGAGGACGAGCTGCAATCTTATCATTTGTCATATCACACAGGCAGGCAGGATTTCGATCCTTACGGGAACATCCGGATGATACAGAACGTTGAATACCGGCACAGAGCTCATCTGGAGGACTTCTAGGCAAATGCAGTGGATGAGGCTGAGATAAGAAGAAGGATGTTTTCCAGACTTCCTCTCAAGTTGATTAGAGAATGTGAGATTATTCCAGTTCCCGACCAGGTGGAGGAGGATGTCAACGCCATGCAACCCGACTATGGGTCAGTTAGGGATACTCCTGTCCCACCACCTGATTGGTCCGAGCCAGAGATCATGGACTTGGACACTCTTTCTATCCCGGTGATGACTTTTACCAGGACTTGGGTCGACAGACATGTATGCAGACTTAAGAGCAAGTCGATCGCCCTTACTTACAGCTTGATGGGTGACCCAAGGCCGCTATCGGTAAAAAGAGGGAAACAAATTGCTCAGACATCGAGGGCACAAGTGGAAGTGCCAACCCAGCCGATACCGTTGAGGATAGAACAAGCATCACCCGCGCACTCACAAACTCAATCTTCGAGTTTAAGAGTGGTTTCATTATTTGCCGATCAGAGGGCAGGATTAGAGGAAGAGCGGGGACTTGAGGAGGTAGATCAGCCCAACGCCCGGGAATCAGCTAGTGTCAGTCTATCCAGGGGCGGCCAACAGGAGGAGGAAGAGGAAACAATGGTCGACACCCATTTTCAGCAGATGTTGGACACGGCTTTGGAAGAAGAAGAAAACACAGAACAGGAGACCCAAGGGTCGGGAGATACCCAGCTTATAGAGGAGGATGAGCCCGAGCAAACCAGTGCAAGAAGAGAGGAAGTGCACGAGATGGAGGCAACAGAAGAACAGCCCCTTGTCATTTGTAATCCACAGCAGACAGTGCCTGATTGGCTTTCCGACAGAATGAGGAGAGAACCCGAGGATGACACGGATCCGGCCATTGAGATGGAAGAGTTCCTCAGGAGGATCAGCGCGCCACCAGAGAAGAAAAGGGCCCTAAAGTTTTCAAAGATCTCGACCGACGAGTCAGGCTCCCGCACGCTTCAGGTGGCTATTCCGAGGGAAGATTGTGATCGAACCGAGGAGAGGCCTGAAAATTATGTGATCACCACAGTAGAGTTGGGTCGTCCTACGGGAGCCCAAGTTATCGAGGAGTTCGATAACTCCTATCAGGCATTGAAGGATCAGTTGCTCCGCACGGAGGGGAAGTATGAGAAATTGAAGAAGGAGCACAAAACCTTGATAGGATATATGCAGAATCTAGCACGTCCAGGTGAACCAGCAGACCCAGCAGTAGAACGTCCATCGGAGCTTCCGAATGAGTCAATTGTTGCCTTAGAGGATTTAAAGAAAACGGAAACGGAGGCAGACAAGTGGGTTAGCCGTGTTCACACTGAGACAGGAAAATTCATGGAGGACCTTGCCGATGCTTATCGACAGGCCTCAAATATTTTGGCACGAATGGATATAGTAGATCAGGCCTGGGGTGATACTCGCATCTATCAAACGAAGACTGTACTTCGCTTGGGGGCTTTGATGCATGTACCTCTAGAAACCTTAGTGGATGGAGGTGTAATTCAGAGAGGTGATAGGCACGATTTCACCAGTTGGTACTCCTCGGTGGTCACAGGCCGTGGATTTCACGACGCAGCAAGGGCAGATTCAGCTAAAGTGAAGAAGGCAATGGGCAACATCTTGGGGGGAGTCCTCAATACATTAGAAGCCATATTTGCTAGAAAGTTGGTCCCAGAGGAGATAACTGCTGATGGTTTGAAGGGTAGATTGCCTCCATTCTTCTCAGCTGCGAGGTCACTTGTCCTGGATGACTTTGAGAATGTCTCCACGTTCTCTAGTATAATTCAGCATACCCAGGACGCCTTAGTGACATGGAAGAAATCCTGCATCAGACACGGGCAGACGGTAGCAGTCTTGGAGTTCCAGCTCAACCATATTCCACCGATCTCTACACAGGAGGTTGAAGCAGTATTGGCCCGGTTGATCGAGTTTGCTATCCGGGAGAAGGCCAGTGGGAACGCGCTGCTTGATGAAGATCTTCTTGATGATGGTAGTGGGCATTAATTGCTCATTATGATTCCTGCAGGGGAGTGGAGAATATTCTGTGCATTCATTGCCCACTCCTCTCTGTGGCGGTTTTTAGGGCAGAAACCCTAATCAGGGCATAGGTGGCTCGATCTGAGCCCTTCATTGTAATTTGATCTGAACCGTCCACTGAATTGGACTTGTTATAAAAGGGGCATCCCCCCTCATTTGTAAATAATTAGAATTAGAATCAGAGATAGATCAGAGCTAGAGAGTATTGGAGATAGAAGTTAGAGAGTAGAGCTTAGAAGTTAGTTTAGATTGAGGAGGAAAGGAAGTTTTCCCATTGAGGACTTTGTAAGAAGTTGTTGTGAACACTCTCATAATATAAAGATTTATCATTGTTTGGTGGTTCTATCTTCTATTGTGAGTAGCTAGCAAGGCTTGTTCGTCTTTCCAATTCAAGGTAGATAGAGTAAAATAGATTTTATTTCATGCAAGTAGTTGTTAGCTGTGGAGTGTGGCGTTGTGATTTGAGCAAGTCTTCTCGTCCATACCACTAGCGGACTTGCTGATGGTAAGTTCGCCTTGCGTGGTCAACTGGAGTATCAGCACTTAACTTCGATTATGGTTCATGTGTTTGTATGCGTCGTGTTGACGGTATGAACGTGTTGTGTCATAGTTTGAACATTTTCTCATCCTTTGAAGATTGCACCAACTTTGTCAGAGTTGTTCGAAAGAAGACAAAGCGAAGTTTGGTTTGAAGATTGTTAAGTCGATCTTCGTCCTCCACCCCTTTTAGAAGTAGATCTGTAGAATCCCTATCCCTATCCCCTTTTAATTCTGCATTTTCCGAGTCAGTTTAGATACCAGAACAATATCGCCAAATCATTCATGTCCTAATTGCTTCACGGAATTGAACAACTACGTAAGTCCCCTTGAAATAACCAGCAAAACACATCAACCAACTGAGTCTATTCGCGATAAAAGGAACCTTGGAGTCGAACACATGAACTTTCAAGCAATCTTAGCATGTGGGACACTTTGATCAAGAGAGAATAGAGTGACCGTTGGGCAACTTTATTCTGTGCTGGCACTGTCACAAAAGGCACGTCAACAGAGTCTAATACCCACATCGTTTCATCCCTTTTTATTTCCTCATGATTGGGCTCCTTATAAACTAATTAAATTTGTATTTGCAATCTGGCTGATTTGTCCTTCCTTTATTCCCCAATCGGTTGATTTGTTCTCAATATTTAGAAGATATTGCTCAAAGAGAAACATACCGATTGGTTTCAATTGAATAATGGTTAATAAGGATAATAATTGCTGCAAGCATATCATTATTGCATAATTGTATATAATTCACATATATAGATATCCTATGTGTGTGCATATGTAATTATATTTAACTTACTCGTTTATCTTCATTTATCCTCTCTTGACTGTCTTCCTCTTTCCACACACCTTTCATATCGGGCTTCTCATTTCTGAGTATCTTCTATTAATATCTTTATTCTTATTTCTGTCCTCATTTATATATCTGTGTGTGAATCTGATTCTATTCCCCTCCTCTCATACCATAACCTAAAAATACTTGTATGCTTGCCCTATAATCTTCTTATCTTTTCAATATTGAATGATCTTCATATATGTTCTATTCATTCTCTCACACTCATATCTTCTTCATTCAATCTGCCTTATAAATGATGTTTCATTACCCACTTTAGATCTGCCATCAATTCCTCTTTTATAACTGCACAATCTTCTCCTATATATCAGCATTGACACTCCTCTAATTCCTCATATGCCGATCTGAATGTGTTTTTTCTAATCTTCCTCCTTTCCCTTTCTTAATTCCTAATCATCTTATCTTTAATTTTCCTTGAAATGATACATCTCTTAATAGACACAACCTTTTATAGGGTCATGACTATTTGTTTAGTAAACATTCTTTACATCGATTGCTGTTTAGACTAATTCATATATTTTTATTTGTTATCTCTCCCTACAGATGATCACTGGCTCTTACATAGAGTATGATCGCTGCAATCCCTTATATTTTATTTGCTGCATTACAAATCGTTTATCTTTTTTTTATGCATATCATCCCTGCCTTGTAAATCATTGACTCTTAATGCATGAGATCGCTGCCTTGAAAAGGTAATCACTGCTTGATGCCTTCTTTTCTGTTTTTCCGCTGCCTCCCATATATACCCTGCTTATATTATTCTGCTTGTCTCCATTAAATATTAATCGCTGCCCATCATTTGGATGCCAATCATTGCTGCTCTCCATTATCATAATCAGTCCCTTAAAATGAAATATGCCGGCCAATTTTTTCATTTTATTACACAGCTAAATTCACCCATTAGCATTAGTGTAAATATAAACCAGCTGAATGTAACCCTCTCCTCTGATCAACCCAGATCCCAATGCGGGCAAGGTTGAGAGCATACACGAAAGGGGGTCGTTAGTAAATTGAAGCTTGCTGAAGTAACGATAAGAAAGTGCAATCACTCAACCACTTATTCAGCGGGAGGACTGAAATGAAAGAACAATGTTGAAAGTAAAATGCAACTCGACCACTTCTTCAGCGGGAGTAGGTTGACAGCTCAGCCGATCAGCAAGATGAGATAATGCAATTACATAGAGTAATAGGCGGCAAGCCGACCTCTTCCACTTGCTCAGCGGGTGATACAGGAAATAGAAACTAGCTAAGACTGAACATGCCAGTCTCGTCCACAGTTGTGGGAATTACGAGAATTATATCAGAATAGGAGAAGTGCCGACAGTACTACTGTTCAACTTACATTATATCAAAGAGGGCTTGCCAAGCACACGTGATTAGAAACCATTGAGTGCTGCAATAATTATAAATGACTTTCCTATACTCCACTAGACTTCTTGGACTCAAACCCACCCTTATGACGAACTTCTGCAATCTGATATGACTGATCAATTGATTGAAATAACACAAAACAGCAACCTGTTCCTCACTAAAATACTCATAAATTACTCAAATCTTCACCAAAAGTCATGGGGACAAGTGCTAAAGACTCCTAGAGGTATGGTGCCCACATCCCAATGCAAAAACTAATGCAAACAAGACTAGTTATTTTATGCACGAATTCCAATGCAACTCAAGAAAGTACGACCCTCAAGGAAGTACGATTTTGCAATATAAAATCCAACTCTCCATTAAAAAATCTGAAACTCAAGACAAAGGGTCACCCCTAGCAAGGAAACACATTGAGTCAATACCCAAAACAATATGATTTTTATTCCCAAACTTATGAGTAAAAACATGAATCAGCTATGACAAAACAACAATTTCAAAAATTGACTTAAATGATAGAAAACCAACTACAATGCAAAATAGCTCAACTGAAATCAACCTCTCAACTAGTTGCTATCTTTCAAGCAAGAAGTCAAGCCTAGTTAGGGGGTATGCATTCCCCAAAGCACTTAGTTACCAATCCGGCAGCATAACTTTGCAATAAACTCAAGATGCTGAATGAAGACCCAAAACCTCCTTATAATTTTGCCAAGCACCTCTAGAACCTTCCAAAAGGTGCGTTCCACTCAAGGGTTGCCCTAATTCCCTGTTGACCTTTGACTCAAGAAAATGACGTCCCTTTTCCCAAGGTAAATTCCACGCCTTTTTTACTTATTACACTCTTCCTCATGTGGCGTACCTTTTCTCCAAGTCAGCATTAATAAATAAAGATACAAATTCACTTAAATCTTTGGATGAGGCGCCTACCCATAAAAGTCCCCTCTTTAAAAATGACTTAAGTTGTGAAGCTAGACCAAGGGGGGAATATAATTAAAATAAAACATTATTTTAATTAAAACACTTATTTCTCCAGAACTGTATTCAGGCGCTAAATCTGATACTGCCAATTGAACCAACTGATGAGGCAAGCCAATAACATTGAAGCCAACAAGACCACTACCAGAAATATAATTTACTAAAAATAGTAAATTCCGGAAGTAACTCGGATCATCATGCCAAATATACCATCGCAAAGCTCTCTGAAAACCCAGAAAAGAGCTGCCAACCAAACACCAAGATTCCAGAAGCACACTCCAACACAAGCTGAAACGTCCTCCTAGAAGATAGGGAACCCTAATTCTGCTTCCGAGTAGTCTATGGGTCACCAGGATAGACTAACGGCCAACTGTCGGATCACTGTCGAGAAGGGGACATTACATAAAATATTACGATTATAATATTTAGTATCAATATTATGTGTTTATAGTGATTATAATATTTAGTATTTATATTTTGGTATTTATAATGCTATACTTTATAGTTATAATTATAATATTATCTTTGATAATTATAATTATAATAATATTAAATGGCTAATATTTTAATATGTATTTTATTTATTCACTTGCTTTTCGAGGCTTTATATTTC
This sequence comes from Sequoiadendron giganteum, assembly GCA_007115665.2. Taxonomy (NCBI): domain Eukaryota; kingdom Viridiplantae; phylum Streptophyta; class Pinopsida; order Cupressales; family Cupressaceae; genus Sequoiadendron; species Sequoiadendron giganteum. The sequence continues at coordinate 537,931,150 of CM021109.1, forward strand.
AGTATTACAATTTCGGGGGCATGACACATTTTCCTTCAAATATAATTTGACAGTTTTTGTTTAGTTGTTACTTGTAATCCCACTCTTTGCAAAATATATTTGCATTTGAATTTCCTAGTGAACTGACATGGGTTTTATTAGTGGAAAGGCTTCTCATTGACGATTACTACTTATCCATGACAATAACTCTATAGGATTACTTATAGGATAAGTCAGATTTAGTTCATTTTATCCTTTGCATCCTCTTCTATCAAAAATTCCTTCCAAAATCTACAAGGGCTAAGGGAGGTTAAACTTTTGCTGCCATAATTGAGCTCTTTAGAGGTGTTGGTGCCATCATTGATTCTAGTCTTTGTAGTCTATACTAGATATCATCCGTAGTATTTCTTGGTTAAGGTCCATGCTCCACATGGAATTTGACTTTTGAATAGACAAGACAGAATTCATCAACTGTTATTTCTTTTGTAGTGATAAGAAGTAAAAACATGGATGTTTCAAGCAAGAGGATCTATTTTTCTTTATCATTTCTATAGGCTAAGGATTCTCCCCATTCTTTCCATTACAGTAGAATCTTTTATTTTATGTTTTATGCTTTTAACTCTTGTAGCTTGCACTGGGGGCATCCAAGACATTTACTGCATTTATGTAAATCCTTCTTTCAACTCTTGCGAAAGTTTGATTCCAAAACAAAACCTCCTATTTGTCCTATCGTTAAGACTTAAGAGCAAGTGAGATTAATGGCACACTTTTCCAAAGGAATCATTTGTTCAGACCAAGAATTTTCAGTTTCAGAAATTAAACCTACAAAGTGCAATTTATGAAGTTGCTTTATTAGTGTAGAAATTGTTGGATGGACAACTCATGATGGTGTCATGTCTTCTATATTGTCATGGTCATTGAGGAGAACATCATTTGACAAATCTCATGTGCAAATGAGTAAAAACTCCCAATAATATTCTCAATAGAATTCATCTTCGTATATTAGTTCTCCCAGTTTTCTCTAGTCCAGTACAAGGATAATCATAGGAGGATGGTGATGACCAAGAAACTGAATAGTCAAACTATGAGATGTATTGCACTAGAATCAAATTAAAACATTTCAACTTTAAATGAAAAGTACATAAAAGATATGTCTTTTATATTGTTTAACTTCTATATATTATTAAGAATGTTATGCTGCGAGCATCAATGATGTCAAAGTTACCTTTCAATTTGCATTTATGATAGGCATCCATTCTTTTTTAGTGTTCTTGCACTGAAATAATTGCTCATCCTCAACTTGAGACTAATAATTCTGACAGCAGACGGTGGATGAATTAGCAGAGTTCGAATGAACAAGAAATTCCTTCCTTTCAACAAGACTAATAAGGCATCTTTAACCTGTAATTTTGATTGGAGTTATTTTGCAGTGTTTTTTGACTGTGGATTAACTAAGATCAATTTTCATCAGATGCTCTGCCTATTTACTAATTTGTTGAATTTTTCTATTGCAAGTTTCCACATGTTGATGCCTTATTTGGTTCTTCATTATGTTTGAGCAGTTCCCCCTTGTTCTTTCAATGTTTATTATTTTGAACTGTTTCTGGTTCTTCAGCATGTCTGCTTGGTTTATTATATCAGATGAAGTGTGTTGAAACACAAGAATTGCAACTTGTTGCATATTGTATTGCATGTTCTGAAAATTTCTTGATGGTAATTTGAATGGATAACTATAGAAACCAGTTCTTAAAAATCTGTCTAATCTGTTTCAGTAAAATATTCTTCAAGGATTATACTCCACTGTAAACGCTATATTTAAATATGTTTGTCTGCTACTCAAGAAAATTGAAATAATAATGAAACAATTTATGCTTGATTTGTCACTCCTGATATATTATTCCAGAAGAGTACTTATTTCTTCAATTTAATTGGAAATATGTCATGAAGCTTTGCAATTGTTCAAATAAATAGAGTTTTGTCTGCTAATAAGGAAATGAGAAACGTGCTGTGAATGCTGTAAAAGCATTTTTCCTGCCTCTGTTTTCCTACAAAATGTGATGCAGATAATGTGAACTTGCAGGGTGTGACAATTGGTCCATTTTGTACTGTGGGCCAGGCAGTAAAACTTGGAAATAATTGTCAGTTGCATGCCGGAAGTCATATATCTGGAAATACAATGTTAGGAGAAGGATGCGTGGTCTCTGCGTGGGTTATCTAAATGACCAATCCATTCTTAGTTCTTAAATTTTTGTTAGTAGCACTTCCTATATAGATTTCTAAGTCGGCTATTTTACCGTTGACAAAAACAACTTTGAAATTCCTTTGACAGTTCTTGTTTGTTAAGATTTTTTTCTCATACCAGGGGTACCAGTAATGGTTATCTTCTTGATTATTTGCTTGCCTCTCTATGTTGGACTTTTGTCAGGCAGTGGTGCAATTGTTGGTGCTGATCTACCAGGATGTACGGTCATAGGAAACAACAATTTTATTGGATACCATGCAGTGGTTGGAGTGAAATGTCAAGACCTCAAATACGTGGTAAGAATTGTAGTATTGCTCATAGGATTTGGCTATAGGTGCATATATTGCATCATATAGTAGTTAAGAATATGGTTCTTTACATACAAACCTTTCTTAAAACAATGCACAAATGATGAATCTGTAAAGGTCTTTTCTTATTCAGTTGTTAGTTCGCTTACCTGGCTCAGTTCACATTTACAGTAGAATCAAAAGAACAAGTGAATACATAAGGTGTTTTCTTTATTAATTATTTCCTAATGGGTATGCTTTGTATGCCCTTTTTAGTCTCTTTTAGTATTGGCCCTAATATCTGTATTAATCAGTTTATTGTGACATAAGGAACTCAAATATGCTGTCAAATAATATTAACATCCAAATGGAATAGGGCTCTCAAACGTAACTTTATAAGGTAAGCATGATGCACACAAATCAGTGTTTATTGACTGTTATAAGACACCTAGAGCTCTGAATTTTTTCATGATTATATTGAGCTACAAGCTACGTGTTGATTGAGAATAAAAAGATTTCTTAAAAATATATCTTAAGGGTGTTGTATATTTGAATTGCAATAATGTATGTAAGAAGGTAGATTCAAATTTACATACCATATCACATTGGGAGCTTTACACTTCCATCTAGCTAGCCATTCTCTTATTGCACATACCAAATAATTTCCAGCAATCCAATGCCTTCGTAAAATCCATCCCTTGGGCGCTACAATTTTTTTCATTTTCTACCAACTTAGCCAACCAAACATTTTCCATCTAGATTATAAGTGTTAATTTCAAAAGTTCTTCATTCATCTTGGTGATGATAAATCAACATCACCACTTATATGCTTACACTCAAAAGTGCTAAGCTCCTATAGCTAGGGTCATTCCTAGACCCAAACCTAAACCTCAAGGGTTCATGGTGACCCTGCCTACATATCCCCTCGTGGGAATCAAAGGCTTTCTAGTTCACCCAACAATGTTAGAGGGAGTTCATTCTCTCTTGCATGAGATCTTTGATCTCACACTTAAACCACGACTATTCATTAAGTGTAAGCTATCACTTAGTCAATTATGATATAATGATAATAACTTTTTCCATCAAGTGTTGGGTCCATACCAAACACTACCAAGCATTAGTGTACAAACATTCACAATATTCACAAGGGGCATATCATACCATCATCCCATAGATCATACACAATGTCTGTCACGAGCATACCTCCATATACACAAGCTGCCTGGCTTATACACATCATAAGTACAACAGTGACTGGATCATACACAGATCACAAGTACAATGGTTATTAGCTCATATGTATACCATAAGTACAACTATGAATGTCTCATTTGCACATCACAAGTACAATGGTGACTGGCTCATACACATATCACAATTACATTAGTGATTGGCTCCAGCATACATCACAACACACAGTGAATAGCTCTAACATACATCACATATACACAGTGACGAGCTCCACCATACATCGCAGATACACAATATCGAGCTCCAACATACATCACAACTCCATAGTGACGAGCTCCAACATACATCACATACATAGTGGCAATCTCCAACATACATCACATACACATAGTGACGAGCTCCAACATACATCACATCCGCAATAGTTGACTAACACATCACAATGGTTGACTAACACATGTCCATAATGCATCCCAAAGTCGGTGCATTGCGCACTACACTGTGGGCCCCATCCTTTCCTTTGGTCTTCTGCACCATTGGACAACTGGGAAGAGGATTTGGTGCATCTCATACTACATCGTGGGTTCATCCTCAACCCAACAAGGCCAAGTATATAGTTTGACAATTGGGAAGGGGATTCGGTGCATCCCATACTACACCGCGGGTCCGTCCACTATCCCAAAGTTTTCACAAGTAGCGAACCTACCATAACCTGGTCGATTCTGACTTCAATCACCTATAGGCCATCTGTGACAAGTTTGTCCACCCAGGGAGAAGTAGCTTCCGACATATACGACCTTGTGACCTTAGTGGTATTGTCAGCTATCTTCTTCACAATCCCAAGTAACACTTGACATCGGTCACTTCCATGCTTATCAGTGACAGCCGACAAACCCCCTTGATACAACAGTTAATCTTACATTACCGTTATCCGCACAGATGGGTCCCTACTCGTGCAACTGCTATGATCGTATCATAACTAGGCTAGCCCATAGCAACCTTCACCTTCGTGAACTAGGTGAATACCGACTAGTCCCTAGTAGTAGCCCATACATTGGTCATTGGCATGGTCCAATGACTGCCTGTCATTGCTCAAATATCCCGGAGGTTCACACTTGGGTGGGTCATACATGACATGAATCACAATCACAATCAACAGATACATGGGCCTATACATAGGGACCTCTAGATATGGAGTTGAATTACATAGACACATAAGAGATACATGGAACCAACACGAGATGGCCATTACACAACATATACATAAATATTGACTATATAGCAGACAAATCCCTTCATTCTGTTTACTATACAAAAGTATATTATGTATTAAATACAAGTTATTAGGTTTTCTTTACTTGATCATACACATCTAATACCCATTTAAACCTCAAATTGAAGCTTACGGAGGAGGAAAGGTCAAACCAATTAGGAACCCCAATCCTTGGAGTTATTCCCCTTAAAACCCGCCGCACCCCCCCCATCCCCTCTGCGAACTTAAGGTCACAGAGGCATCCTTTGCCCAAGGACCACCTACGTACCCGCTTCCAAACTGATCAAAGTCACATGTAGTTCTCCTCAAAAGGTTTTTCAAAGGACACCTACATAGATTCCCATAATCCAATGTTTTATTAATTACTAGGTCTTACTCCAACATGGTTCCTTTAAAAATTCCCCAACATTTAATAGTGGTTAACAAGAAGCTAGGAATTCCAACACAATTCCCAATTTAGCAAGATGTAATTGTTAGTGTTTTTGTAGCTGCGTGAGGTATTTTCCTTAAGAATGAAGCTTCAAGGCAAGTCGGCCTTTCTATTATAAATCAAATACTATATTTTCTAGGTCGGCTCATGAGGAGAGCTCGCCTAGTTTAGTATATAATGGAGATAGAGTCTCCACATTAAGCAATCAATCTATTCCATTTCTAAATTCAATTTCCTTTAGCAGCAGATTCGCATTCAAGAGGAGAAGATTTGCTTCAAGGAGAAGAGTTGATATTTTGTGTATCTAAGGAATTCACACTATCTTCAAGTGCTGATCTATTGTATGAGATTCGGCCTTTCTAGGGCCTGATTCTGAGTGCTATTTCTACACTTCTACTTCTGATTTATAAGAGAATAATTTGCTGCCGGGTTTTTCCCTCGTGTAGAAGGGTTTTTCTAGGATAAATTGCCGTGTTGTCTTCTATGTGTTGTATTTTTCTGATTAATTGCATTTCTGATCTGAAAATTAACATGGTATTTTTCTGATTAATTGCATTTCTGATCTGAAAATTAACATGGTATCAGAGCGGGTTCAAGAATATCCGATCAGATTTGACTAAGTTTTCTTTTTAGCCATACGCTCTTCTGTGACTGATAGCCTATTTTTGGAAGCCCGTAGGTTCGTTAGAGGTAAAATTAGGGTTTCCTATTTTACAAGGGTTCTGAAGCATTTTTGAAGGTTTTCTTGTAAGAGTTTCTGATGCATGTCTGGTGGAGTTTTTTGGGTTTGTGGAGAGCTTTAGAATGGTGTAACATGCATCTCCATTTGACAATCTTTCCCGGAACTTGCTATTTTAGCCGGCACATTGGAATTTTGAGATTTGGATTGCAGATTCTTTTTGGGTTTTCAGAGAGCTTCGCAATGATATAACATGCAAAGTGAGTTGAGCAACTTTTCAGAGTTTACTATTTTTAGTAAGCTCTATTTCTGGCAGTGCCATCTTGGGCAGTAGCATCAACAGTCAGCTCAGTTTCCATTTCGGTCAGCGCAGATTGGAGCATTTTTGGCTTTCAGCATTTTGAGGCTCAATTTGGTAAAATGATTTATTTAAATCATTTAATTATTATTATAATGTGTTTTTAACCCCTTGGCGTAGCACAATAACTTCATGTTATTTTTAAAAGGGGGACGTTGAGGGTGGACGCCGCATCAAGAGGTTTATTTAATATTTCCAAGGTTGATTATTCTTGAGTTTGGATGCCCTCATGAAGGAATTAAACATTTAAATGTTTTAATATTTGCCAAGGTTATGTTGGACGCCTAGGAAAATGGAGAATTAAGTGCATTTTAAAATTAAATTATTGCAAAAGGAGTTGGGCGTCCCTTTTGGAGGGAAATGATGTATCCTGAAGAGTTACCTCAAACTCTATTTAAGAAGGTCATTGCTCATTCACTAGGTATCTATTGTTAAACTTATCGAAATACTGCTGGATTGATTTCAAAACTCGGCTAAGGGAAGGAGCTTAGCTTTTAACTTGGACCATTCTTCGGGTCTTAAACTTTGTATGGTTCTCTAGATGGTCAATTGGGAGTGTGCTTTTCATTCAGAAGTGCTTGATATTGAGCCTCCATTTGAGATTATATTTTATAATTAAAATTTCATCGGAGACTATGGAATTAATAAAAAGAAAAGTTCGAATTATTTTAATGATCCCTATCTTTAAGGAATTCGCACTTTTCATGAGTATAAGGCAGTTGAGCCATTATGTGTTGTGCAAGTCTTGACCAGTTTCAGTGAGCATTGGGGAACGAGCCATCTCCAGTGAAACGATTCAGTTGAAATATCAATTTATTGCCATAGAAGAAATTACAGAGCATTGTTATTTACCTTCAGAGTGTTAGGGTTTTATCCAGAAAGCAGTTGTTAACCAAGGCGCATCATATTCTTGAGTATTTGAATTTATCTTGGACATTGATTTCAAGGAAGCCGTACCTTCCTCCTTAGATGCTTTGTACTTGCTGATAATTGCTGGTAATGCAGTTTTCTGTTTTCGTACCATTTGCAAATCCTATAATTTGGAAAATTAGAAGTTGGAGATATCATCCTCTAGCCATACTTTCTCACTTTCAAGTACTAATCGTCCTTGGGTTTTATGCAAATCGCCTATCACTTGGAACTTTGGTCTTCATTCATTGAGGCGCCTCATATGCATCTGGACCATTTCCGGAGCTTCAGACGGAGGGAGAAGCAGTCATTATTGTAGCCGTACTATTATTCGCATTCTTTCAGCTGGCAGCAATAACCAGGTTTTCTCATAAAAATATCATTGCCTTTTTGCTTGCATGCACCTGGATCTTATTTGTAATCATCTTAGAAGTTTAATAAATCCTGTGCAACTGGAGATTCAATAATTTCTATCATTTCCAGAGTTGTGTTATTTAATTTGAATTTATTCAGTATTTTTTTTCAAAGTCGCAATTTCTTATTTCATGCAAAAACATCAAAAAAATCAAAATACACCAAAAACAAACAAAAACAGTCAGATTCGAGAAACAGGGGAAACAAGGGTTTCTACACACTTTATATGGCAAGAAAAAAGGCTTGGAAAAGAATTTCAGTCAAGGGAAGATGATGAGAACATTCTTCATTTGTTAGAACACTGTTTGAGTCAGGTGAAGCAATCACCTTCTAAGATAATGCGGTTGGCATTAGCACCTGCAGTGACCTTTTTGAATCAACCCTATTGGCTGAGGCATCCTGATGAAGAAACCAAGCTGTTGATTTCTTACTGCTTCATGGAAGTGATAAGAATTGAGGTTCCCAGTTGCCCTATGATGATGAAACCATGAAGATCATTCTAAATATGATAGTGAAGAGTTTTCAAGATTTGGATGAAACTAGAAGTAATTTGTTTTCAAGAAGGGTTGCTATATTAAAGAGATTTTTCAAAACTTAGAGCTTGCATCCTATTGATAGAATTGGAGATGCAAGATCAGATTTATAATTTGTTTAATTATCTCTTCACCTCGATTTGGAGTGAGCAAGAAGAGGGGGTGTTAGAAGCTATCAAGAATGTTCTAATTTTTACTATCCAAGAAGCTGATAATCTTCCAGAAGGTGTCCAATCCCTTCTCAAGGATCTTATGAACGCGAAGAGCAGATTTCTCCCACTGCTGATATGTTAATCAATGAAATTTTCAGTCAATGTGAAGAAAAGTTGAAACCTCTTTTGATGAAGACTATTGAGAACAAAGAGGAGATTTCTGATGCTGAAGAGGGGAATGAAAGTTGGAATCCCTTTGAATTCATAGCAAATGTTTAGGAGGCATCTACAAATTTGCATTTGTCCATTGTCAAAAAAAGATGAAAATCTTCAAAAATATTCTAACACTGCCAAGACTTGGACGCCTTATCTCAAGGTGGGCCCAAGTTGACTATCAGTTACAATTTTTGAAGACTTTCTCTTCCTCAAGGCGTCCCAAAATTTGGGGAATTGTTTCAGTTAATAGCTAATCACGCTAGTTGACTCCTAAATCAGGGGAATGACGAGTTAGCTGATGATTCCACCTCCAAAGTCTGTTTATCAAGCATTTGGGTGTCCTTTTTCATTATTCTTGCAAGTTGACTTCAAACGCCAAACACAAAAGATTTCTTCTCTATGACATTTGAAGGATCAAACCGAAGAGGTTTTTAACATTCTTCGTATTTCTGAGATTAGGTTGCACAGAAGGACATCTTTCTAGAGTTTATATCTCTCTAAGGCATCAACTTTCAAAGACAACAGTTCATAACCTTCAGCTTCTAGCATTCTAGGTTCTCTTCTTTTTCAATCTTCTCGAAGATTGGAAAATTTTCCCCACAACTTCTACTTCGGTCTTAGGTTTTCTTGCATGTTCAAGTGAAATCCATCTTTTCATAGATCTGACCTTTTGGGTTCGTTCAACACAAGATTGGCCACAAAACCCACATGCTAGAATTTTCCGAGAAAATTGCCCCGTTGCCCCCTTTTTTAGGGTTTTTGAAAAAAGTCTTTTAAAAAAATAGAAAAACTAGGTCTACTCAGCTCACAGGTGCCTACAAAACCCATGTGCCAGAATTTTCTAGGAAAAAAATAGCTTCTGCAGCTTCTACTTTTGAGGGGTTGTTGTATGTTCATGAAAAAGTCATCTTTTCAAAAATATGACGTTTTGGGTTCATTCAAAAAGACATTCTCAATAAAAACCCACGTCTCAATTGTTTTTGAAAAAACTACCCCTCGACGAAGCTATTTTTAGCCTATGTGAAAAGTTGTTCAAAAAAAGTATCGTGTGCCTAGGCATTCTTCCAGATTTTGAGTATGTAGTTCTCTCAAGTCGAATTCAAGACCAAATCAGTTTTGATTCATGATTTCCTGAATACAGCCGACATTGATTTACATCGAGCACATCCAATAGTCAATTTGGACGCCTTGGAAGGCATAGATGCCATCACCATTCAATGAATAGCAAGAAGATGTGGAAGGTAGTTACTCCAATTACAAAGCCGCCACCGGTTACTACCACACTACCTTCCACACTTCCTTTCTCATTTGAGGATGGCCTACGATTCAATCACCACAGAAAAGCATAAACAAAAAATTTTTACTTGGAGAGAACAACAACTCTTCAAGGTGAAAACCTACGAGGTAATCTCTACAGAGTTGACCGAGGGTAGACAAAAGGTGACAAGTGCTATCAAGTTCGTGAGAACTTTTGTATCACAAGTCCCTTGCCAGTATCAACGTGAAAATGGGAAGTACATTGAGCTCGGTGAAGTGCAGATGAAATTCCAAAATCTCATCCGTAGTAGTTTCAACGGTGATCTTGTTGGCTGCAAATTGAGTCAAGTTGCAACCATGTCGGCGAAATTTGATGATGTAGCTAAAAAGATTAAGGACTTTCAGAGTCAGATTGCGGATGGCGAGTGAGGTTGCTGAGACAACACATCATTTAAAAGAGTATCAGTGCTCTAGATGATGAGGTAGTTAACAACTTCTTGGAGGAGATGATTGCTCAAGATGGCAACCAGTGAACTACCAGTTGGGATGTCCTACCTTCTCCAAAGATAGCATTTAAAACAACAGTTAAACTTGATGCCTTTTCCAAGTTAACTTGCTGTCCCACCTTTCATGCATGTCTATTTTTGGAGACACCTTTTGTACAGTAGAGTTCTATTTAGTTTTAGACCAGTTAACTGATGTAGTCTTTCCAGTTAACTGTTAAGTTACATTTGTTTAGACATAGGAATAAATCTTGCTGATTGGCAAGACTGAGTGTTAACTCAAGGAGCTTTTAGGGTTCCCTACTCCTTTGAGTGTCTATAAATAAGAGCAATCTTGCTCATTATTGTTTAACTGTTATTACTACACAAAATTGCTGCACCTTTGTGCCTTCAAGCTTTGCTAGTCAATATCTGTTCTTTTTGTTCAGTGTATTTTGGTTGATCACATGTTGTGTGTTTGTCTTCTTCACACAATTTGCTGTCCCAAATGTTTAACCATTGTTGGAGTTTGAGGAAATAAAATCTTATGCCGATAGTGCTTTGATCTTAAGTCTCAAGATCTTTCGATATTGTTGTTCTTATAATCTTTAATTCGATCTACACCTCAAAAGAGCAATGAGCCTTTGAGGGAATTTTGAGATCAAGTTTATCGTTTGATGTCTTGTTCTTATAATCTTTATTTCAGCCTACACCTCGAAAGAGCGATGAGCCTTTGAGGGAATCTTGAGATCTAGTTTATCATTTGATGTTTTACTTTCGTAAACTCTATTTCAGCGTACATCTGAAAGAGCAATAAGCCTTCGGATGCGTTTTGAGAACAAGTTTGTCTAAGTTAGCCAATATCATTCCCCATTACTTCTAAATCCTCTTGCTCTGAATTTACTTGAGGAGATAGAAGCGTTATAAGTTTAGGCCTAGTTGTAGTTGAAGTTACAAAACCAGAGAAAACCTCAACTGCAACGCAAAGAGTTTTATAAACCTTGTGCTCTCAGTTGAGATAAAAAGATAGGAAATTAGTTTAATATTCTTTTCACGCATAATCAACAAAAGAGGGAGCTTTCCCTCCTAATTTGAAGAGCAGTCTAACTGTGCATAGCTGTTCGTTTCCAATACGCACTCTAGAGGTGCGAGTTGAAACGCCAACATTATATCACTCCCAAAACCCCACGCCCCATATTTGAAAAATAATATACTTTATTTAATTTTTAAAACCTCTTTATGTCTCCCTCTTGGGCGTCCCATTAAAAAGTCAAACATTTAATCTTTTTAAAACATTCCTTATGTCTCCCAAAAAAGTCACCTTTTAAAATAATTAAATAACGTAAAGTTAAATATTTTAATTTAGCTTTATAACTTTAGCGCTATTTTAAATTAAATTCTCCAAGCGATAGAATCCCGCCAAAACAACATTAGGCATCACAATTGAGCATCCCGATGAAAGATGAACATGAAAATACACTGCCTCTGCCTAGGAGGTGACTTACTAAAAATAGTAATGGACCCAATGCCCAAAACTACTTCAGAAAGTGCTAGAAAGATACCCTTGAAGTCTCGAACACGTCAACAAGAGCTGAGGAGTCCCCTAACCAACCATATTAGCCTACGGGAACTCGAGGAATAGGCTAATCTTGATAATCACTATCACAACTTAGGAAGGGGACATTACATACTTGCTTGGTCAAGGGACATGATTGCTTAACAATGGATGAGAAGGATAGAGATTGACTCCTTGCTCCATCACTTTCTTTTGAGTCTTGCTAAATATGAAATTCAGCCAAGTCTTCTCATTGCATCCCATATTGCCCTACTTGCCCCAATCTATTGCTTGATCCTATTTGAATGCTTTTTCTATACATACTATTTCTAATCTTGCGAAGATCTTTGCAAAATATTGAAAAATAAATTCGATATAAATTGATGGTAGATGATGTAGGAGCATAGTTGAATCATTAGTTACTTTGATAGCAAATTAGGCAATTAATTTTTGGACCTCTCTAGGGTTTATATCTAGACAAGATCATGTTTTAGGGAGCGTACGGTTTTATGTAGACAATAAGTTTTGGTTTTAGGGGAATTGTGCTACTTAAGTGAGGGCTTTATCATAGATGCAAAACTCACAAGAAACTCGTGAATCTCATGAGTTGAAATGGCATGCGAGTGAATCATGAATAACTTGGCATTAAGTTATTTCAAAAAACTTGTGTGCAACCTAGTTAAAACTTGCTAAAAACTAGGCATAAACTTGTGATTTTCGTTTGAGAGATCAACTATGCTTGGCTAAGACTATTTAGGAGATAAAGTGATCATTTTGAACTATGTTTTCTTTAGTAGTGGTGTTTGAGTTTGCATGCAAACAAGGTAGAGGGGCAGGAGACACATGAGGTGCTCAATATTGATGACATCGATTCATATTTTGATTGGGCAGTTGATAATTGACAATGATATGGCTGATCTTGAGAAGGAGGCGATGAGAGGGAGGCGATGGGATGGAAAACGAAAGTGGAAGCATATGAGGAGGGATAAAGAAAGCCATTAGTGGGGGTTCATTGCATTCAAAGCTTGCTTTTGTCAAGGATGATATTATGCCATGTCCCCATTTCAAGATTATATCCATAGAGAAGACCTCTAGTCTATTCCCATCTCTCATAGGCTAAAGAATAAAGCAAAGGGTGTTGATGATAAAGCAACCACGGGTTCCATACTTCCAGATTCGATTTGAAGGAATAAATTTAAATATAGCCTCAAGGCTATTTAAATTTATATCATCGACTTAATACATGAAGAGGTGCTTCATTATAAACAAATGTTTTTATTCATTAATAATTAATATTTAATTATTAAGCAAAGCCGACCTTCCTTGAAAATCGCGCCCCCTCTTGAAAAGACGTGTTCATCATATGAGGCCGACTTGGTTCTTGAAGAGGTGCGATTCTTTGTTGGTGTATATATACACATGATCTCTCTTCATTTGATCATCAAGTTAATCATATATTCATATTCTAGAAGGAGTTCATTTCTGGAGCAGCAGTTTGTCATTTTTGAAGCAGCAAATCGATTTCAAGGAGTTTGATGTATTCACTTGTATTGCATCTTAGAGAGGTGCTCTTATTCATTGTATCAATTTGGCATTGTGTTGTGCCTGAGTTGTAAGTAGATTGCCGCTCTTATTTGAATCAATATATAAGAGATATATTGGTTGGGTTTTTCTCCCTTGGGTTGGAGGGTTTTCCCAGGGTATTGGCTGTGTTCTTGTGTGGAATTTTAAATTAATTTCTGTATCTTTAATCTGATCATAAACTTAACATGGTATCAGAGCGGGTTTGAAGAAGATCTTGATTAGATTTGTGTATTACAACAATACTCTTTATTTTATTTCTCATCTTTGTTTACCTCTCTCTCTGTCAAGATGGTGAATGGTCTTAAGATTGAGGATAGGCTTGAGGGAGCATCAAATTTCACTTCGTGGAGATTCAGGATCTTGCTCACCCTGGAGGAAAGCGAATTGGTAGAGTTTGTGGAGAGCATAGCTTTTGAGCCTACGGATGAGGAAGAAAAGGTTCTTTGGAAGAAGAAAGATATTAAGGCGAAGAAGATGTTAGTTGATTCCGTAAAGGATCATATTGTTCTTATTGTCTCCAAGTTAAGGACTGCAAGAGAGATGTTCAAAACTTTGGAGGAGATATACGAAATCAATAACACAAGCCGGGCACTTGCACTGAAGCAACAACTCCATCATTTGAAGATGGCGAAAGGAGAATCTGTTATTGCCTACTTCATGAGAATAACCGAGTCGAGAGATCAACTCTCGTCTATTAGGCATGTTGTTGATAGCAAGGACTTGACCATGCTGGCTCTTAATGGTCTTCCTTCATCGTGGGAGTCTTACATTCAGGGAATCAGTGCAAGATCGAAACTTCCCAAGTTTCATCGGTTGAGGGCAGACTGTATTCAAGAAGAATCTAGGTTGGCTGCAAGAGGTATTGGGCAAAGTTCAAATAATGAAGACATACATGTTCTTGCCACTCAATCCTCGAAGAAGAAAGGAAAAGATGGGAAGAAAGGTTATTTCAAGAGAAATAGAGAGAAAGGAGCTGATGGTGGCCCCGCATTTAAGAAGAAGAGGGACCTCTCCAAGGTCCAATGTTTTCGATGTGACAAGTATGGTCACTTTTCAAAGGAATGTCCTACCAGGCTTAGGCAGCAGGCCGCCATTGCAAATGTTGATGAAGTCTCTATGCAGAAGGATACAAGTGAATACCTATTCTATTCAGCCTTGTCAAGCAATGTATCTTCCGACACCAACACTTGGCTGATTGATAGTGGTGCCTCTCGCCACATCACCGGATTTAGGGAGCATCTATCTGATTTGGTGAAGTTAGATTCCAGTGAACAAGCCATTATTGGAGATGATGCTAGTTACTCTGTGAAAGGAGTTGGGAACTCCTCTCTTCACTTGGATTCCGACATTTCTTTGGAGTTAAATGATGTGCTATTTGTTCTAGGCATCAAGAGAAACCTTGTTTCCATTTCAGCTTTGGAAGACAAGGGTTACCAAGTTGCATTTTCAGAAGGCAAAGTTCTTATATGGATGAAGAACTCCAACATCAAGACTGCACGGGTAATTGGAGTTAGACATGAGTGTCTCTACAGACTATGCACTCGTCCACTCCAGGCTTTAGTGCACGATTCTTCAAGTGTGTGTGATCTTTGGCATCGAAGATTGGCTCACCTTCACTTTTGAGCTCTACCTATTATGGAGAAGATGGTCACCGACCTTCCTAAATTCAACCAGAAGCATGAAGGAACTTGCAAGGGTTGCGCTTTGGGTAAGAATACAAACGGTCCATTCCATAGTAGTGAAAGTAGATCCAAATGTGTTTTAGATCTTATTCATTTTGATTTATGTGGTCCAATGTCTATTGCTTCTTCGAGTGGTTTCTTGTATTACATTATTTTTATTGATGACTACTCTAGAAAGACTTGGATTTATTTCTTGAAATCTAAAGAGTCTGAGGAGATATTAGAGAGATTCAAAGAGTTCAAAGCTCAGGTGGAGAATTTATCCGGAAAGAGGATCAAGGTCTTGAGATCTGATAACGGAGGAGAGTACACTTTTGTTATCTTTCGTAACTTTTGCATTGAAGCAGGGATTAAGAGGGAGTTCAGCGTTTCTTATAATCGTCAACAAAACGGTGTTGCTGAAAGAAAGAACAGATCTATTGTGGAAGCAGTCAAAGCCATGATTCATGACCAAGACCTGCAAACTTCCCTTTTGGCTGAAGCATCCAGGACTGCTGTCTATGTTCATAATAGAAGTCCTCACAGGATCTTTGAGAATATAACTCCTGAAGAAGCATTCTCAGGGATGAAGCTTGAAGTAAGTCATTTGAGGATCTTTGGATGTCCAGTGTATGTTCATGTTCTAAAGGAAAAGAGGACAAAGTTGGAACCTTCTGGCAAGAAGGGAATTTTGGTAGGCTATAGTGAGACATCAAAAGCCTATAGAATCTACATTCCGGGTCAGAAGATAATTGAGATCAGTAGAGATGTCACATTTGAGGAGGATGTTGCATTCAGAAGATCCAAGGGCACTCATATGGAGATCGATGATGAAGAGCCTCCTCAAGATATGGAAGTTGACCATGTTCCTGAGAATCAGAGGGAGGCTCCCGAACCTATGGGAGATGATGATCCAGTCGAGCCCTTGGAACCTACTGATGGGCCTACAACTATTGTGATTGGAAGGAAAAGACCTCTTTGGGCCAGGAAAATAATGCAGGAGGCAAAAAATTTTACAGCCCCAAGAGGAACTTTCTGAGAAAGTAAGAGATCTAATAAGTTCTCCAATTATGTAGCCTTGATGAGTCAGATTATTGAGTCAGAGCCTTCCAGTGTTGAGGAAGCTTCCAATCAACAGGTTTGGAAAGATGCTATGTTTGAAGAGTATCAATCCATTCTTAAGAATGATGTTTGGGACATCGTTCCTAGACCCGAAGGCAAATCTGTGATGTCTTCTAAATGGCTCTTCAAGATCAAGCATGCGGCTAATGGGAGCATTGAGAAGTACAAGGCCAGATTTGTGGCTAGAGGGTTTTCACAAAACGAGGGAGTTGACTATGAAGAAACCTTTGCTCTAGTGGCTCTTTATACTTCTGTCAGGACCATTATTGCTATTGCTGCATCTAGAGGATGGAAGATTCACCAAATGAATGTAAAGACAACCTTTCTGAATGGGGTAATAGAGGAAGAGGTTTACATTGAGCAACCTGATGAATTTGGGGTACATGGGAAGGAGTCTCATGTTTGCAGGTTGAAGAAGGCCTTGTATGGTCTTAAGCAAGCTCCTCGTGCTTAGTACGAAAGGATTGATCGTTACCTGTTGAGTTTGGGTTTCTCAAAGAATGATGCAGATTCAAACCTCTACTTCAAAGTAATTAATGGTGAAGCATTGATTTTGGTTTTGTACGTTGATGATCTGATTATCATTGGAGAAGAACACCTCATTCTCAAATGTAAGGAGTTAGCTTCTGAGTTTGAAATGAAGAATCTTGGTCTCATGCATTACTTTCTTGGCTTAGAAGTTTGGCAAAAGCCAGATGAGATGATTCTAAGTCAAGGGAAGTATACCATTGACATTCTGAAGAGGTTTGGTATGATTGATTGCAAACCTATGTCTACACCTATGGAGTTCAACTGACATAAGTTGAAGGAGGCTGCAATTAGTTCAGAACTATTGGATCCCATGATGTACAGGCAGTTGATTGGGTCATTGATGTATCTAGTCAACACTAGACCGAATATCTGCTATGCATTGAGTGCACTTAGTCAGTTCATGTGTGAACCAAGGCAGATACATCTTGTTGCAGCAAAACATATCCTGAGATACTTGCGTGGCACAGTTGGATATGGGTTGAGATATTCTTCAGGTGTGGATTTGAAGTTGCATGGTTTTACTGATTTTGATTGGGCAGGGTGTGTTAGTGATCGGAAGAGTACCTCTGGTTGTTGCTTCAGTTTGGGATCTGCTATGATATCTTGGTGCAGCAGGAAGCAGTCTTCAGTGGCATTGATTACAACAGAGGCCGAGTACATTGTAGCTTGTGAAGCAGTGTAGCTTTGGAAGCTTCTTGCAGGATTGTTTGGGCAATCAATGGAGCCTACTATCATTCATTTTGATAACCAGAGCTGTGTGAAGCTTTCTGTCAATCCTGTGTTTCATGACAGAACTAAACATGTTGAGATCAAATACCATTATATCAGAGATATGGTATTGAGGAAAGCAATATAGTTGAGGTATATTAGTACTGATGAGTAGACAACAAACATTCTCACCAAGCCTCTCCCCAGGATAAAGTTTGTGTACTTTTGAGATAAGCTTGGTATGGTGGAGAATCAAGCCCTAGGTGAGAAGGAGTTTCAGTATTAGTGATCCTCTGTTAATGCATTTCTCTATTGAGAGAGATTTGAGGTGCAAGCCCTTGATAATGCATTTCTCTTTGAGATTTGAGGTGAAAGCCCTTGTTTCCACCCTCTGGGAGAGCCATGGTAAATGTCATGTGAGGGAGTCCGTGATGATTCACTTGTACTTGTGTTTCACCCTTTGGGAGAGCCATGGTGAAAGTCACGATGAGGTGACAACATCACTTTGAGTGATGAGCACTTGTACATACTATCTATGGAGGTAGCCATGATGGTTGATATCACGATGAGGTGATAATCTCTTTTCTCACATGGATGTAGCCATGTTGATTGACATCACAATGAGGTGATATGTCTTGTACAGGTGGAAGTATTCCTCCCTAGCTGAGAGAGAGTGTTGATGATAAAGTAGCCACGGGTTCCATACTTCCAAATTCGATTTGAAGGAATAAATTTAAATATTGCCTCAAGGCTATTTAAATTTATATCATCGACTTAATACATGAAGAGGTGCTTCATTATAAACAAATGTTTTTATTCATTAATAATTAATATTTAATTACTAAGCAAAGCCGACCTTCCTTGAAAATCACGCCCCCTCTTGAAAAGACGTGTTCATCATATGAGGCCGACTTGGTTCTTGAAGAGGTGCGATTATTTGTTGGTGTGTATATACACATGATCTCTCTTCATTTGATCACCAAGTTAATCATATATTCATATTCTAGGAGTTCATTTCTGGAGCAGCAGTTCGTCATTTTTGAAGCAGCAGATCGATTTCAAGAAGTTTGATGTATTCACTTGTATTGCATCTTAGAGAGGTGCTCTTATTCATTGTATCAATTTGGCATTGTGTTGTGCCTGAGTTGTAAGCAGATTGCTGCTCTTATTTGAATCAATATATAAGAGATATATTGGCTGGGTTTGAAATATTCTCTCTCAATTTTTTCGATTTTTAAACCAATCATTTAAAATAGAATCAATCACCCGTTAAGGTTAGCATAACCAAAACGTACATGAAAGAACTCTAACCAAGAATGCGCCCTAAAACAACTTAAGGAGGAGGGGCGAGCATATGGTCAGAGGATCCCTAGGATCTACTGAATCAACAAGTACGAGATTATACAGAGAGAGGAATATTAAACTCGACACCAAGAATGCGCACTCAAGATCCCTTTGCAGGTGAGGTGCTAACATATGGTGGAGTACTATTGCTGAATTAAAAGAACAAGGCGAATAACCAGCCAAAAAGCTTTCCACGCTACCACCAAACAGTGGGGGGAAGAAGATTACAAAACAAAATTATCCACACTGGCGGTATACCATCCAGGGGTGCTTTAGTGTGAAGCTAATTAATCAATACAACAAAGCTAAAACTGAAACAGTACTACCGTTTAACAGTTTATACAAAGTGTAAAGCTGCAAATTACAATGTTCAACACCAATTTCTAAGCACCACTCTTATACAATGTTTTCCGAGTTAGAGAATGAGGGGAGAGAAGATAGAATATGAAAGTAGCGAATGAATTGCTTTATCTCTGAAAACTGTAATTCTGGAAATGGAAATCAACAACTACAAAATTATATAAAAAGCTCATAACTCGATCAAGATACCTCCGAATGGCGTGAAATCACAGGCATGGATCAAATGAAAGATAGGCGCCTTTGTTGAGACAGAGAAAACAACTCCAAATACCTGCAATGATTAATGGCACACTTCCCAATGCAAGGCTGAAAGGTACGGCCCTTGAGAGGGGCGATTTTTCATTATAAAAATGCACACTCAAAAATAAAATCCAAAATTGCTTGGAGATGGTCGCCTAGACCTTAGGAATCTTATTATCAAATGCCCAAAATGATATAAAATTCCTACATTCAACCATGAGCAAAAACAACATTCAGCTGTATGCAAACAGGAACTGTAAAATTGGAAAATACATCAATAATTCACCTTGAAACACAATCTGCTAGTTTGGATGAGAAGCAACAATAATTCAACTAGGTGTTGTCTTACAAACACAAAATTGAATGAAGAACTAGGAGGTCAGCATTCCTCGAAGTAGAAAATGATAAATCATTTTGACAGCATAACTTTAGCAAAATAATGGATGTCTCAATGCTGGAGCCAAGCCTTACTTTTAAAGGAAAATAGGAAACTGTTCAAGTCCCCAAGAAGGTACGCCAATAGCCAAGACTCTTCACATTTCCAAAAAAGAAACAATTCTTCAAAAATACGCCCCACTTGAGAAATGAGTGAATTAATAAAATAAAACCTTTTGACTTCTTCATGTGGCGCCACCCTCAAAGACCCCTTTTCAAAACAACTTAAGTTCATTCCTTAGGCCAAGGGGTCAACTGCAAATTAGAACTAATTGCTCAATTAATGAAAAAATTCATTAAGATTAATATTTTAATGGCCAAGGCTTAATACTGACAACTGCTTTCAATGACGTGATGAACTTGAAGGCTGACAACTGCTTACTGCCAGAAATAGTATTTACTATAAATAGTAAATAATGAGGAAAAAACACAAAACCTCCAAGACTGGAACCCTTTGAAACACCTCAACGAGCTTATAGGATTCCGGGATAGGCTGATGAGCTAATGACAGGATCATTGCCAAAAGGGGAACATTACAGTCCGCCCCCCTCGAAATTGCTTGTCCTCAAGCAACTGCAAAGCTGGATGCTGCAAAATTTGTTCACCTTCCCAAGTAGCATCTTCAATAGGCAAATTTTTCCATCTTACCAAATACTTCTTGATTGTTTGCCTCCTCAAGGACCGCTCCCTACTGTCAAGGATCTCTTCCGGAAACAACACCAACTGCCCTTCTTCGTCGAAAGGAGGTAATTCTGAAGTAGCTACCACATTATGCCCAAGTGCCTTCTCGAGGTAGGAAACATGGAAGACATTGTGAACTTTGTTGTCTGTTGGAAGCTCCAACTCATATGCCACTTCACCAATCCTTTTGGTGACTCTAAACGGACCATAGAAATGTGGCTTCAATTTTTCTGCACCACTCTTTTTGAGAGAAGACTGTCTGTAAGGCTGAAACCTCAAGTAAACCATGTCTCCTACTTCAAATGAACGTTCAATACGCTGCTGATCAGCATACAACTTCTGCTGATTTTGGGCTTGCTGCAGATTTTCTTTTAGTGACTTTAAGATGTCTTGATTGTGCTGAAGCATATCTCTTGCCTGGGGAGCTCTACTATCACCAAACACCAAGTCTACAAAGTTAGGAGCATCATACCCATAGAGTGCCATAAAAGGAGACATCTTAGTTGACATGTGATAAGAGGAGTTATAACAAAACTCTCCCAAATGAAGCCACTTAACCCAAGCCCTTTGCTG
This sequence comes from Sequoiadendron giganteum, assembly GCA_007115665.2. NCBI lineage: Eukaryota > Viridiplantae > Streptophyta > Pinopsida > Cupressales > Cupressaceae > Sequoiadendron > Sequoiadendron giganteum. The sequence continues at coordinate 537,952,346 of CM021109.1, forward strand.
CCCTGAAACATAATTGCTAAGGTAGCCTTGTAACCACTTATTGACAATCTCTGATTGCCCATCCGTTTGCGGGTGATAACTAGTGCTTGGAGTGAGCACTTACCACTCAATCTGAAAATCTCTTGCCAAAACACACTTAGGAACTTATTGTCCCTATCACTGACAATGGTCTTAGGCAAACCATGCAAACGGAAAACTTCTTTAAATAATAACTCAGCTACTTGAGCTGCTGTAAATGTAGTAGTGATAACAAAAAAATGAGCATATTTGGTTAATCTATCCACCACAACATAAATACAATCACAGCCTTGCACCTTGGGTAACCCGGTGATGAAGTCCATAGCAATACTTTCCCATTTCTGATTTGGAATAGGTAGGGGCTGCAACAAACCAGCAGGAAAAGAATGTTCATTTTTATTCCTTTGACATGTAGGACATTCCCTTATGTAGTTCATGACTTCTTCATTCATTCCCTTCCAAGCGAACCTTTCTCTTATTTGCTTGTAAGTCTTGAACATACCTTGATGACCAGCAAGAGGAACATCATGAAATGACTGAAAAATCTTCCTCTTAAGCTTGGATTCGGGTACCAAAAAGATCCTACCCTTATACATAATCAAACCGTCAACCAAGTTATACCTTTCATCAACCAAATGGCCTTCTATAATGCTGGTAGTAAACTGATTTTTTGCATAATCAGCAGCAATCAACTCTCTCCAATCTGCTGAAAGCTCACAAAGTGATTGCATATGAGGCCTTCTAGACAAAGCATCCACAACAACATTGTTTTTCCTCTTAACATACTCAATATCGAAGTCATAAGCTTGAAGCTTGCTTACCCATTTCTGTTGCCCTTCATTCAAATCCTTTTGCCTCATGAAATGTTTAAGACTATTATGATCAGTTTTAACCACAAATTTACTTCCCACCAAATATTGGCGGAATTTGGACAAAGCATGCATGATGGCAAGCATCTCTTTGTCATAAATTGAATACAACTTTTCTGCTCCTCTCAATTTTTTGCTCTCAAAGACAATAGGGTGTTTGTCTTGCATAAGAACAACTCCAACTCCCTCTCCTGAAGCATTACATTGTAATTCAAAAGGCTTTTTAAAATCAGGCAAAGCCACTACGGGACATGATCTCATAATTTGTTTGAACTTATCAAACACTCCTTATGCTTTATCCGTCCATAGAAAAGCTCCTTTTATGGCGAGATCTGTAAGAGGTGCTGCCATGTGAGAATACCCCTTGACAAATCTTCTATAAAACCCACATAAGCCCAAAAATCCCTTCAAGTGAGTCACATTTTTCGGAGGTGGCCAATCAACAATGGCTCTAATCTTTTCAGGATCAACTTTGACCCCTTTAGAATTGATAATATGGCCGAGATAGAGAAGCTTAGTCATCCCAAACCCACATTTAGATTCTTTAGCAAACATGCATTCAGCCTCCAAAATGCTAAGCACTTCCTCCAAGTGCTGAAGGTGCTCCTCCCAAGACTTACTGAAAACAAGAATGTCGTCAAAGAAGATAAGCACAAACTTCCTCAACTGCTGCTTGAAAGTCTTGTTCATACATGACTGAAAAGTTGCTAGAGCGTTAGTCAAACCGAATGGCATGACAAGGAACTCAAAGTGCCCATAGTGACATCTAAAGGCTGTTTTCTCAATATCCCCTTCTCTCATTTTGATTTGATGGTAACCGGAACAGAGATCAATCTTTGAAAAGAACATAGCCCCATGGAGCTCATCTATCCTAGGAATAGGATATCTATTCTTGATGGTTTTTTGATTCAATGCATGATAATCAACACACATTCGCATTGTACCATCTTTCTTTTTGACCAATACTACTGCTGAAGCAAATGGGCTTTTGCTTGGTCTGATGAACCCTACCTCAAGAAGTTCTTTGATAGTCTTTTCTATCTCATCCTTCTGCTTCTTTGGGTAGCGGTAAGGAGTAGTAATGATAGGTTTGGCACCTTCTTCTAATTCAATCACATGCTCACACCCTCTTTCAGGTGGTCTCTCTGAAGGTAAGTCGCCAAAAACCTTGCTCTTTTTAGAAAGAAGAGCTTGTATATCAGGTAGGTATTGTCTCTTTTCTACAACCGGATACGCTGGTAAGATCATACACTTTGCTGCCCACTCAACTTGATCATGACGGATCAGCCTCTCCATTCGTTTCAAGGACACAATCCGTGGCCCTCCATTGGACATGCCTCTCAAAACCACTTTCTTCCCATCAGCTTGGAATTTCAATTCCATAGTTTGCAGATTCAAAGTGATCTCTCCAAGAGATCGCAGCCATTGTATTCCCAAAACAGCATCGGTATCACCAATGCCAACCACATAGAAGTCATCCTTCACCTCATAATTCCCCAATTGCATAGAGAGGTTAGGAATTTTCTTGGTGCATGATATGGTAAAGCCATCTGCTACCATTACCTTTAATCCTTCAAAATCTTTAGTCTTCAATCCTCTTTTGGTAATTAGGCCTTCATCAATGAAATTATGAGTTGCTCCTGTATCAATTAGAGCAACAATCCTGTGAGAGTTAACCATTCCTCGTACTCGAAAGGATTCGTTCTTTTGGAAACTAGATAGTTGGGCAAAAGCACTACTAGCTCCAACTTCTGGTTCCTCTTCTGGGGCTTCTTCTTCCTCATCACTTGCTGTTGCATACTGCTGATCAAGTGGATCAGATTCTGATCCAAAATCAGAATAGCCCTCCATTTGTTGAACTTTACCTTTCCCATAACAACGGTGACCCCTTGTCCAAGGTTCACGACAAGTATAACAAACTCCCTCTTTTTTGAGCTGATCACAGAGTTCATCAGATATTCTTTGTGGATACTTGTTGGGCTGATTAGGAGTGAACTTTTTCTTATCGTTTTTGAATGGTTTAGACTAAAATTTTGGCCTTGGAGCAGCCAACTCCATGCTCTTTGCTTTCTTGATTGCTTCATCCAATGATGGAGGATCAAAGGCTTTGACCCATCTTTTCAAAGGTTCCATCAAACCTTCTGTAAATAGAACCACAAGTCTTCTTTCAGTAATGTTAGGCACCATTACCGACAACCTTTGAAAATCAGCAACATAGGTATTTAAAGATCCGTGTTGTTTCAATTATGACAATTCTCGGAAACTCAACTCAGGATCTCTGGTATCAAATCTTTCAATTAATTTATTGGTAAACTTCTCATAGGGGTGAATGAGGTTATGGCCAAGAGTAACCAAACCACGAGTCCACCATTCGTGAGCCACTCCATCCAAGTGTAATGTGGCAAACTTAATTGCATCTTCCTCCGGCATTGGTCTAAGTGAGAGATAGTTATCTAATTTCTGAAGCCATGCTCTAGCTGCACACTTATTACTTCCATCAAAATGGTCCAAAGTAATCTTACCCAATGCTTGTTGAAAATCATTCCTATGATTTGTGAAAGGGCGTTGTTCATTCTTTCCACCGTTCCTTCTGCTTCTTTGATTCATGAATTGATCAAAGGTCCATGCATCTCTCATATCAGGGGGTAAAGAGATGTACTCCATATAGGCTTGCCTAGCATCATCCGCAAAAGTTACTCCAATTTCAGGTTGTTGTTCATCTCTTCGAGTGAATGTAGGGAGGAGAGGTCTGGATGAAGATCTTCTTGTATTTGTAACATGCTGTCCAACAGTTCTATCCCTTCCATTAACTGCTGAAGCATTATGACCACCGGGAATATAAGTTCCATTTACACCACTATTACTGCTGTTTTCACCAGCATGATTTGGTTGGGGCTGAATATTATTTTGAATAGTTTGCTGATCCAATTTATCTAGCAAATGTGCCATCATTTCTAACATGTTATCAAACTTTTTTTCTGCTCTTGCATCTTTTTCCTCCATCGAAAGACGAGATTCTTCTGACATTCTCTCAGTTGTTATACCCGTTTCCCTCAAAGCTTCTGACAAAGTATTTGCTTCTGGCATTGGCGGAAACTGTAACTGAGATCTGGCCTGATTTCTGATGAAGTATTTGGTCGCTCTGTCACTTATCTGTCGATTGCAAGCCTAGTAGACACAGGATGGCAGGAACTTCTGCTTTGATACCACTGAAATATTCTCTCAATTTTTTCGATTTTCAAACCAATCATTTACAATAGAATCAATCATCCGTTAAGGTTAGCATAACCAAAACATACATGAAAGAACTCTAACCAAGAATGCGCCCTAAAACCACTTAAGGAGGAGGGGTGAGCATATGGTCAGAGGATCCCTAGGATCTATTGAATCAACAAGTTCAAGATTATACAGAGAGAGGAATATTAAACTCGACAACAAGAATGTGCACTCAAGATCCCTTTGTAGGCGAGGTGCTAACATATGGTGGAGTACTACTACTGAATTAAAAGAACAAGGCGGATAACCAGCCAAAGAGCTTTCCACGCTACCACCAAATAGTGGGGGGAAGAAGATTACAAAACAGAATTATCCACACTGGCGGTATACCATCCAGGGGTGCTTTAGTGTGAAGCTAATTAATCAATGCAGCAAAGCTAAAGCTGAAATAGTACTACTGTTTAACAGCTCATACAAAGTGTAAAGTTGCAAATTACAATGTTCAACACCAATTTCTAAGCACCACTCTTATACAATGTTTTCTGAGATAGAGAACGAGAGGAGAGAAGATAGAATATGAAAGTAGCGAATGAATTGCTTTATTTTGAAAACTGTAATTCTAGAAATGGAAATCAGCAACTACAGAATTATATAAAAAGCTCATAACTCGATCAAGATACCTCCGAATGACGTGAAATCACAGGCATGGATCAAATGGAAGATAGGCGCCCCTGTTGAGACACAGAAAACAGCTCCAAATACCTGCAATGATTAATGGCACACTTCCCAATGCAAGGCTGAAAGGTACGGCCATTGAGAGGGGCGATTTTTCATTATAAAAATGCACACTCCAAAATAAAATCCGAAATTGCTTGGAGATGGTCGCCTAGACCTTAGGAATCTTATTATCAAATGCCTAGAACGATATAAAATTCGTACATTCAACCATGAGCAAAAACAACATTCAGTTGTATGCAAACAGCAACTGTAAAACTGGAAAATACATCAATAATTCACCTTGAAACACAATCTGCTAGTCTAGATGAGAAGCAGCAATAATTCAACTAGGTGTTGTCTTACAAACACGAAATTGAATGAAGAACTAGGAGGTCAGCATTCCTCGAAATAGAAAATGATAAATCATTTTGACAGCATAACTTTAGCAAAATAATGGATGTCTCAATGCTGGAGCCAAGCCTTACTTTTAAAGGAAAATAGGAAACTGTTCAAGTCCCCAAGAAGGTACGCCAATAGCCAAGACTCTTCACATTTCCAAAAAAGAAACAATTCTTCAAAAATACGCCCCACTTGAGAAATGAGTGAATTAATAAAAGAAAACCTTTTGACTTCTTTATGTGGCACCGCCCTCAAAGACCCCTTTTCAAAACAACTTAAGTTCATTCCTTAGGCCAAGGGGTCAACTGCAAATTAGAACCAATTGCTCAATTAATGAAGAAATTCATTAAGATTAATATTTTAATGGCCAAGGCTTAATATTGACAACTGCTTCCAATGACGTGATGAACTTGAAGGCTGACAACTGCTTACTGCCAGAAATAGTATTTACTATAAATAGTAAATAATGAGGAAAAAACACAAAACCTCCAAGACTGGAACCCTTTGAAACACCTCAACGAGCCTACAGGATTCCGGGATAGGCTGATGAGCTAATGACAGGATCACTGGCAAAAGGGGAACATTACAGGGTTTTTCTCCCTCGGGTTGGAGGGTTTTCCCAGGGTATTGGCTGTGTTTTTGTGTTGAATTTTAAATTAATTTCTGTATCTTTAATCTGATCATAAAATTAACAAAGGGAAGAAAAATAATGACATTTTAAGTGGGCTCAATCACTTTATTTGCAAAAGGGCAGTTACATATTATTTTAGGTCCTATGTAATATTTAAAAAAAAGGTGCTTTTAACACTTGATTCAAAATGTAATTCAAGAAGGGGCCTTTGGATGTAATTTAAAAGTATTTTTAAATGCTTGGAGGGAAAAAATAAAAAATAAAAATAAAAATGGAGGGCCCAAAGTAGGTGTTTATAAAAGTGAAGCCAAGGCTCACATCAAATCATCCTATTCTATCATATCCAATTTTTTCATTTCATTATTTCTTCCATTTTGGAGATTGAAGCATTCAAGGACAAAAAGCCTTGGTGTTGGAGATTCGGAAGACAAAAGCCGTCTTGGTTTTCCATAATGGGATTTGGGGATGAACTCTCATATTCTTTGAAGCAATTTTACTCAAGGATTGCATTTGGGTTTATTAATTGTGGTTGTTTGATTCATATTTGGAAGAACATTGTACCACATCATCAAATTGGCATTTTTGGCCAAGATTTTTAAGTTTACATATTGCTGCTATAGGACTGCTACAATGATTTATCGAAGATTTCAACTTTTGGAGTGTTATAACAAGTTATATTTGTTGTTTGTGGATATTCAAGCCTTAGGACCAGCTACTCTTTGAGGTTTTCAGCCATTGCTGGCATCATTGTTAGCCCTCTAAGCAGGTGTGCCAACATATTGTGAATGTTTTCAGCCACCCTTGGTGCTACGCCTAGAGTATAGAGTGGATGTTTGTTGTTGTAAGCCAAATCAGTCCTAGGTTTTACTATATTTTGAAGAATTTCAGAATTTTCAGCATTGGTGGAGTTTCCAAGCATCTAACATTGTTCCAACAACCATGCCGTACCATTTGGGATCCATTGTTCACTCGTAGCACCAGCCATACAGCAGTTATTTGCTGGGATCTGCATTTATTATAGTCCAATTTCACATTATTCAGGTTGCCATACACAGCACTCTAGCTGAAATTCATTGATTTGGTCGCTGTATAGCCAGATGGAGTTGGATCTCCTCATTTGTAAGTGGAATTACTTCATTTTGTGCTGGTATGTGAGATGATCATTAATTGTTTCAGTACTTAGACATTGTTGTTCGTTGTAAACAGCGCTTGCTGCTGTTACACTCTTTTATTTCTGCTGTACCTTGTCAATCATTTAAGGTTTCTACAGATGCAATATCATTTATAATTAATTGTGAGGTTGCATATTTGTATCAGCAAATAATAGTTCAGATCTGCTGTGTACTTGTTTAGTTTGCACTTGAGGGTCTTTAGAAATATAAATTAGCATTGTGGGATGTTGTTTTTGTTGTTTGGGAATAGCACATTTGTTTGACAAGGGTTTGCAATGATCATATTTTGCTGATCAACATTAATTTTAGTTACATTTTGGCATCTACAATTGGGTGTTGGTAATTGTTTATCATTCAGTTTGCACATTGTTTGAGATTTCATCCATTTCTCAATGTTTCTCGATTGGGGCCACTACATATTGTTCCTCAAAAAGAAGCTGCAAAAGCACAGTCTAGTTTGAGGACAACTACATAGCAGTAGCTTGTTTTGAGCTTTGGTTGTAGAAGAAATTTATAGATTATGAACATTGAAAGTACAATTTGTAATTTCAGTTTATGTTGAAATTTGAAGTTGATATCAATTGAAGTTGTTTTTGGTCTATGATGTGTTTTGAATTCCGATTTGGATCTATATATATGAAGGAAATTAGTAATATGCTCCCTAAATTTAGTAGTATGCATCTTTTTGAAGAATTTTCTTACATATTTATGTGTTTTTTAATGTTCAGAAAAATTGCTGAGCCATTGCCGAGTTTGAGTTTTTCAACTATGGGTGGTCTCTTGTGGCCTAGTATTTATGACCACAAGAGACCACATAGTGTGTGGATATTTATGGCATTTTAGTAGATAGAGTTGAATGACTTTGCTAGCAATTAGTAAGGATCTAATTTTTCTTTTTGTTCAGGATGGTGATGATTGCTTCCTATATATTGGAAACAATAATGATATTAGAGAACATGCCAGCATTCATCGGTCTTCCAAGTCAGCTGATCAGACGGTATAAAAACAGCTGATGTATCTTTTGAATCAAAGTTTTGGAGATGGTTGTAAAGATTGACTGGTATAAGCTGCATTTCATTTTTGTGTGGCATGTTATAAATCCTAATTCTGCAAAGCTTTGTCTTCATAGGTCATTGGTGACAATAATCTTGTAATGGGCTCCTGCCATATTGCTCATGATTGCAAGGTGGGTAACAACAATATTTTTGCAAATGGTACAATTTTTGCTGGCCACGTTGTGGTAGAGGTAAGCTATGTGCAGCTTATCTAATCATGTAAGCCTTTGTATGTTATATTTCGTATGTGATACAAAGATAAAACAAAGTCACTTGCTTACATCGGTTGTCAAACAGAATTATGTTCACACTGGGGGAGTTGTTGGTGTGCACCAGTTCTGCCACATTGGATCCCACGCATTTATTGCAGCAGGCAGCTTGGTAAAGAAAAGTTGCTTAACTTTTGCATTTGCTTTTCAATGCTGTCATAAATATGAATATTAACTCAAACTCAAACGAAGTGTGTTATGACATTGCTCAAAATTGTATAATACTTGTTTGTGTTTAATGTCTTTATATTGAGCCTAGAAGGACTAGACAGGTATATATTTCTCCTAGATTTTGTTTCAGAAGCTGTCCTCGTACTTGGAAATATTAACTTTATATACTATCTTGATCAAATGTGATGCCGTCAACTTGACTCTTCTATTCTTGACAGTATATTCTTGATTCCCTACAAATTTTCTATTGTTTCTGTTATAAAAGACAGCACATTTATCTCTTGTAATGCAGGTTGTTCGAGATGTGCCTATGTACATGATGGTGGCTGGAGATCGTGCAGAACTGCGTGGCTTGAATTTGGAGGGGCTTCGCCGCCATGGATTTTCTGATATGGAGGTGTGTATCCTTTGACATTATTTTTTTTTAATATTTTTTATTGCATGTTGTTTTATGATTCACTGTTATTTGTGAATATTTTCTCTAGATACAATAATGGTTGGAATGCACAGAAATTTAGTTGCTAAAATATTTTGGTTTTGCTCTACTACTTGTAATTGTATTGGATCTAGAACCTAGGGGTAATCTGGGGGACAACACACTAAATGTGGTTTGGATACATTATGAGTAGAAACAACTTATGAAACAAAGAGAGAAAAAATGACAATTAGTGTGGCTTCAAAAATTGAATGAGAAGACAATTGAACACCATGTTAGCAATGTAATGTGGGATTATATTAAGGAAGAAATCTGCAAGCTCCATATAATGAGCCAAGAGTTTGGATGTACCAAAACTGACGTATTTAGCAAACTTTTTGAGAATTAGCTATTGTACATTGATATACAAGGTAGGAGATGGACTGTTTTGGGGCTCCAATAAAATCGAACACTTGCCTCGTGTTGTTTCATATTCCATGTTTTTTTATATTTTGAAAATTACACAGAAGAATTGGGCTGAATAGAGCTGATACTGTTGGAGCTGCAAAAAAAAGACTTTAGTGGTTTTACTTTTAACTACTTGTTCCTGAGACAAAGGCAACACTCGTGGTGAGGATGAAGCTCTATTGGGAGTGCTGCTATGATAATTTGAGCTGATTAAAGTCCCAAATATTCCTAGATTACTTGTCGTTCATTGGGAACAATTGTGCTGCTATGATAGTTTGAGCTGATTAAAGTCCCAAATATTCCTAGATTACTTGTTGTTCCTTGGAAGCAATTGTTCCCACTTCAGCAAGTTGGGAGAGAAGATATCAAAAAGAAATTTTGTAACTTGACTTGTGGAATACCATTTCCCTTGATGAAGCTTTTGACCAAGATTGACACTTTGGTAGATTGTAGTTTTGTGATTCCTAGTGCATTTGATGTATGTGTCAATGACTTAATTTTCTTTTGTTGGCATACTTTAATCAAAATTAATTTGAGTTGCTTGGCATTATCTTTGCTCATCTCATGTGTCCAACAATGGTGGAAAGTATGATGATTCGCAAATGGTTGAGTTCATGCCTCTAGCCTTCATAAAAAATGGACTTTGCTAGCTCTTCCAATACAAACAACCTTTCACAATTGTAATATCAACTTAAATGAACTATTACAACCATTTAAACATGCTCAAAATAGAGTACATACATGGAAAAATCTATAACAAAGAACATACACATGAAAATGGAGAAAAGACACCAAGGTTGTAGAATACATGAAAAAGTCCAGCATGTGTTTATAAACATCTCATGCCACTATATCAGATGTCTATTACAGGTATTGCAATTGCGAATTGGGCAATTGAAACTTACAATATCAATCTCACTTGCCGTCACACCTGCTTTGTCTCATGTACTATGAGAACCATGACTTTTTCCATACAAATCCGCCAAATGAACATAGAACAAAAGTTTTTATTTGCAATGAGACAACCTATGCATGAGGTCAGCAAGAAATAAATAAATAAATAAGTTAATGTGTAATTAGTCCTCTACCATTGGTTGTTAATTGGTAGTTACTGATGGTTGGTGTTCTCAACCAACGTCGGCTTGCTATATATTTCCTCATTGTACTCATACTCGGGGACCACATGCATACATATCTTGTAATTATTGCATATCTGATGAATGAATGAATATATGGCATATTTTTTGTGCATTGTTATGAGTAATTGATATATTTTATTGCTGTTATGCATTTCTGTTTACTCTCTGTTAATCATTTAAATATCATTACCAAGTAAACATTTGGTGCCATTGTCGATACATACCCTAGCAAAGAAGAATTCACGAACAAGAATCATGGCAATGTAATGGGACAGCCAGCCAAAGAACCTATGCAAGCAAATGACGAAAGGGAAGACGAGTTGATAGAAGACTTAGTAAACTTGTGGGACATTTTGCTAAAAGAACACGTGCAAAGGGAAGCTCTCAGGAGAGGTCCCTTAGGCCACCATCTGAAACAACGTAACATCAACTCAAAGGTTGATTGTCTTCTCGACAGACTACCAAGACTTATTGCATGTTACTTCATCATTCTGCAAGATCTTCGGGCTGAGAGAGACCAAGAACAACGAAGGCAACAAATACAAGAGTGGTACGAAGAACGAAACAAAAAGAATGAAGAAGAATGTGATGCTTGTTAGGTTAGGTGTAATGTCCCCGATTTAGCCCAACACTCTTTAGTTGGTTTTATCCTATTTCCGAAAACTCATAGGCTAAGCGGAAATGGAAATTAGGGTTTCCTATCTTATAGGAGGTTTCAACTTGGCTTTTGGAGGCTCACATGTAGGAATTTGGAAGTGAGATTAAGGGAGCTTTCTGGGTTTTTGGATAGCTTCAGGGTGTGGTGACATGCATGTTAAGAAAATGACATACAATTTTGGCAGATACTTTGCATGCAGGAAAAGTTTCTAGGTTTTTCTAGGTTTTCAGAGAGCTTCAAAATGGTGTAACATGCATCTCCATCTGACAACCTTTCCAAGCACTTACTATTTATAGTAAGTCATGACGGCTACCCAGTTTATGCTCAGAAGGCGTTCGGGAACATTTACTAGTTTTAGCAGTATGTTATTTTTAGTAAGTTCTATTTATGGCAGTGTCATCTTAGCAGCAACTCAATCATCTCTAGCTCATCTTTCCAATTTTGGCAGTGAGGTAGTTCAGTTTAGGCGTTGGCTTCTTCTTTCCTCTTGGAGCTAAGTTTCAATACTTAGTCATTTTTCAATATTGCTTTTTGGACCTCGGTGCCTAGGTGATCAACTTTAAGTTGTTTTTTAAAAGGGGGCCTTTAATGTGGACGTCCAAGATGAAAATATTAATAGTTAATGATGTTTTAATTGCTCTTTGTGGTGGACACCTAGAGAGGAGATATTAAAGTATTTTTAATATTTTAAAAGAGCTTTGAAGAGATGGCCGTCCCCTTGAAGAGTTGTCTTTGGGGAGTTACAAGTTGATTCATTTGCTCATTGAAGATTATTTATGGAGGCCTTGCTCATTGTTTCAGGATCTTTTGGAAAATTTAATAATGTTATGCTGCTGAACTGGGTTCAGACTTTGCTATGACGATTGCGTACCTCTAGCTTTCTATGCCATTCTTCGGGCCTAAAACTATGGCTTCTTAGATGGTGACTGAAGAGTGTGATTCACACAGAGGTGCAGATAGAGCTTAATCTTGATCGTGATACCAGATTGCTGGTTTATAATCTGTTTATATTATTGCTGGAAGTGCTAGTTGAAGCACATTTCTGTTCGTGGTTTCATCAACATATTTTATTCGGTTCTGGGTATTTGCTCAAGCTGTTCCCCTATGTAGGGCGCCTAGTTTTGCAAGTTTTTGGAATTTATTACTGAGTTTTGGATTTTTGGGAGAAGGTTGACCCATTCCTAGAGATCGTACCATCTTCTCTTGGATGCATTGGAAATCGTGCCAATTATTTGAAGCTATTTTGGCACCATTTGATCATTGGAAATTGGACGCCTTGGTCAGAGACTTCTTTTGTTTGCTGTTTGATGTCTTTTTGAGCTGATTTGAAGAAGTGGCAACCATTTTGGTGAATCTCTTCATTGCTGGTCTGATTTTCTGTACTCATTGTTTCTAATCAGATTTGTTTAATTTTGATATACTGCTGATTTAAGTTCCATTTCTATATCATTCTCATATTGTATCAGTTAGAGGTTTTTTACTCTAACTCTTTGTGGCTTTGGAAGCATAACTCTATGTTTTTGCTGCTAAAAACTCTTTCATTGTAAAGCTGGTTTAGTAGTACTAACAACTGTTTAATTTATTGTTGCATTTTTGAATGTTTGTAATTACTCCCACTGAAGCAGCGGTTGAGTTAAATAATTTACTTTCAGCACTTGTTTAATTCCCCTCCACTGAATAAGTGGTAGAGCAGAATCATGGTCGGTTTGCCGCCTTGTTGGCGTTTCAATTAGCACCTCTGGAGTGCTTATTGGAAATGGACAGCTATTGCAAGTGTGTTAGTACATGCTCTTCGGATTATAGAGAGGAAGATCTCTCTTTGCTGATTTTCTACTGTAAAAAAGAGGTGTACTAAGATTCCTATCTTTTTTACTCAGCGGTAGGACACAAGGGTGCATAAACCAATTCGCTGTAGCTAAGCTTTTTCTCTAGTTTCCGCAGATCTTAACTACGACTAACTAACTTCTAGACTATCCTACCTCCTCAAGATAAACAGAGCATGAGGGCGTAGGAGCGAAATGGTATGGTTGGATCACTTGAATCCTCCGTCTCAATGGAATATGGCCGAGGCTCTGAACCTTTGGATATATACCAAGATAGGGCTCGATACAAGCAAACACTCATTACGGTAAACTGGATCTGAGACTTGCCAAGGAGGAGGAACCCCTATCCGAGGTGTAGGCTTGGAAACAGCTCACTGGAAACAACAAGGAACGATGGCTTGTCTAGCAAGATTCCCGAGGAGGTGACGATGTAGAAACCCCTTGTTTCCCCTGATTCTGAATCTGACTGAGTTTTGGTTTGTTTTTGCAATTTTTGATTTTTTTGGGTTTTTGTGCAATAAAGGTAAATTGCAATTTTTGCAAATAATTGAAAATAAATTCAATAAAAATGATCTAACTCTGGAAATGACAAAATCTATCTCAAATACTGAAGCCAGGCTAATATTAAATCTTCTGCAATGATTACAATGATGTTCCAGATACATGCAAATAAAAAAACAATGATTTTTATTGAAAACCTGATTGGCTGCAATATGGTACGACTGCATTAATTGCTTCTCTCTCCTTCCTTCTTACGATCCCAAATGATGCCAGGATGATCTGCGCCTAAGAGGAGAATGGCAGACTGAGTCTGAGATAGGCGATTTGCTTGAAACTGGAAGTACGCCCTTTCTGAAGAAGTACGGCCAAGTACAGATGGTACGGCCTGAGTACAGCAGCAGCTATTAATTAAAATGTACGGCCCTTGTGAGAATCTCCAGGTTTGATGAATATAGGCGCCTCTGTGCAATAACTCTTCTGAATAAAAAAAATATCTCTGATAATATCTGAAGTTTGAATCAATATGAAACTCTGTAATTTCTCCTGAATGAAGAAATCTCTCAGCTGCAATAGATCAGGTGTTATTTCACACCCTCTGAACTGCTTCGATGGAGATGGCTCGTTCCCCGAAGAATTTCGAACTTGAAACCCTAAAGCTTCTTGCTCAGATCAAGTTGATCAATTTTTAATTCACAATAATCACATAATGGCTCGATTTCCAATGCAAATGGCTTATACACTTGAAAAGTGCGATTTCCTTAAGAATAGGGAATATTAAAATAGTTCGAACTTTTACTTTTAATTTTTCAATAGTCGTCAGCCAAATTTTTATAATAAAATATAATCGCCAATTTGGCCCCCTTTCATGATGGGCGACCCCTTTATCAAAATCACTTAAGTTATAATAAAGTATTATAACTTTAGATTATAATCCCCAATTAATTAATATTTAATCAATTCAATTAAATATTAATATCTCTCTCATTATTCATTCAATGTCTGATCTGTCTGAAATTGACGAACACTGAAGTGTTTCTGAACACCAACAACCCATATTGCTAAAAATAGCAGGGGTCCCACGCTGACTGCCAATAACTGCTAAAAATAGCAATTTATGCAAGAAGTGTCCGAACGAGCCCGAACAAAAGCCAACTGATCAACAACTGCCAACTGAAGCTGAGCCAAGCTCCAACATGACCCTCTATCCAGTCTATCAGCCTACGAGGGTCGCATGATAGGCTAATCCTGTGCTCGGAGAGATGTCAACCAGAAGGGGACATGACAGACGACACCTGTCCAAAGTCTAGGCTGCAAAACAAAACATTAAACAACATCATACGATAATGATTGATGACAAAATATCCAAGGAGGTGACGACACCTGTCCAAAGAGGAGATTGAAACAATGCACTATTTGAAAACAAGACTTTGAAAACACTCAATTATTTAGATCAAGCAAGCATGCGCCTTCTGATTTATTTCTTCAAGCTTCTCCAAAGAATTACAAAGGTTGGGACAGTAAAGGCACGAAATCATGCACAATTACGATCAACCAATGAACTCTCATCCAAGAGTGAACAAATATAAACTAGCTAACTCTGACAACAATGGCGCAACAATTTTGCTAGCAAATAAAGGTTAAACAAATAAATAACCTAAGGCTCTTATTTATAGAAACTCAAGAGGAGTAGGCAACCCTAAAATCTCCTTGAGTTAACAAACAGTTCTTGCCAATCAGCAAGATATTATTTCTATGTCTAAAAGTAGGTGAGCAAACAATTAACTGGAAATCTACTTTAGTTAACTGAAACTAAACAAAAGTCAAACTGGAAGTCTACCTCAGTTGATTGACACCTAACTAAAAGTGAACTTATGTTACAAATGTGTCTCCAAATAGACATCCACCTTTTGAGGAGATCTGAGATCCACAAATCGTGGGAGTCAAATAGATATCCTAGATCAGTGGGATTTGACATGCATGATCTGTGGAGATCTGGAGTCAACTTGGAAAGGGGCATCAAGTTGACTTCAGTCATATTTATTGCTACTTTGGAGGATAAAACGTCCTTCTTGAGGTGTTTGACACCTCGTCACCATTGGTCAACGGTGCTTTTGTTCATTCGTTGACTTCTTCATACGAAGATTGTTACATGCCTATCAATCGTCGGCTTATCACTTGTCAGCAACTTGATGTATGCATCTCCTTTATTCTGCTTCCTTTAGGAGGGTTACTTTTTTCTTTTTGTCTGTGTTTCCACTTTGACGTGGAAGGTAGTGTAGTATTAACCGATGGCAGCTCTGTGTTGGAAATGACTACCTTCCGCGTTCTTTTGCAGCTTTGACGTTTTCCTTGATCTTTCTCAATGGAAGAGTGTCGTATGATGAAACCGCGAAGCTTGATGATGAAACCGCAAAGTTTGACCACAATCACTCCAACCATGAGAAATGCACATGAACTTGCTGCATGTGTAAAATTCCAACAGTTACAATCCTCTAAACTGGCCTTGGAAGGCAATCAGATATACGAGGTGAAACCATTATGGAACCTGTGGACTTGTTTCTATGCTTGTCAATCTGGCTAGATTGACCTCTAGGTGTGCCCGATGTAGATCGATGCCAGTCGTTTTCAGAAAATCATGGAGTAAGACCATTTTGGTCTTGTATTCGTCTTGGGAGAACTGCATTCTGAAAACCTTGAAGATTGACTGTGCACACGATGCTGCTCGGACAACTTTTTCTGGGACTGCTAAAAATAGCCTTGTCGAGGGTAATTTTTACGAGAAATTCTGAGACATGGGTTTTGTTGAGAATAATTCTCTAAACAAACCCAAATCGTCAGAAATTCGAAAAAACGTGTTTTTCTATGACATGCAAGAGCCCTTTGGTGGCAGAGGCAGCGAGGCACCAGAAAGTGATTTTTCTCGGAAAAATCCAACACATGGGTTTTGTTTGTGCTTCAAAGCTAAACAAACCCAGTTTGTCCGTTTTTCAATATTATGATTTTTTCCGGAAACCCTAAAAAATAGGGGCAGTAGGGCTACTTTTTCTAGAAAAATCCAACATGTGGGTTTTGTTGAAAAAGCTGTGCTGATCATACCCAGTTGGCCAGATCTGTGATTATCTATCGTTTCCTGTGACATGCAAAGAAATATAGGAAGTAGACAGAAGGTGGATTAGAAGTTATCGGCTGTCAATCTAGAAGAATTATGCCTTTTGATGCAAACTTTGATAAATGGTTCCTCTATGCAATAGATCTTCAAAAATATGAAGAACGGTGAAAACCCCTCTGTCAGATCTTCAAAAATGTTGTTGAAGAAAAATATCCGTTCTTGAGCTCCTCAACCTGCAAAGAAATAATGAATAATGGATGCCTAGATGCTTTGATATGTCAATTTGGAGTTGCAAGCATCAATTGGGCATCCAACTCATGACTGAGCCTGATTTGGAGTTCAAAAAGGTGATTTCCACTGATTGTGGAGTGTTTGGCCTCTTTTTGCCTCTAAAATTTGTTAACTCAAGTCAACATTTGTTTTTGACTTTCTTAGGTTTTTGATCATTTTTGCAAGCTGAAGTGCCTCAGTTTGATCTTCGATCTTGGCTGCTTAGTTGATCTTCGGCAGTTGCTGATGGATTCGTTGTCGAGACGGGATCAGCCTGATGAGATATGCCTGGGAGAGATTAACTTAGAAAACTGAGTTTGGACCTCCAGAATGAAGGGCGCCTTTCTTCAAGAGGGGCGCTTTTGGCTGTGCCTTAGTCAATTTTCATTGACTTGTTCTTCGTTTTGACCTTTTCAGACCCTCTTTGCTTTGATCTGACATTCCCGATGTTTGATGAATCAGACGACTCTGCTTGATGATGCATCGGGTAGCTGGTTCGGTCTTGCTTAGGATGACTGACTTCTCAGTTGAAGCTGGCAAGTTTAGGTCCTTCAAGCTTAAGGGCGCCCCTGGCCAATAGGGGCGCTTTTAGCTTTTGACTAGTTTTACTTATGCTGTGAATTGCTTGCCTTTGACCCCCTCTATCAGATGACTGATTTGTCATAAGTTCTTGCTGATGGTGTCACTGGCGAGACTGGTGATAGCTGAGAAGATCATCCTGGGAGGCAGTAAAGATTCTGGTTGAATCTGGATGCCTTCAAGAAAGGGCGCCTTTCCTCAAGAGGGGCGCTTTTAGCCATGCCTTAGCCATTTTTCTGGCTTGTCTTTCCAATTCTTCAATTTGGCTTTTTCTGTTTGACCTCAACTCGTGATCGTTTGGCGTGTCTCGTGAACCTGTTGTCAGATTGATCACGTAGCTAGGAGGAAGCTGGAAAGATATCATGTATAGAGTTGCTGCTTATGGATTCATTTGGTGCCTACAACTAAGGGGCGCCCTTGGCCAACAGGGGCACTTTTACCTTGAAGCTCTCTGATTTGGCATCTTTGTCGTTGATGGATCCTCCATACTTTGCTGATGGTTGGTCAATGATCCCTGAATCAGATGATTTTGCTGATTGTTTCGTTGTCGAGCCAGCATGAAAGTGAAGAGGATGACTGAGTTGAAGATGCCAAATGTTTACATTTGCCCTTTAAGATCCAAGGGCGCCTTTCTTCAAGAGGGGCGCTTTTAGCCACTGTAGACCGTGTTTTGCCTTGGTAGACAAAACGTGCACCTTCCAGACTTAGCCAAATTTTGGCTTTTTCCATTTTGAGAATCTCCTTCGTTGAACAGCATCATTTTCATCCTTTTCCGCCATGGCTTCTTCATTGAAGCTTTTGAGGTTTAGCTTTCAGCACCTGGTACTGGCTAATCTGCCATTAATGGTCGCGGAGCTCCTAACTTTGTTCCTGAAAAATAGAAATAGACCCACCAGAGTAAAACATATTTTTTGATGATTCTAACTTGATCAGTGTGATCGTGAAGGCAATTAATCCTATCAAAATTATTTTCAATTATTTCTGGGAAGGTCCTATTTTTTAGGGTTTCCATAAAAATAGGGGCGTAAAATCCTAATTTTCATTTTTTCAGAATTTTAACCATAGGTTCCTTGATAGAAACCCACAAAGACTCCATGTTTGTTTTTACCTAAAACATACTTTTGAAGACATTTTTACATTGTTTAGCTCAAATTAAGCAGAATGCCAAAAATTTCATTTTGGGTATAACACGCCTTATTATTTGTAATTAGTTTTTCTCCCGTTGAATAAGTGGTCGAGCTTATGGTTGATTATTTGCCTACTCTTGTATTCACTTTCGGTTCTGGGTATTTGCTGGTTTATAGGCAGATTCTGGTTTATAATCTGTTTATATTATTGTTGGAAGTGCTAGTTGAAGCACATTTTTGTTCGTGGCTTCATCAACATATTTTATTCGGTTCTGGGTATTTGCTCAAGCTGTTCTCCTATGTAGGGCACCCAATTCTGCAAGTTTTTGGAATTTATTACTGAGTTTTGGATTTTTGGGAGAAGGTCGACCCTTCCTAGAGGCCGTACCATCTTCTCTTGGCTGCATTGGAAATTGTGCCAATTATTTGAAGCTGTTTTGGCACCATTTGATCATTGGAAATTGGACGCCTTGGTTGGAGACTTCTTTTGTTTGCTGTTTGAAGTCTTTCTGAGCTGATTTGAAGAAGTGGCGACCATTTTGGTGAATCTCTTCATTGTTGTTCTAATTTTCTGTACTTATTGTTTCTAATCAGACTTGTTTATTTTTGATATATTGCTGATTTGAGTTCCATTTCTATATCATTCTCATATTGTATCAGTTAGAGGTTTTTAACTCTTTGTGGCTTTGGAAGTATAACTCTATGTTTTTGCAGCTGAAAACTCTTCCATTGTAAAGTTGGTTTAGTAGTACTAACAACTGTTTAATTTATTGCTGCATTTTTGAATGTTTGTAATTACTCCCACTGAAGAAGTGGTTGAGTTAAATAATTTACTTTCAACACTTGTTTAATTACCCCTTACTGAATAAGTGGTAGAGCAGAATCATGGTCAACTTGCTGCCTTATTATTTGTAATTAGTTTTGCTCTCGTTGAAGAAGTGGTCGAGCTTATGGTCGGTTATCCGCCTACTCTTGTATTTACTTTCATTCATGGTCGGCTAGCCGCTTAGCAGCTTTGTATTTCATTTCTAGTTGCTAACAATCCTCGGCACTGTATGCTCTCACCTCACCCACATTGAGATCTTGGTGATGAAAAGGTGAAGGGTTACGTTCCAAGCTGGTTTATATTTGGAGCTAACGCTAATAGTGGTTATTTGTGTTGATAAAATCTAGAAAAATTAAGGGGAATATTACATTAGGTGACTTTTACCTTGCAAACCTATGTCATTTATGTCTCCATATTTTTAGGAAAGTGTCCTAGGGAACATGAGAGAAATGTATTTAATATTTGCATATTGCAATAATATTGTCAAGAAGAAATTTAATATTGGTGGAGGTTACACATCACTAGAGGACAAAATTATCCTTCCTAGGCATTCACATTAGGAATGTGAAGGGTCTTGAGCGGGGCGCCAAGTTTGGAGGGAAATAGTTGTCAGTTGGTTCTCCATCTAGAATTTGAACAGTCACCAAAGCATCTTGAATGCCAGATAGTGAAGAGGCTTTGGGTTAGGTGCTCATGTTGAAGCCTTGTGCACATTAATTAATTTATTATCAACTCTTGGTTTTCCAAGGAAGGGGCGTGGGTTTTTGCAAGTGGTTTTGGCCCCTCTTGTTTCGGTGTACCACTGTGGCTTTGCCTCCTACAAGTTCTATAAATTGGAGCCTTGAGATAATAGATGTATCTTGTGTTATTTGCAAGTGTATTGAAGTATTTGGGTTGTAGGAGATTAGTAAGGAAGTGTATTGTGGCGTATCTCCCTTGTGAAAATAAATAATATACTTGCCTTCTTTTCTTGTGTGGAGTTTTTTCTTGAAAGGATTTTTCCACGTAAATTTGGTGTCATATTTGTTTGCTGATTTTTCTATTATGGTGAATGTGCAATCACATACATATAATCAGATTTGGTAATCTTATTTTTGGGTTTGAATTCACATACATAAGTTAATATTGCAGCTTAGTTCCACCTCGTTTTCAACATTTGGTATCAGAGCTAACGGTTTTGTTTAGAAGGGGAGACCTTTCTCTTAAGTGTTGGAGGTTTTTTGGCTGCAGTGGGAGCTTTTGTTTTTGTAATAAATTGCATATTTGTGAAGATTGTATACCATGGCTTCTACCTCCCTCTAGGATATTGAGAAGTTCAATGGAACGGGCTACGAGATGTGGAAATTAAAGATGGAAGATCTCCTAGAAGAAAGAGATCAATGGTTGCCGGTTTTACAAGAAAGTAAACTAGCTACAATGAGTGATGAAGATTCGAAAAATTTAGACAAAAATGCACGAGGAACCATTTGGTTGTGTCTTACAGATTCTATCCTTTTGAATGTCTCCATTGAAGACACCACACATAAGTTGTGGAAAAGGATAGGTGATATATATCAAACTAAAAGTTTGTCTAGCAAATTATATCTTAAAAGACATTTATATTCTTTAAAAATGAAAGATGGTGAATCTATTGTGGATAATTTAAATACTTTTAATCTGATTGTAGGTCTGCTTACATCTATATATGTTAAAATAGAAGATGATGATAAATGTATCTTGTTTCTTTGTTCTTTGCCTAAATCTTGGGAAAATCTAATTATTGCCATAAGTAGTGGTAATGCAAAACGAAAGATGGACTCCATGATCTCCATATCTTTCAGAGGAGATGAGAAAGTCTATGAATGTTGGCTCCTAAGATGCCTTGCATGTGTGGGGTAGGTCCAAAGAAAAAGGGCCTAAAGGGGATAACAAGAGAGATAAGTCTAAAGGACGTTCTAAAACCCCCAGAAGAAGCAAAGTGTTGGAATTGTGGTAAAAGAGGGCATGTGAAGAAGGAATGTTAGAATAAGAAAAATAATTTTGATTCCTCCACGGAAATGTCCTTTGATGATGATTTTGATGCTTTGTTTATTTCAGCTAACTCTATTAGTGATGATGCTTGGCTTATTGATTCAAGTTGCTCCTACCATATGACTCCTCGTAAGGAGTGGTTTACTAATTACAAAGGATATGATGGAGGAGAAGCTTTCCTTGGTGACAGCAACACAAAGAGGATTGTTGGTAAGGGAAAGGTAAAGTTGTGTTGTAGTGATGTGAGGATTACTTTGCTTGTAAAAATGATTTTTTTGAGTATTGTGTTTGGAAAACAAAATAGATCATCACTTTTTAGTGGAATTGATAATGCATAGAGATTATTCATTTTGATGTATGTGGACTAGTGGATATTGACTCTTTGGGTAAATTTTGGTATTTTGTCTCTTTCATTGATGATGTCTCAAAATACACTTGGATTTATTTAATGCATTCTAAATTTGAAGGTTTGACTAAGTTCAAGAAATTTAAGGTCTTAGTTGAAAAGCAAACAGACTATAAGATAAAAGTGTTGAGGTTTGACAATGGGGGTGAATAGTGTTCCAAAAAAATTGATGAATTTTGTAAGCATGTAGGTATTGTTCGGCAAAAGACAACTCCTTATGCTCCCCAACAAAGTGGGGTAGTAGAAAGAATGAACCGAACCTTAATGGAAAGAGCTAAGAGTATGTTTAGTAGTGCTAAGCTTTATAAATGTTTTTGGGCAGAAGCGGTTGCTATTGCTTGTTATTTAATTAATAGATCTCCTTGTTCAACTCTTGTTGATAAAATTCCTTATGAAGTGTGGATAGGTAGAAAGCCTTTCGTTTCACACTTAAGGGTCTTTGGTTGTGAGGCTTTTGTTCATGTGCCTCAAGAGAAGCGATCTAAATTGGATCCAAAAGCATAGAAATGCATCTTTGTTTAAGGAATTTAGAGCTTACTTAGGAGAAGAACAACAAAAGGAGAAAGATAAGACAAAGACAGTGCACTTTGAGACAGATTGAGAAGTAAGAAGATGCAGATGTGGAAGAACAGTTTGATGGATTTGGGGATGGAGAAGAAGAGGGTTCAGATGGTTTAGAGGATGTGTAGGATGAGCATACAGAAGACGAAGAACAAGTAGAGCCCATTATTCCTAACTTGAGGAGGTCCACAAGGCAATGAAATCTAGTTGATAGGTATAGCCCATCAAATCACCGTTGTGTATTTGCTTTGTTGAGTATTGACAATGAACCTAAATCTTTCAAGGAGGCTCTCTCTTCGGAGGAAAGTGAGTCTTGGTTGTAGGCCATGTAGGAGGAGATGATGGCTTTGGATAGTTGTAACTCGTGACACTTGGGATCTTGTTAGTTTGCCCAAAGGAAGGAAGCCCATTGGTTGTAAGTGGGTATTTAGAAAGAAACTTGGTGCAAACGGTTGGTTAGAGCAGTACAAGGCCCAATCAGTGGCTAATGGCTACTCCTAGAGAGAGGGAGTTGATTTTGGTGAAATTTTCTCTCCTATTTCTAAATTAACTTCTATTAGATTCTTATAATCTATTGTTGCTGCCTATGATTGTGAGATAAAGCAAATGGATGTTAAAACTGGTTTCTTGCATGGGGATCTTGAGGAGGAAATTTATATGCGACAACTTGATGGTTTTGTTGTGAAAGGTAAAGAACAATTGGTTTACAGGTTGATTAAATATTTGTATAGTTTGAAACAGTCACCTAGGATGTTGTACCAAAAGTTCGATACTTTTGTATTGAAGTTGGGTTTTCTTAGGAGTGAGGAGGATCATTGTGTTTATATTAAGGTTATTGATAATCAGACTCTAATTATTGTCTTGTATGTTGATGATATGTTTTTCATGGGTAACAACAAGGTGATGATTAGGGAACTCAAGACACAACTTTTTGACACATTTATATGGACTTGGGGGTTGCAAAATATATTCTTGGGATGGAAATCAGTAGAGATCAGGTTTACAAAAAGCTTTGGTTAAGTCAGAGTAAGTATGTTGATACAATTTTGTGAAGGTTTAATATGTATGACTATAAGCCAATTAATATTCCATTTACGGTTGGTACTAAGTTAAAGCTTGGATATGCATCCTAATTTGATGATGATTTTGAAGATATGTTTAAGGTTCCTTATGCTAGTGTCGTTGGTAGCTTAATGTATGCAATGGTTTGCACTAGACCAAATATAGCCCAAGTAGTGGGAGTTCTAAGCAAGTTTATGTCTAAGCTTGGTAAAGAGCATTGGACTTTTGTTAAGAGGGTGTTTAGATATTTGCATAGTACTTTAGATTAATGTTTGGTTTATCATGGTATTGATGATGTGGTTAGGTCATTGGACATACAGGGGTTTGTTGATGCAGATTGGGTAGGCGACTTGGATAGTCGTGGCTATGTATTTACTTTGTTTGGAGGTGTAGTGAGTTGGATGAGTAAGAAGCAACCTACAGTTGCTTTGTCCACTACTAAAGTAAAGTATATGATTGCTACACATGCCTCTAAGGAGGTGGTATGGTTACGAAGACTTGGTAATGGCCTTAGTTTTGATTGCAGGATAATGAGGAGTGGATGTGATAGTCAGAGTGCTATTTGTTTGGTTAAAAATACTATGTATCATACTCGTACTAAGCATGTTGATGTTCAGTATCACTTTGTCCGAGAAATGGTTGAGAATGGTAAGGTCTTGATTGATAAGGTTGACACTTTGGATAATGTTGCAGATTCTCCTACAAAGCCAATGGCCACAAATAAGTTCTCTTGGGGCACGAAGGCCATGGGCCTTGATCACTATACTTGATTTATTATTTGTATCTCTTGGATATAATTGCAACGTATAATGTTAGGTGGGAGTATGCTAGGTTAGGTGACATTTACCTTGCAAACCTATGTCATTTATGTCTCCATGTTTCTTGGAAAGTGTTCTAGGAGACATGAGAGAAATGTATTTAATATTGGCATATATTGTAATTATATTTTCAAGAAAAAATTTAATGTTGGTGAAGGTTACACATCACTAGAGGACAAAATTATCTCTCCTAGGTGTTCACATTGGGAATGTGAAGGGTCTTGAGTGGGGTGCCAAGTTTGAAGGGAAAAAGCTGTCCATTGGTTCTTCATCTAAAAGTTGAATAGTCACTAGAACATCTTGAATACCAAAAGATGAAGAGGCTATTGGTTGGGCACCCATGTTGAAGCCTAGTTGTGCACGTTAATTAATTTATTATCACGACTCTTGGTTTTCCAAGGAAGGGGCGTGGTTTTTTGCAAGTGGTTTTGGCACCTCTTGTTTCGATTTACCATTATGGTTTTGCCTCCCACAAGTTCTATAAATTGGAGCCTTGAGATGGTAGTTGCATCTTGTGTTATTTGCAGGTGTATGGAAGCATCCAAGTTGTAGGAGATCAACAAGGAAGTGTATTGTAGTGTATCTCTCTTGTGAAGATAAATAGTATGCTTGCCCTCTTTTTTCTTGTGGAGATTTTTATTGAAATGGTTTCTCCACATAAATTTGGTGTTATATTTGTTTGTTGATTTTTTTATTATGGTGAATGTGCAATCACATACATATAATCAGATTTAGTAATCTTATTTTTAGATTTGAATTCACATACATTAGTTAATATTGCAAGCTAGTCCCACCTTGTTTTCAACAGTATTAACCATTGACGCACGATGAAGAATTAATACCCTTAAGCTTGAATAAAAATGGGAAATTAATACAAAGTGGTCACGAATCAATCAACCAAAAAATAAGATTCTTAAGAATAAAAGAACAAAGAGAATGACGACGATGATTGAGGGGTGAAGTTGAAGAAGGAAAATGATTTCTTAGAGAAAGTTTGATCCCACCTAAGAGAAAAATTCGAAGCCAAAGCGTAAGAAGTTGTAGTTGAGTGAGAAAGAGAACTTTCGGGATAAGAGAATGCACGAAGGGAGAGTGGGTAGAAATAGTTCGACATTTACCACTTCTTGACGGAACATACATTGACCTCACCGACCAACCTAGAGATCGTCCGTACCATCAATGTCAGATAAAGGGGAAAGTGAAGAAAATCCCGCTAGAGAACCGTGCTAACCATCACCGTCAAACAAAGATGGGTCATTGTTGGGTGACAAAGAAGGTTAACCATCGGGTGAGAAGGAAGGCAAGGAAGAAACCATCAACCCTATCGTCGAAGAACAATTTGTACCAATAAAATCGGTCGAAGGGGAAGGCCAGAGAGAACCTATTGACGGTTTGACAGAGACCATATGTCAGATTGAAGACTTGACACTGACAAAAGAATCAAACATTGGAAGATCAGAGCTGATAACCCTAGGACGAAGGGAGCATCGAAAGGACCTCGAAGGCAACTCAAGGGTGACAAACGTTGAATAGGGACGAGTGAAGGATTGCGGTGTGAGTGCAGGGAAAGCACCAAAATGTGCAAGTCAAAACTCTCCAAATAGGTTATCGTCACAGAGGGTGCAACAGGGAGGCAAGATGGTGACTTCGTTAGCAAGTTTAAATGTTGAATGACATAAATTTCCAAATTTTACTAGGAATGGGTCGACGGACCCTGTAAGACATTGTAAAACATGTGAGACAATCTGGGTAGTGAACGGTTAGGAGAATAGAGTATATTGGCTGAGAGCATTTTAAACAATTGTTAGAGGGATAGCCATAGATTGGTACACTGAATTGGAAGCAATTCATAAGAATACATGGGATGCATTGAAAATAGCATTCTTGGATGAATTCAAACTCCTAAGAGATGACAATGAAATTGTAGTGGAGATATAAAACACCAAACAAGGAGAGCACGAGAATGTACGAGCCTACAATCGTAGACTCGAGGAATTATTGGTCAAACTAGAAAACTAATCGGCCGATGGACTAAAGAAGAGATGGTTCATTGAAGGATTGATTCCTTCGTTGAGGAAGAAGATGAAAGTTGTGCTTCCCTCATCGTACGACGATGCCTACAATTGGGCAATGGATATAGAAAGTTAAGATAAGACATCTTCTTGGGGGAAGAGGAGGACGAACAATGACAAGATCATAGGCGACAACAACTTTAGTGAATCAAAGATTGTTCAAGCCTTAAAGAAGGATATGATGAGAATGACGAAGGAGCTAAAAGCCAAGAAGGAAAGTACAAAAGAAAGTAAGGAATTGTGGTCACACAAAAACAAATTGCTCGAAAAAGTTATTCTGTGACACTTGCCAAGTAATGTGATATTCCATCAAAGAATGCTCGTATAACTTGAAGACAAGAAGCACACAAGTGTTCTTCACCCAAGGGGAACAATCAACCCCTCCGATCACATCCCCAAAAGCACAAACCAATAACACTAATACATCTCTTGTCGGATACCAGAACAAACGGGGAAATAACAATTGGTTCAATAACAGTGGACCAAGAAGTAGAATCCAGTATGATAGGAAGGGAAAACTAATGATCCAGTGCCAAAAATGTAATGAATGGGGTCACTTTGTTAGAGAATTCTAGAGTAACCAAAACAAAATGAGGATGTTGTGCAAGTGGTGTGGATCGGGTGATCATGAGGACACTGGTTGCCCGAAGCAAAAAGGCATTAATATGTTGGATGTGGAGGAACAAGATGAGGAAGTTTTGACAATTACAAAGCACATACAAAGAAGGCAATATATCTAGAACCTCGTACGGAAAAGGAATGACTTCGAGAAGCCAAAGCCGAAGTAGAATAGTCGATGGCCAAATAATGAAGAACCTCCCATGAAAATGTAAGTACTTCATTGCGGTCGGAGCTAGAAAGAAACATCGTACTGTAGGTGCTATAGACAACCATACCAATCAAAGTGACATACGTTCTCCATACAATGCCACAATTGAGAGTGGCGATCACAAACATGGTTGGTGGTGATCAAAGTTGGCAATAGGAAGGCCGAAGAAAAGAAATCATAGTAGAGTCGCCACCTGAGGGTGAACAAGTCATCGACCCAATGCTCTTGACGATGAACATAGGGAAGAAGCCAATTGTTGTACAGATGGAGATTATGGCGAAGAATTTAATAAACACTATCGTCGTTAGAGGATCAGAAGTGAACATATTACCCAAAGACACATGAAAATGCTTGGGGAAGCCAACCCTCTAGCCACCAACATTCAAATTATTTGGCGTTGATCAGCATGGCATTAAGCCATTGGGAACATTGATGGCGCATAAGGTGACAATTGGGACTCAACCATTCCTACTAAACTTCGTAGTCATTTTGTTGCAAAAGAAGGCGTATGATGCACTACACGAGAGGGGATGGATGATTGTAGCCAAGGCAAACCATAACTGGAAGTGAAATACCCTCCCCATAGAAAATAACAAAAGGAAGCATGTGATTGACTTGAAGAATCAAGTTGTGAGCGAAGAGATGGCATCTTTAGATTTGGAGTTGGAAGGAGGATCAAGAATAGGAGAAGAAAGAAGACTTATGGAACCAAACGACGAAGGTGTCCTTGACCTCTAGCATTGCTCAGAGGATGAAACAAGCTCACTCAATGGAAATTTTCATTGAAAAATGGAAGACTACGAAGTGTTCCAGCATGATTGCAATATTTTGCAAGTCAGAGAGATTGAAGGAGAAGAAGAGGACAAAGCCACAACAAATCGGACATTTCCTTTGGAGTATGAAGAATACAAGGAGGCAATAGCTACAGTGGATGACACGCCAACTCATAGTATTGAACAAGAAAAAGTGATCAAGTACGAAAAATCAAGAATGAAGAAGGTGAACTTAGGAGAAAAGAATAGTCCATGAATGATCCTAGTTGGAGATGACTGGAATCCGATGTTGAAGGCGACAACATTCAAGATCTTCATAGAATACAAGGATGCCTTTGCATGGATGTACAAAGACTTGAAAGGGATACCTCTAAAACTATGTGTACATAGAATCCCTTCGGTACTAGAAGCACAACCCGTTCGAAAGTGGCCCTACTGAATGAACAAGAATTATGTGGCAAAGGTACAAGAGGAAATAGAAAAGATGTTGGAAGCCAGAATAATCTTCAAGGTTGGAGTCAATGATTGGGTCTCTCCAATAGTCATATTGTTGAAGAAAGAATCCGAACAAATTCAGATATGTGTGGACTTCAAAAGTTTGAATGCAGTGACCATAAAAGACCCATTCCCAATTCCATTCACCGATTCATTGATTCAAAATTTATTCATTCATGGATAGATTCTTTGGATGTAACCAAATAAACATAGTTTAAGAGGATTAATTGAAAACTACGTTCGTGGTTGAAGATGGAGTGTATGCATATAACTGGATACTGTTCGGATTGTGCAATGCCTTGACAACTTTTCAAAGGATCATTCTACACATATTCAACAAAATGTTAGTGGGAAATTTTAGGGCATTCTTGGACGATTGGTCGATCTATAGTGACCAAGACACACATCTAAAAGCTCTCTAAGAATGT
The DNA here is from genome assembly GCA_007115665.2 of Sequoiadendron giganteum. NCBI lineage: Eukaryota > Viridiplantae > Streptophyta > Pinopsida > Cupressales > Cupressaceae > Sequoiadendron > Sequoiadendron giganteum. The sequence continues at coordinate 537,981,232 of CM021109.1, forward strand.
ATGGAATAGTGCAAACCAACATGATTGGCATTGAATCTGAAGAAGTGCCATTTCATGGTGCCTCAAGGCAAATTGCTTGGACACAGTTTGCAAAGCCGGATTGAAGACCGACCCCAACAAAATACAGGTGATCATATAGATGGAAGCACCTCAAAACATCACCAGAGTAAAGTCATTCTTGGGTCATGTGGGCTACTATAGAAGATTTATTAAATTTTTTGTCCAGATATCCTACTCGCTTGACATACTCACAAGGAAGGGCCAATTGTTCACCTGGAAAGAAGACTAGGGGAAGGCCTTCAATGAAATGAAGGTACGATTGATAAGTTCACCAATCCTTGCATACCCGAACTCGAGTAAGGAGTGCCATGTACATGCCAACACATCAAATTACACAATTGGAGCAGCATTGGCACAAGTGGGACCACAAGGGTTAGACCACCCATTCTTCTTCACTAGTTGATTATTGTCAAAGGCAGAGAAGAACTATAGTACGACAAAGAGGGAAGCATTGGGAATGGTCTATGTCGTGCAAAAGTTTAGACATTATTTGTTGGCAACACCCTTCACATTCTACGTCAATCATCAAGCCCTTATGCACTTGGTGAATAAGCCAATAATCCAAGGACAAGTGAATAGATGGCTCTTGCTATTGCAAGAGTTCATGTTCACTATTATTGTTCGGCCAGGGAAAAGCCATGCCATTGCTGACCAACTATCTAGGATCAAGTTAGGTGAACTTCCTAAGGGAGTAAATGAAGACTTCCCAGATGCCCACTTATTTCAGATTGTAGCACTACCTCCATGGTATGAGAGGCTGAAGAATACATTTCCATTTCTACGTTTCCAAAGGAAATGCCATTAGGAGAGAGAAGGAAACTAGTCCTGAAGAGTAAAACCTTCCAGCACATCAATAGACTGTTTTATAAAATGGGGTTGGACGATGTTCTATGACAATGTATCATGGAGGAGGAAATCCCAAGAGTACTTAAGGAACCACATGAAGGGCTTGCAAGTAGATATATGGGATCGGATGCTACAACCTGTAAAATCTTGTTGGCAAGTCTATGCCAACATTACACACCAACGCTTGAGAATGGGTGGTGGGATGTGACACTTGCCAGAGAGTTAGCAAACCATCAAAGAGAGATTACATGCCGTTGTTCCCATCTCAACCCTAGGAACTCTTTAAGAGGTGGGGAATTGATTTCATCTGTCCACTTAAGTTAGCTAATTACATCAGTGCAGATACATTGTCGTTGCCACAAAGTACCTAGCAAAATGGGTGAAGGCTCGAGCATTTCCAAACAACATGACAACAATACGACGAGATTCATTTGTGAGTAGATTGTCACGAGGTGCGACATTCCAATATAGATTACCGGAGATAGGGGAGGACACTTCATGAACCATGTCATTCGTTTGATGATGATAGAGTTTTGTATTTTTAATAACCCGTCAAGCTCGCACTACCCAAGAGCAAATGGATAAGCAAAATCTACAAATGAAGTACTCATCTCCATCATTCATAAGTCGTGCGACATCAAAGAAGCTGATTGGGAAGAGAAGTTGCCAACTATACTATGGGCATATTGAATGACATTCAAGGTGATTACGAGACATACACCATTCCACTTGATGTACAGTTAGGAAGCTATAGTCCCCATTGGGTATATAGTACTGAGCTTGAGGATTGCCGTCGAGAATCGACTAGGAGACAGAGAGTTTCAAGGAAGGACTATTCTAATTGAACAAACTTGACAAATGAAGAGTGCTTGCTCAATGGGCAACGAAAGTGATGTAGGAAAGAAGTATTGGCATGAAAAATATCTCTGACGAGGAAACTTTTGGCTTGGATAGTTAGTTTTGAAGTATAATGGACGTAACAAATTAAAACCTGTAAAGTTCAAAGTGAAATGGCTCGATCCCTTTCAAATCTGAGAATTCTTTGATAATGGGGCTATGAAAATAGAGAATTTGAATGGCACTATATTGAAAGATAATATTGATGGATCAAAATTAAATCCATACAAGGATAGAACGATTGCAATCAACATGGTAGACTGGATGGCGAATGGGAGTGATGCAGGAAGGGAAAAGAAACCTACCACGTGAGAACCAAAAGGATCAGAAGGCATAGTAGTAAAACCTATTCTGCGAGAATTTGAAGGTGTGGTGATACCAAGAATTTATCAACACTTAACAAATGCATTTTTTGGACCACCTATTCAATGGATCAAGTTACATGGCGGATGGCACTTGAAAGCACCTTATTGAGGACAAAGGAAAGGATATATTAGCTACAAACTGGACGAAGATCAGAAGAAGAGGACTGCCGAAGAATAGCACACAAAAGAACATTTAGAAGACTTGGAGGAAGGACCTAGCCTATGGTCAGTATTCATGGCCGAGCAATACTTTGTAGCAGAACGGGATGGATACAATGAAGATGTCATCCAGTGGGTAAGTGACCATAACATGAAGCCACCTTCATTACCAACTTCTAATGGGTTATGGCACGCATTACACAATCCAGTGGCACCGCCAGCAGTTGAGGGAGATGAAGTAAAATGGTACCAACAAAGAGGAGGCATGTACATCGATGACAACCAAAAATATAAGGGTATGGAAAATCCACCGTTATTACAAAAATTACTTGATCTTGAATATGTGGGAACATGCTGTGAATATGACTTTTACAAAAGGCCGTGGTTATTTCGAAAGCGGCATCTAGCCTCAAAAATAATATATGCTGGAACATGTAATGAGAATGCTGATTACAAAAGGCCAAGGTTAATATGTATAAGAAACCAAGCCTCAAAAATAAAATTACAAACAAAAATTGAGCGAAGAGGACAAAAAAGAAAGAGGAAATGAAGAAGATAAAAATAAAAAGGAAAAAATTATTGAAGTGTGGGAATTGGGAAAAATTAAAAAATCAAAGGAGAAATTACTGAAGAGGAAAAATATTAAATTATTGAAGTTAGGAAAAATAAAAAAATTAAAGGATGAAAATATTAAAACATTTCAATTGGCAATTATTAAAATACTGCAAGGGGAAAAAATGAAAAAATGAAAATATTAAAATATTACCAATTAAAATATATGAAGTATGGACTTCTTCCCCTTTTAAAATTCACATGGTGCGACATTTTAAAGCTCATAAAGCATGACCCTTGAAAATTCACAAGAAAAGACCAGGACGAGAAAATGGCATTGTACAGCCTTGGGGAAGTCTTGTTGTACGATGGAAGAAAAGCGCAACGTTTAGAAAATAAAACTAGACTATACGACAAGAGGAAACTAGAGTGTAGAGTCCATCGTACAGCGACAAAGAGGATTCGATATTGTATGCCATGGGAGATTTTGGGGCAATGTATGATAGGAGGTTTTTAGATACATTGTACGGATTGGGCGAATATTGCACACCATATGACGGCCCTAGCAATTATCATACATCATAGAACCTGCATTGTACAACACAAACAAGACAAAGGCTCATGAATAGAATGTATGAAGATGTTAAAACTCAATTGTATGGTGTTTGTATAGGTGCTACAATGTATGGTATTATAGCATATGACACACAACACAGTGTATAGAGGCAAGAAGTATAAGAGGGCAGTTGCAGGAAAAGGAGAACAAGAAAAACCATACGGATCAAGAGGAACAAGGTCATACAATCCTCTACAAAGTTATGCATCGTACAACAAGAGAGGTACAGTGTACAACAATAGCCTTGGAAATCATACAGACAACACCAACAACATTCAAAATATGACAATTGCACCCTTGCATAGTACGACCTCCACATAGGAATTTGTGCATTCGTCTCCCATTTGTCGTACATCAAAAAGCTCTTTCTAGGTGGCATAGTTCCTATAGAGTACGAACAACCACTTTGGTAGATGGTTATCATAACCATCCTTCAAGAAGGTATGCCTATTTAATCTTAATCATGAATTGGTAGAAGCATATTGTTGAATAGTTTTTTTAGCGATGGATGCCAACAACAATAAGGGAAAGAAGGTATTACACTACATGCCTCAAATTGCTACAACAAAAATGAGCAAGGGGAAAAAGGATGTTACACCCCGGAATTTGTATAGTTACTATTTTAGTAATGCTTAGAGTATTCTGATTGTAAGGAAGATTTTGAATGAATAAAATGTGATTGAACCTTGTTATCAATTTGAGAATCTGTTTACATGTTATGATTGGCTCATTCTATATTCTTGATTGATGTTATTCCTGGATAAAATAATGCATAGAGGAGAATAATTAGTCCTGTTTTATGTATTTGATTTATATATACTGCATATGTTATGAGCAAGTGACTGCCGTGGTTTTGTGCCAATGGATGTAGGAACAGGAACTATTCCTCCAGGTGGAGGGGAAACATCACTCGGGAGAGGAACTTGGTCGGCTAACCGGTAAAGTTGATCATATGAGCATACACACACTTCACTGAGGGTTTTGGGAACTGAGTCAGATTGAGTTGTCATGATAAGTCATCCTTAGGCTTAGGAGTTTTGGATTACTTCTTTATGCTTTATGAGTGGTGTTACTTGACTGACTGACTTACTGTTCTGTGAACCTTGAATGTGAAATGTGAACTGATAAGTTATACTGATGCCTGGAATTTACAGTTAAACGTATATATACATGTTTGTGCAAATACGTGTATTAAGGGTACTCTGACTGGCCTGTAATACACGTAATTGGATAATTGAATACAAACATGTATAGATATATTTAAGTGTAAATATGGATATGTTTATAAATATATTTAATAGTATATTTAATATAGACATTATTATAGTTTTACCGATAAAATAATATATTGATATATCTATAGTAATATTTAAATATTATATAGATATATTCATATATTTAAATAAAGGTAAAATAAAACTATAATAAGTTATATTAAATATAATGCAAAATATATTCATAGCATTTTAATTTATAAATTAAAATGACCTTGCCTTGGAAATAATTGAAATGGACTTATATAGTCATTTGGTAATTAATTGCATTTACCATAAGGAATAAAAGTATTTCGAATTTCATAGACCATTGGAAAATACGTGGAAAATATTATGGGAAATTTAAATGATAGACTATAGTCTTGTTAAATGATTTGAATCAAAAGTTTGAAGAAGCTAAAAATCGCGGATTCCTTCATGGGAAAACACGCGAACTGTGAAAGGCTGAAAGCGATGAAAATGGTGGAGGAAGAATCCCGCGTGCAGCTCCTCACGCTTGGACCTGGTCGCAAATGCTAGTATGCCACCATGTTGGAAACGCGTGGGCGGAATGAGGCCAAGTGGCTGCGTGTTTAACCTTGACATTTTCGACTGTAACTTTACCCGCCATTGTTCATGCATTCTACCATTTTTGGGGGCGTTTTTGGTGAATACGCCTGTAGGTGGCTGTCTCTCGAATTTTACCATGTGAGAGTGGAAACATTCTTCAAAAATGAGGTTGAATCATCTCTTATTTTGCTGAGTGTCTTGCTATATGATTGCCACTGCATATTTTAACAATGTCAATAAGAAAGGTGTTGAATTCTCATGGCTACAATATAGTAAGCATGAGAATTCAAAACCTATATAAGAGGTTGCTCTCATTGTCACTTACACCACTTTGCTATCTGCACTTGCAATTACGAATTTCATTGTAGAGCTCTGCCATCTATCATTGCTGTTGCTGAGAGCCATATCTCATCATTACTGTTTTGCATTTGCTGTGAGCCTTAATCCCTCATTGTTGTTTAGTGTTGTGAGAGCCATATACTATCTTGCTGTGACTATAATTGTTGAGAGCTATATTCCCTCATTGCTGTACTGCATTTACCTGAGAGTCATACTTTGTTCATGCTGGGATAAGTAACTGGAAAAGACTGTGAAGGACTCTGGAGGAAGAGCAGAAGCTACTGATTGAACTCGTTCGCAGCAAGAGAAATAGGCATGAGAAAATGTCTTCTTAATACTTCTGTCATTAGAGATAAAATGAGTTGCTTGCTTTGATTATGCTTTTCATTATGTTATGAAGTAGGAAAGGAAAATGTTAGAAGGTCTCCATTTTCTAAAGAATTATATTGAATTGGGAATAGCTTAATTTCATTAGAAAAGGCTTATTGAATTAGGAATAACTTGTTTCATAGTGAAAGCATGGAATAGCTTAAAAGCTTGTTGAAATGAAATAGTTTAATTTCATAGGAAAGAGCTTATTGAATAGAGATAGCTTAAATTCATAGGGGAAAGCTTGTTGAAATGAAATAGTTTAATTTCATAGGAAGGAGCTTATTGAATAGAGATAGCTTGAATTCATAGTAAATTTTGTTAAAAGAAATAGCATGCAAGGGAAATGTTTGAATACTTTTTAATAGAAGTATATTATGTATTGTATTACTTGAATACTGCTTGAACTCCTTAAATAAAGGAAAAGGGACTAGTTATTTAATACTAGGACGAGGGTGGATTCAATACCAAGGTAGTCTAAAGCTTTAAAGTTAAATAGGTTAACTAGAGAAAGCTATGTACTCCATGGATAAAGATTTCCATGTTAGGAGGTACCAGAGGGACCCCTTGTTGACTGTACTCCATTTCCTGTTTAAGTAGTTGAAGTAGGAAGTCTAGGGTGATTGACTACCCACGGAAAGGACTCAACCTACACGTAGGATAAGGCAGCCTTAAGTCAAACTGAACCTGACTTAGTGCAAGTGATAGATGACCGTCAGTTTAAGTACTGTCGAAACACTTTGGCCAAAGTAGTGTAGTATACCTAACGTCCACTTAGACTGTGAGACAAATTACACTGTCAGTTCACAGTAGTCCAGGTTGCATGCTAGATTGAGATTGTGAGGGCACAAGGATTTAGCTATGTAGGATTACACACTATGCTCAGTTGGTCATACAGAACCGGTTACCCAACCAATCTCTTCGTAGAAGGGAGGGCCGTCTACTTAACAGTAAACGTGCGGGGGACTGCAATATAAGTCCGTGGTTGGTGGAAAAGCACTTGAGTGATGTTTCTCCTCCACAGAAGACTTCTGATGAACCAAGGTTTGAAAGGGAAGATCCTGGACAGTCTTATTCCTATTTGCTCAAAAGCTTTCGAGCTATGTTTGAAACTTGTAAGATTCTTACCTTGCTTTTTATTTAGAAAATTAATCATGAAAGTGTACTCTGTTATTTACTTGGAAAATAGAACAATGAAGTATTGTGTCATTTATTTCTTTATGATGAAATGTTCAATTAGAATGAAAAGAAAAGTTTATTTACTTTGTCATTATAAATGTATTTCCTTGTATCTTATTAGTGAAAGTAGAAATTTTTTGTTTACCCGGTTTTGGGGTTGTTACAAAGGACGAGACTGGAGTGGATGCATTGACATGGGATACTCTCACTAGCAGTGAATGCAAAACATGGTGGTAGAGCAATTAGGATGACCATGCGTTAAAGGTAACATTGAGTCACACAGGTAGACAAAGCTGTGCAAATTCTGTTCTTTGAAGTCTTGAGAATTTGAGCCTTATTTGAAGGCAATGGTACCAAATTATAGCAAAATTTCTCACAAATCCATCATTGATTACTGAGGCTGCCAAGTGACCATTTCCTTTGGGCCGACAGATTTCAGTAGGGTGTTTGGCATACCTTCCACAGGCACAAGTGTATGCAAGCCGGTAGGAAAGCTCACCCAACAACATAAATAAACATCCCTTCGAAGAATATGTTGACCCGATTTCACGCACCAAGAGAAGGATAGTATATGGAGTGCAGGAAATAGGGGCCTGTGGAAATTCTTTTCGGCTACATTGAAATGGAAATGTATCATGGATTTAATCAAGTGTAGAGTAACAGGTGAGAGTAGGGCATCCGATGTAGCCATTTGGATGATTGACTGTATGATTGGATTGAGTATTGGTAAAGTCTACAATTGGGCGAGATTATTATCTGAAAGAATCAAAGAGTTTCTAGCACAAAAACGCAAGGCGTTTTATATGATGTGGCATGCCATCACCCTCTTCCTCGACACCATCCATACTCAAGTTCCTACTGAGAAATGGGGGAAGTTTTAGCTTGTAGCCCAGTTGGATCCTTCATGGCCGATGACATTCTACTAGATGACCCTTGATATGTAGGCATCGGGGGAGAGGAAACAACTCAAGTAGCTAGAAATAAAAGGAAGCAAAGGGATGCGTTGGGTGACAGAGGAGAAAGTGCTAAAGACTATGCACCCATAGAGTTGTTGTCCTTTACATCGGCCACCATATCGATGAAGGAGGTATCACTTGCTACAAATGCACAGTCATTGCCAGAGATGGATATATATAAGGCGATACCAATCAGTGAGACCACTACAACAGTGCCACCGCCAGCCACACTGCTAGTAGTGCCCATACCGCCACACACTGCTAGGACTGCCACTCACATTGCCAGGACCACCAGTCATAGTGCCAGTACTACTAGCTGCTTTGCTAGTGGAACCCACTACACTCACCAAGGTCTTTCTACTAGTGGATATCCCTTTGCCGACCAATGTCACACAAATCAATCGTTGGCTAGATTTACTTGGGATGTCAGTGCAGGTACTGACATTTCCTTCATCAAGTTCTCCCAAAGTCATGGCTGAGGGACTCGAGCAATAAGACATTGATCAGGCAATCATGGTTGTTGACGGTGTGGAGCTTGGCCCTTCATCGACAAATCCATTGGATGTTATACACAATCAAGAGAGTGTGGGACCCCCTCAAGTACCACAACCACCTTCGGCTGCACAAGAGTTGCCACCACCTAACCCATTAGGTGAGGATGAGGAGTCAAGTGGGTCTGAGGGGCTAATCATTAAACTCACTAAGCCTGAAGAGACAGACCCACTTGGTATAGTCTAGTGATACATACAGGATCACCAATCAATGGCGGTGGTGATGCAAGAGGTTGGAGACATATCCAAATGAATTGACATAGGATAGTCTTTGCTAGTGGCAATCGAAGTCCAGTGCATATTGGAATTTTAACATAGTGTGAAAGGGAATTTTCTCGTTGCTTCACTTCTTGGGGATGGCTTGGAGTAGAGACTTCGGCGATGATGGTAGCTTGGCACCTTGTTGGGCCTTCAATAGGGGGGAGGGATGCTAGAGTGATTTCAACCTTGTTTGGTATAGAAGCTTCCTTCAAAGATGTGTTTTACAGGATGAAGCATCAGATCACCTTCATTGACGAGATTACATAGGAAAAGAATGAGGCCCTTCAAATGGTACAAAGAGTACGAGATGAGTTGGCTAAGTGCACATAGAAATTCCAAGAATAGTTGGCTTAGCAAACACAACTCACTACCAATGGATGGGCTAGAGTGATAGTTGCGAAGACCAAGTTGGCAGAGAAGGAAAAAGAGATTGAACATACCAAACATCAACTGATGGAGGTTGTGCAGATGGTGAAGGAAACAAGAGAACACAAAATAGTAGTGGATCATCAACTGAGGCTGTGCATCGAGGAGGTCCATAGGCTTCGACAGTTATGCTCCTTGGCGTCCACACCTACATTGTCTGTGCATCTAGGAACGTCTTCTCATCCCCTTTCTTAGTAGCTGTAGTTTGGGTTGTTTAGCTCCACATTTTGCTTCTTGTTTGGAAGACGACTTTCTTTTTGGGGGGGCTAATGTAGTCGACAAGAAATAAATAAATCAATAAGTTAATGTGTAATTAGTCCCTGAACATTGGTTGTTAATTAGTAGTTATCGATAGTTGGTGTTCTCAACCAACATTGGCTTGCTATATCTTTCCTCATTGTACTCATAGTTGGGGACCACATGCTTATGTATCTTGAAATTATTGCATATTTGATGAATGAATGAATATACGTTGTATCTTCTATGCATTTTTATGAGTAATTGATATATTTTATTGCTGTTATGTATTTTTCGTTTACTCTTTGATCGTTTAAATATCACTATCGAGTAAACAATGCACCCATGCGATCAAGAAGATATAGACCCCTCATAGCTTCCCATGGCATTTGGAAAACAAAAGACGATCCATTTAATCAATTCAAACTACAAAACAATTAAACTTCTACTCATTGCCCCTAACAGAGTAAGTTTATTGCTTTGAAGTATATAGTTTGTTGCTTGTGATGAGTTTGCCAGTAAGGTCTATGTGTTCACTAGGGCTATAGTGAACGATTGGTTCACCCCTTATGGAATTAACAAACTTGTCAATTTCGCTATTCCACTAAATTCAATCAAAAAATTGAAGTGAAGACTACATGCATGTTCCTAACCACCCTTGACACCTTCTAAATTACTTTGCCAATTGATATGTTGTAATAACCCTGAGGGTTACAATGAGGTAATAAAATTTAGGGCTTTGATTATTTTTAATCAAATTTGACTAACCTTGAAAAGTCCTTAAAAACCCTAATATTCAACTCTAATGATTTACTTTCATTTTTAATATTAGACCCTAATGTGACAAAAATCCGGATCCATCACGAGTTTACAAAATATTATTAACTCAAACAATATGAAATAAATAAATATTTAATAGAACTTTTTACCCAAAAATAAAGATTGAATATTATATTTAATCACACAAGTATAACAAACAACAACCATGATAGCAACTAGTACAATGGTCGCAATAGTAGTAAATGCACTAAAAGTACCCAATGATTTTCTTATAGTAGTCTATCGGTGTACTAGACACAATGCAATTCAGATCCATAACAATAGCATCCTCTTTGCATTCTTTGAATGAAGTTGATTTGCTAGGTCAATGGATTTTCGTCCTAAGGCCTATAAACCAATGGATTTTTGTCCTTTGGTCTCTTGTAGATTTGAAGTTTTTTGTCCTTAGGTTTGATACTTTGAACAATACATGTGCTTCAAGTAGTATTTGCTAGGGTTTCAATGAAGAAAAACAAACTCAATCTTCCCAAAATTATTCCAAACTTTTATAACATGAAGATCCACAGTCAAAATGGGTTCCTGCTCAAAACAATGGGTGAGATTTGCAATGACGAAGAGGCTAGGGTTGCAACCACTACAACAAATGAAGCACAGGCACCTCCCACTTCCAACACTACAAAAAATGAAAATCAACACCCAAAATAATAAATAGTTTTTTTCTTAGCGAGGAAAAATACCTTTTGAAGTTGTCGCTAAGTCAAAACTAGAAATTAATGGTGTTCCAAGTTGTGCAAGGCTAGGTAGGAATGAGTAGTGGAAAATGGTGGGAGTGTCGGGGTTTTGGAGTTAGGGTTATCGCAAGACTCATACCACTAGTTGGGAGTTGGGGAGTTAGAGTTGGAGCATGAGGCATGTTAGTAGGAAGAAGTTCGATAATTTGATAAGAATAAAGGAGAAAGGTGGGGAATAAATAGAGGGCATGCTTGGATGGATGAGTTTGATGACCCAACAAGAGCAAGAGAAAGCAGGGGTTTGAGGAAAGGTAAGTTGGTAAGGAAAATTCTGAAATCCCAATAAGAAAAAGGAAGGATCGAAGTTTGGCAAAAAGATATGTTGGGATGGAAAAGTTTGAAATTTTGACAAAAAACTTACACAGGAGTTTGGACATAAAACCCATTATACTTAGAGAAACGAAGACTAAGATGGCTGGGGTTGATCAAGCTTAGCTTATAAAAAAGAAAACAGAAAAGAACTTCTGATTCCAACATGAATTATAGAAAAGGGGACATTACTTATGCATCATAAATCATTTGTTTTCGCCACAAAATGTTCTCCCAACTGCAAGCCTTGATAGTGACCTCCAATTGACCTCATTGGTATAGTGTACTTGACTAGATGTTCAAATCATAACTTCCTAGGAGGCTTTTGGTCCCCAAAAACTTAGGGACTGATCAAATATGGGAACTTCTTTCCCATTTCCTCTCTCGAAACCCACTTTTCTTTGCTTGGCAATTACTTTTTTCGACCTTTCAAGCACACTTCATACTCACCTTGTTGCATTTGGTAGGCATTCTTGTTGAGAACTAGGGGAAAGGTACCAATAGCCGTTATAGCTAACTTCGCGCACCCTAAGCTCCTAAATGGTACATCGGATTTTGACAATTTTGGGTTTCTTTGTATGCAACTTAAGAGCTTATAGCTATTGTTTCAGCTTTTGGGTAGTTATGACGAACACGAGAGGATTCATTATGTGCACAAAGGTCAAAAAGTTGTCATTTCAAGGTGATGTCTAATACATATTCTCTATTGCCTTGATAACCATTCGCTTTGACCAGCATAAAATTTGCATAATTGATCCAATACATATGCACAAATGCCCCAATAATCGTGTGCTATTGGTACCAATAAAGTTGCACAACTCCTCCAATCAAGTACTTTTTTTTTTTTAACTATTCGGTATACAAGTGGACAACTAATGGTATTTTTGGAATTTTTTAGTGAGCTTTTAATTAGCATGTATTAATGAATGGTTATTGGAGCATGGGTGGTAACTGGGATCTTTCCCCTATATCATTCTTGTTCCTCTTGTTCTTTTGATGCAACATCTTCCATACTTGGCATAACATCATCCTCTTCATCAAGCAATGACAATTTGAACTACCTCAATTTACCAACATTAATAATAGAGAAGATTTTCATGTACTTAGGCAAGTCTAAATTGAAATGGACCATATCTTAGTGCTTTAAGTTTCCTTGAGGTGCCTTAAGTCTCTCTTTGCCAAGGTATACACACACTTTGTCGTCAACATGAAATTTGTGCTGTATTTGATGTTGGTCATGGTGTTGCTTATTCCTTGCTTGAGATTCTTTGTGTCTTTCTCGAATTGTGAGATGGACTTGTCTTAAGCTTATGAATGAATGTAGCAGCCTTATACACCTTTGGATCTCCTTTTTGAGCCCCTTCCTTGATTATCCAAGGCAAACATCAAATGTGCTAGGTGGCAAATAGCTAAAAAAGGCCTAAAAAAAAAAAGAAATTTATTGATGAGTGAATGGCTCTATTGTAAGATTGCATTACATTGACCAAATGCTTGTCCCAACCTTTTGGATGCCTTTGATTATAACCATGTAGCAGCTGCACCAATGTTCTATTCACCAATTCTGTTTGTTCATCTGTTTGAGGATGAAATGCCATAGACCACTTAAGTTTAGTATCCATTCTACTCATCAAGGTGCACCAAAACTCACTTAAGAATCTCATATCATGATGTGAATTGATACTTTTTGGAAGTCCAAAGTGTATCCAAACATTTCTAAAGAACAGCGCAGCTGCATCACTTCCAGTTAGTGTCTTTGCAACAACTAATATGCACATTTTTGAAAAATGATCTATAATAAGAAAAATATAGTCCTTCATTCTGTCTTTAGCAATACACCTACAAATTCCATGGATATGCTTTCCTATGGTCTTTGAGGCACTATTAATTGTTGGTATGTAATGTCCCCTTTCGTGGAGTAGCCAAAAATGCTCGGTTTAGCCTATTTATTTCCCATAGGCTAATTTCGAGCTATATCAGGGAATAAATTAATTAATTAATTAAAGTTGTCCAATAAAGCAAATATTACAGATAACTTTACTTAATTAATTTTATAAGTGACTTAAATGTTTTAAAAGTGAATATATTATAAAGTCATTTTATAAAGGCGTTTTAAATATATATTGAGCAGGAAATTAAAAGTACCTTCGAGAAAGTTCTTTGGGAAAATATAAAAGGTGATTTGAGAGCTCATTTCTATATGCTTGCTTATTTTTCTCTAATGTGGAATTTGAGCTTTGAGCTTGAGCAAACTCTAGGAGGAAATCCCTAAGGGTATCGGTTTGGGTAGTGAAACATCTATCCTAGCTGATTGCAAGTGGAATCACACAGGTTTCACAAAGGTGGATAGTGATTGCATAATTGTGAAGTCTTGCAGGCAAGACAAATTATTCTAATATTTATAGGTGTAGGAATTATCTTAAGTATTGCAGAGATTGAATTGAATATATTTATGGAGATGCTTGTATAGCTTTTCCAAGTGAATCTATTGCTGGGTGAGGCACTTTGGAAGGGTTCCGTACTGTTTTGGGAGGACAAAAGGGAGTGACATGGAGGTTATTTGGCGTCCATATCAACAATCATACTTGGCGCACCTTGTGAGGAAGAGTTGCCCTCTATTTAAAGAGTCCACTATGTCAAATAATGCTGCTGTACCATGTTAAAAAGGAATCACCATTTCTGAGAGGAGGTTGATTTAATGTTATATGCTGCTGTTCATTACATTCAGACAATCATACCCCTCATGGCAGAGCCGTCCAGCTTCGGGAATGACAACGAGGTGTTCGTGGTTTGAAGATTAGAGGTTTCCAGTCATTGAAACAGGGGAAAAGGGGGATGTGAGGCATCTAGGATCAGTTTGGAGTTGCTGGGGTTTGAGGTCAGGCTTTTGTATTTTATTTTGTATGCTGAAACTCAGAACAGCAGTTGTAAAACCTTCATATGTTTATTGATATTCATTTGGACTGAATGGCAAGTATGTGATGCATTGTTTTCAAGTTTATCGAATGATTAATATACTGGAAAATCGTCTCAAATTATAAGATCATTTATCATACACCTTGCATATCAGAAAACTATTCACAAAGTATGCACATGAACTGTTTGACGAAATGTCCCTCACATAAAACTCGGAGAATGGGCAAAATATTGGTATAGAAAATTAGGTCAGATCATTACATGGTATGGCCCAAGCTTCCTATTGTTGGGCTTGCAAATGCTACATACCTGACAACTTCATATGAACTTAGAGACATCCACCTGCAAGTAAAGCCAATAGATATACTCTGAAGATTTGCTGCTATTTTTGTCACCCCAAAATGGCCATTCACCATAAGGATGCACCTTCCTTATGAGCATCACTCATCTTTTCTTAGGCACACACAATTTCCCCATTTTATAAATAAGAGCATTGAAGAGGTAAAAATCAGTCCTAGCCTTAAAGTCATCATACTTGGGTTGTTGACTTGTATGCCTCACTGAAATCTTAAAAATGTGCATGATCTTCAGCATATACCTCTTTTCCCAATAGCTCCAACATAACAGGAGTGCCAACTATGGAGAGGAGAAGTGATCTGGAAAGCATATCAGCCAATTTATTTGCCTCCCCACTTTCATGCTTGATGACTAGATGGAATTTTTGTAAGAATACCATAGTGGCATGACTGCTGCAATTTTGTTTGAGCATGCAAATATTGTAATGGTCGGTGATTACTATGCACAATTGTTTCCTTGTCCATTAGGTAATGATTCCATTTCTTTATTGCTAAAACTGAGGCATATAACTTTGTATCATATGTGCTGTTATTCATAACAACACCCTTAAACATTGTGGAATGTTAACGTACGGGCCTACCACCTTGAAGCACTATGGCACCCATGCGTAGTCACTAGCATCCGTTTCTACTTCAGACAGTTGTTGAAGACGTGGTGATGCTAAAACTGGAGCTGTGCTAATCCTTTGTTTCAGATCATTAAATGCTCTCTGCTGCTTACTACCCCAATGAAATTTCTTGCCACCTGCCATGATAGCATGTCATAAGGCAGCCACATATGAAAAAGCTTTTGCGAAATTTTGCAGGTGTTGAGCTGCTCAACAAAACTTGTGTTGGGTGTTGGCAACTTTAAATTGCTTCAACCTTGGAGGGGTCTATCCTCACTTTGCCATTGCCAACCACCTGACCCAAATACACCAATGATTCTTGTGCAAACTCACATTTCTTTTCATTTAACACAAGTTGGTTCCCATTAAAAATCTCAAACACCTTTTTGAAATGCAAGAAATATTCTTCATAGGTGCTATGAAATCCAATATTCATCAAGATAAACAACGATGCAAGAATCTATCAAGGGTCTCATAATTTCATTCATTAGCTGCCTAAAGGTGGCTGGAGCATTCCATAAGCCAAGTGGTAACACCAACACTCAAAGAGCCCTTGATTGATTTTGAATGCCATGTTTTCTTCCTTTATTTGAATTGGATGAAATGTAATGTCTCCAAATGGACAACTCTTGGAAATGGATGATTTATCAAATATATGTAAGCTGAAACAATAATCAAACAATCAATATCGATGCCAAACCCTAGCTGATTAGCAATTTTGCAAATCCTTGTAAATTAAATTTACGCTTCCAAACAACAAATTCAAACCCTCATAACATTGGTATACATCCTCAAATATAACATAAACAATGTCTGAATTGTATATGTCAAATATATCAAATGACTGTTGATTTATGACTGATTTCTTATTGACAGTGACATTATCATTCACCAATGTTTATATGAAATCCTTATACACTAAAATTGACCAAATGTGAAAGTATAATTGGATAATGAGTTTCTGGAAAAATTATGATGGCAGCTTTAAACATGGAAATACAAACATAGAAAGTCCAGATCTAATTTTTTATTTAAGATAGCCAATGTAATCAGCAATAATGTATGCAACAATACAACAAACCTTCATAAATTACATGCATTAGGTCTGCAAATGATCTGAAAATATATGATTTGCTTGCAAATATTAATCAATCCAAAACTCCACAGGCTGAAATCTTCAATAAATCATTGCAGTGGCACTGTAGTGACACTATAGCAAGCTACAAATTACTTCAAGTCACTCTAGTAGCATGTTGAAAACGAATTCAATCTATAAGCTCAAGTGCAATCTTTGAATAAAATCACCTCAAATGGGGATGAAGGTTTTCATCCCTAAATATGGAAAGCCAAGAGGGTTTTCGTCCTGTGAATCTACAACACCAAAGGTTTTCATCCTTGAATGCTTCAATCTCCAAAATGGAAGGAATAATGAAATGATAAAATTGGATGATTTGCATTGTGTCTTGACCTCTCTTTTATAGTTGCCTTTTTGGGGTCTTGTTTTTTTAATTTTTATTGTTATTTACTTTTCTCTCCAATTATTTAAAAATATTTTTAATTACATTCAAAAGTCCCTTTTTGAATTATATTTTGAACAAAGTTTAAAAAAACACTTTGTAAACATTACAGAGGACCTAAATAATATTTAAATTAAACCATTAATTTAAAGCACTGACATCTCTCTTGCCTTCTATGCTTGGACTATTGACATTTACGTGTACTGTCTATGGTGTTTGGCCTCCAAGCAACCTCTTGGTTTATGAAGATGATGAATATTAGGAAGATTGTACTTGTTAAAAAATTGGTGTGAAGTGATCAATAATCTCAACTTTTCCCTATGAATGGTATTGTACCAAATCATCTATAATGAAAAAGTGTCCTCAATTATTGTTTGGTAACATGTTGGGTCCAACATCTCGTGTCAATTTTTTTGCCTTTTATTGTGGTCATCCAATTACTAGGAAGCTAAGATGGTCAAGGATTTCAAAACCAAACTTTCTATAACTAGACCTTGTGTGTGAGAGCATTCAAATGCAAAGAGTGTTTGAGAGGAGAATTTTTTTAATACCACTAGTCTGGAGCCTAGGGATGATTTTAGGGACAAAACATTAAATGAGGCAGGTGAACAATAACATCAATCAGAATGCCTTCACAAAGAGAATAGAAGGACAATTGAACACAATGCTAGAACAGTAATGCAGGATTATATTAAGGAAGAGTCTACAAGTTCTGTACCATGATCTGAGAGGTCAGATGCATCAACCAAAACTTAACTTTCTAGCCAACTTTTTGATAATTAACAATTGTACATCAAAATTTAATATGCAAGGTAGGAGATGGGTTTTGCTTGACAATCATAAGGCAGGAAACTGCTTGCCTCTTGCCAGTTCATTTTCTACCTATCATTTTTTGAAGATACTGAATAACAAGTATGCCGACAGAGTTAACATTGTCAGAGTTAATATGTGGCTTTTACCACATATTGCTGAGATGAAGAGGAAGTGCAATATAGAGTATTGTTGTGATACTGCAAATTGATTGAAGCCCCAGATCCTCCTGTATCAGAACTGCTGAAGATGCCTGTCCTCCCTTTGTCAAGGTGATAATTTCAGGTCTCATGCAGACTCCTTGCTACAGTTGTTGACAGAAATTATATTTGTTAAATAGTAAAAAAGTAGGTCAAAACGAGTAAAGCAAACTCCTTGCTACAGTCAGGGAGCTCAATTTCTTTAGTGACAATGATTTGACATTTACAAAGTCAGGCCTAAAAAGTATTTCTAATTCTTTCCTGTGTTCTTTTGTAGTCTCTTGGATATTACATGTGTTAATGGATAATAGCTTCGGTCAGATTGTATGATATTTCTAAAAGCAACATTTAAATCGGAATTATGAGCATTCATATAAATTCGATCATTCCCGTGATTTTATATTCTGCATTTGTTTGAAATCGGAATCCTCTTAATGTCAACCGCTAGCATGTAGAAGGATGCGTATGTGTTAATACATACATAAACATTAAGCATCAGACTGTAGTCTGCCTGCGAGCAAAGGGACACATCCCTTGAGCGGACGTATCTCCACACGTGGAGACACGTCCTCTCAAGGGACGCATCCCTTGGAGGCGGGTCTCTCCTCTTGTATATAGGAGTTCATTCATTGATATGCAAATATAGAAATCTGACAATGTTCTGCAATCAGCACATTCGCACTTGAGAAGAAGAAATCTGGAAATTGACCTGTTGACAATCTGAATCTGATCGATCCTCAACATGGTATTAGAGCCATGGTTAAAAATTCACAAGTTTGAATTTATTAATCTGAGTTCAATGGGATATACAGGAATGGATGAGACACTGTCAACTACCTCAGATCTCCGTGAACGTGTTCGTCGCCATGCGTATGTGATGGCAAGCACCAAGCTTGTGATAAGGCCTGTTCGATGTGGCAAGATCACGGGCTCTCCAGTGGGGGCGCGATTACAAAAGGCGACTCTCATTCGCCATAGTCCGGGACTTGGCTCATACTGCATCGAGCATTTCAAATCATCTCTGGTGAAGGTTCGTTGGGTCTAGGAAGAAGCGATCAACCTTCGTGTTCAAGAATTCACTAAACTTGAAGTCATCAAAGTTGGATTCGAATCTCCTCACCAGTGCTTCACCAGTGGCCTCACATTCGTCAAGTCTGGGCGTGCAACATTGGCCTGTGCATTCCGATCGAGCACCTTGAAGAAGTGTAACGGTTGCGTCTGGGATTGTCGGGATTTCTCTGATCATCGAATGCTAGAAATGAGATGGGAGTTTGGAGATTCCTGGTGATATTGAAAGTCTCGAGTCAAGGAATGGTCAAGCCATAGCTTGCCGTGTGTTAAGTCGAAGTCAAGCATGTGATGGATTCGATGTAGGTGTCTGCTGGCTATCGAGTGTATGGTGAGCTGAGGTTTCTCTGTCCATGGTTTGGCAGGTGGTGTGTTGGGTCCAACACATTCTCACTCTGCGAAAGGAATCGTGGATGAGTTGGAATGTGTCAGGAGAGATGGCCGCCTCGCTCTCATACAACTCGTTCTTATTCATTATGTGCTTCCCTTTGGACTCTGGGAGGCTCACGCAACAACGAAGATTTACACAGTCGCAAACACACATCACCCATTGCCTCACGATTTGGCGTACCTGCGGGGGGAGATAGTTCTGTAATAATGTCAGAAACCCGATTATCGAAAATATCTTTCTGATCTATTGGCGTATTCATGTTTTCTCTGTGGCACAACCATACCTGACCATATGTCGACAGGAGAGTTCACACGGGAAAAGACAAAGTAGATCAATTTGACTTGTTGGGAGCTGCTTGGATGTTGGCTTCATATCGTGACCATTCTAGAAAAATACAAAGCAGTAAAATAAGACAATTTGCAGTAAGGAGAAAATGATAACATTTTATCTCCAAAAGTAATAGTAAAAGGAAGATTAAATAATAACAATTTAATACCTAAAGTTAAGGTAAACTAATCTTCCAACTACGAATAGAAGAGTTATTAAGGAGCCGTCTCATTTGCATCTGTTGGGAGAAATTACATCGTATAAGACAAGATAGTCGATATACCTCTTGAAGATTGGGTGTGAGACCTTTGACAGGCGATTGAAGTTGTCAATCAAACTAAGAGCAGCAGCAATCGATGCCACCGGAAAGGGCAAAGAAAGTGGATATTGTGATCGTTGATGCCGATTCCTCATTCTTGCATACAGGATTCTAAGTTTAAAGAGATAAGTATTCTTTGGTTGCTGAGTTATATCATTTGTTTTGATCTTGTGAATTCTCTTGAATTGTGTTGTGTTCACTAGCATAAGATCCTTTGAAAATCTCATTCATGATATAACTTGTATGATTTTTACCTTGATATTTCTTTGGATAGTTATGAACTATTTATAATCTCTTCTAGCTGCTTTCAGGACGGATCAGAAGCATAAGAGATTGTTTACAAAAGAAGAAGAAAATGAAGACTCTGCCTGCAACCATTAGACTATGTGGATGGCTGAAGTCATCCCTTCTAAGAAGAAGTAATTAAAGCTTCAAAGGGAGTCTCATCTTCACTTATTGTAAAGCCTTGAGATAGAGAAATATGAGGTGAAAGCCTTGTTCATCTCTGAGACTGAGATGAGGCGTCATGTTGAGAGACTCCATGACGACAGGTCCCAGGATCTAAAGAACCCCCTGCACCCGCAGTATGGCTTAAGGGGGGGTGTTGGATATAAGCCACACCCGGACTAATGATGGGTTGGCCACAAGGGGCCAGTAGCTCAGTTGATAGAGCACTCCTGCACCAAAAAGAAGGTCCCAGTGAATGCTCTAAGCCAGTTCAAGTGTGAGCCAAAGGAAATTCACCTTATGGTTGTAAAACACATAATGAGATATCTTCAGAGCACCACTAGATTTGTTTAGGCTGGAAGCGTAACCGATCAGAAAAGCACATCAGGATGTTGCTTCAGTTTAGGATCGGCTATGATCTTTTGGATTTGCAGAAAACAGTCTTCAGTGGCACAAAGCTTGACAAAAACTGAATACATTGCAGACTTTATGAGGGCAAGAGAAGCAGTTTGGCTTCGTAAATTGCTTGAGGGACTCCTTGATCTAAGCACATTGAGATCCCCTACCATTATGAGACATGGTAGAAAGGAATATGATCCAGTTGGAGTATATTAGTTCAAATGTTTAACAGCGGACATACTCAACAACTTCTCTCCAGAGTTAAGGTTGAACTCTTCGGGAAGAAAACTTGGTATGTAATTTGATATTATGTTTGAAATTCAAATTTGTTTATAAGTTGTACTAATATATAAAGATGTTTAATGTGTAAACTCTTTTGTCATGTGTGTGACTCCATGACTTTATGGGCCTACCCCTCCTGTGTACATTATCGAAAGGTGACGATCTTTCTGATAATGAACACTTGTATTTGACATTGTAAAGTGACGACTCTACAATGATAAAACTATCATAATAGATATCATATGGCTTGATATCTATAGACATGTCATGATAGTATCTCTTAGACACCTTGATGGATATCATGAGACTTGATATCTGAAGGTCATTGTGACCCATAAGAGATGATCATGGTGGATGATTATATCCGTGGATATGCCATGATCTATGGTAGACATCATGTGACTTGATGTCAGTGCACATACCATAATGAAGATATGTATGAAGAATGTCATGTGACTTGACACTTTCAGAAGCATATCATATCTTCTGATATCACGAGTTAGGTGATATCACTTTATACGTGTTTGGAGTTTATCCTCCCTAGCTTAGAGGGAGTGCTAATAGAGTTTATCCTCCCTAGTTAAAGAGGGAGTATTGAAATTATAAAGATATGTTATGAAGAATGTCATGTGATTTGACACTTTCAGATGCATACCATATCTTCTGATATCACGAGTTAGGTAATATCAGTTTTACTCAGTGGAAATTATTTTCCTTAGCCTAGAGGGTGTATTGAATAGTGAAGATGTGTTATGGAGAATGTCATGTGACTTGACACTTTCAGAAGCATATCATATAGAAACCCCTGTTTCCGCTATCTCTGAAATCTGACTGAGTTTTGGTTTGTTTTTGCAGTTTTTGATTTTTTTGGGTTTTCTTGTGAATTTTGCATAAATATTGAAGATGGCGATTTTTGAAAGAAATACAGAATAAATGCAAATAAAATAATATATCTCTGGAAACAATAGATTCTATTGCTAAGATGGATGCCACGCAATTTATTGATCTTCTGAAACAATTACAATAATGATCCTCTAACATGAATATAAAAAGCAATGATTTTTATTGAAAACCTGATTGGCTGCAATACAGTACGGCTGCAATAAAAGACCTTCAGATGATGGTACGGTTGAGGTATTAAATCGCTCTCCTTTGAATTCAATGCCAGAAGAAAATGCGCCTTTGATAATGGAGTCAGACTGCCAAAACTGGAGGCGTTTTGCTCTGAAGATACTAAGTACGGCTTCCTCTGAATGGTACGGCCAGGTACAGAAATGTACGGCCAGAATACAGCAGCAGCAATAAATAAAAGGTACAGCCTCCTCTGAAGCCCCTGGATCTGAAGGAAATAGGCGCCTTGATTGCAATATGCTTCCCAGATGAAAACCTATGTAGAAACTCTGTAAATAAATAATCTCTGAAGTTCAATGATCTCTTCTGGATGAAGAAACCTCTGTGCTGGCAATAAATCAGATGTTATTTCACACCCTCTGAACTACTTTCAATGGAGATGGCTCGTTCCCCAATGAGTTCGAGATTGAAACCCTAAAGCTTCTTGCTCAGACAAAACTTGATCAATTTCAATTCATAAAATGACATAATGGCCCAAAACCCAAGGCAAATGCACTATAATGTTCAAAGGTGCGATTTCCTCAATAATAGGGTTTTAATAAGATATTCACTTTTAATTCTTTTAATTCTTCCATAGTCTCAGCCAAAATATTTTATTATAATTTAATGATCAATTTTGGCCCCTTCTGATGATGGCGCACCCCTCAAGAAGAATCACTTAAGTTATAATTTAATATTATAACTTTATATTATAATCATTAAATAATTAATATTTAATTAATACAATTAAATATTAATATTTCTCTCGTTACTCATCCGATGACTGTTCCGTCTGAAGCTGACGAACACTGAAGTGATTCTGAATGCTGCCAAAGCCATACTGCTAAAAATAGCAGGGGTCCCACGCTGACTGCCAGGAACTGCTAAAAATAGCAACTCAGCAAGAAGTCTCGACGAGCCCAAACGAAGCCATCGATCAAAAACTGCCATCTTGACCTCTCATCCATATTAGCCTACGAGGTGTGATAGGCCAATCAGACTAAGATGTCACCGAAGGGACATGACATATCTTCTGATATCACGAGATAGGTGATATCACTTTGGAAGTTTTAGAGGGAGTGTTGAATGATGAAGATGTGTTATGAAGAAAGTCATGTGACTTGACAACTTTGAGAAAAGCATATCATATCTTCGATATCACGTGTGAAGGTGATATCCTGACTTATTTGATTTGAAATATCTTCCCTAGCTAAGAGGGAGTGTTAATGGATAATAGCTTCGGTCAGATTGTATGATATTTCTAAAAGCAACATTTAAATCGGAATTATGAGCATTCATATAAATTCGATCATTCCCGTGATTTTATATTCTGCATTTGTTTGAAATCGGAATCCTCTTAATGTCATCCGCTAGCATGTAGAAGGATGTGAATGTGTTAATACATACATAAACATTAAGCATCAGACTGTAGTCTGCCCGCGAGCAAAGGGACACATCCCTTGAGCGGACGTATCTCCACACGTGGAGACACGTCCTCTCAAGGACGCATCCCTTGGAGGCGGGTCTCTCCTCTTATATATAGGAGTTCATTCATTGATATGCAAATATAGAAATCTGACAATGTTCTGCAATCAGCACATTCGCACTTGAGAAGAAGAAATCTGGAAATTGACCTGTTGACAATCTGAATCTGATCGATCCTCAACAACATGCTTCTTGTTTAATCTGGTGCTAAGTGCCACATTGATTAAATCTAGGCGTACAAGAAAGCACTGACACATCTATGATTCATAATAGTTATAAGCCACGATTTTGTTTTGCATTAGTAGTCTAAAAATACAGGGCATGGGTTGACTGCCATAGCTCACCCACTATAGGGCTATGTATATTGTATACAATGCAACATAAGCTGCTTGTCTTTCAATTTAGGCTTCTCTATGTATAACCCCTAGTACAAATAAATGTCCTTTGTCCACAATTCTATCAAGAAGGAATCAATATCTTGATAAAAGAATTGTTCCATGGATGCCCTTTCAATTCGGATTACCTTGATATTTTTTCTTTGCCAAAAAATTTGATAACACTTTTGAAGCTTAGCTTTCCTTTTAGTGTTTTATTTTTTATTTAAGCACATGTATAAAGTTTTTAAATATCATAATGTATCCATGTTGCATCAGATACAACTTTTATTGATCTATAATAATAATCCCCATGATTCATACTTTACCATGCATGCAATTGTATGTTGAGATAAACACTACGAACAGTAGATGGGATTAGTTTGAATGGAATATGGAAGTAATCCTAGTTCATATGAATCTACTTGCAGCACTAATGCTTGCCATTTTCTCTGATGCAAATTGTCATCTCAACTTCAAATTTACATAGAAACTAACACTCTTATTGGCTTAATAGGTTAGAAGCATTAGACGAGCTTATCAGAAGCTATTCATGTGCACTAATGGAAATTCAGGTCTTGAAGAACGCCTTCTTGAATTGGTAGGTTATGAGACTTGGGAATATATGATTTTCTAGCAGGGAGTTAGCCTTTGTTAAAGGATACATTATTAGCAGGGAGTTAGCCTTTGTTAAAGGATACATTATTAACTTATTAAGGGATACTTCTTTTCTCACAAACATTTTTAATTCTGACCTTGCAGGAGAATAATGAAGAGCTTGGGAAGGTACCGGCAGTAATTTTAATGGTTCAATCTGTTCGAGATTGCTTCAAAGAAAACCGCAGGGGTATTTGCAAGTTCAAGCATTGGACTTGACATAATGTTTTAAGAAAGATATCTATTTGTTGTTGTTGCAAGACATTTAGTATTTGCTACTCACTTATATACCTATATCGAGTTCTTGGATGATCAAGTTTTTGATAGCTTCCATGGAAGCCATTTTTTCATTGTTTGATATCAATTGCCATCAGTTTGTCTAAATTGATCATGATATAAATTTTATTGATTCTTACCAGTAAAACAATACATTTGGAAAGCATGTATTACATGAACAGCACATCAGGTTTTCAAGAAGGGTTTGATTTTTTCTTTTTTGTAAAAGTCCTTATATTTGAGGCTTTTTAATTTTATCAGTACGTCTAATCTTGGACTTTGGTATCGTTTGTTTATAAGTTAGGTTCAGTTTGGGCTTGGAATACAGACCTTTTAACATTAAATGCCAGCCAATGAGTTTTGATGTTCTCATTACATGCTAATTGTTTTCTTATGAATTAATTATGTTCATATTAAATCCTTTTACATAATCATCTTTTAGAACATAACAAAAGTTCCTAACCTTTAAAAGAAAAATTCTGCCTATGCTTACACAATTTTGAAACTATTGTGTTCATATTAAATCGTTTTACATGATCATCTTTTAGAACATAGACAAAAGATCCTAACCTTTAAAAGAAAAATTCTGCCTATACTTGCACAAATTTGAAACTATTGTGTTCATATTAAATCTTTTTACATAATCAGCTTTTAGAACTAACAAAAATTCCTAACCTCTAAAAGAACAATTCTGCCTATGCTTACACAATTTTGAAACTTAGTATGACATACAAATAGTTATCAAAATTTGCTAAGAATTGTTAATTCTTATGATTTATTAGTGCTCGGCCTCTGCGCCAATTTTTTTTTTTTCAAATTCATGAATTTTGATTTTCTAGGGTTTGACTAATTCATTGATTGTTTTTTCTACAATATCACGACTTTTTGATTGTTTTTGTATTCTTAAAGTTATATTGTTTTTTCGGATTTTTTGGTGTGTTACTGTTTCGCTCAGAGAAACTCCCTGTTTTGGGTCTAGTTCATTCCTGGTCTGAGTTTGTGGTCAGATTTGGATGGATGTGGGCAGGGTTTTTTTTTAATTTTATTCATCTCTTTTTAAATTTGTTTTTTTTTTAAAATTTCATGGAAAGAATAAAAAATGCTCACATCGCCATCACAATTAGGAAGAAAATGAGTATCTGCATAAAAAAGAGGGTGTTTCGGTGGTGTTATTATTATTAGTTTCATTACAGTTTTGAGATCGTGTGTTGCATTTTCACTTTTTAATATTTTTTACGAGTTTTATGGACTTGTACAGCTGTTAGGAGGTTTTATGACTTGTCTTTTTACAGCAAGTCTTAGAGTTTAGTACTTGTTGCATTGTTCTTAAAAAAATTATTGCCATCTTTACCATATTAAAAGCAACACATTTTACTTTTTAGTATTCTTTTAAGTTAATGATAGTAGATTTTTACAATCTATGATAGTTGTTGCTAAATGCTTCTGGATTAGATTGTGTTACTATTTTTGCATCAAAGTTTCGAATCACATTAGTTTCTTTTTGAGTGTCCACACTAGAAGACATTCAACTTCTTGTTTTTTTAATTGATCGAAGTAAAAATACACAAAAAAAATAGCAGTCCAATAAAAAACTACGCAGAAAAAGAAAAAGAAAAAACACCGAGAGTATTACCAAGAGCAGCCCCCAGAGAACTGAAACAATAGCTTACAGAAATGTCACTTTATTAGCAAGGATTGCACTAAGATTACTGCATAAAAACACTACAACTAGGAAGAACAATCAGTAGCAATAGTCCTGCAGAGATGAATAAGTGACCCAAACTTTCCACCTAATCTCTTGAGAGCAAGCTTTTGAAATAATACAGTTGAAACACAAACTATATTATGAATTTGAATAAATTTTGGAGTTGTGGAGCATCAAATGTCTCTTTCATGAAGTTGTAAAAATTGAATTTTTATTTCCATCAAATGTTTATTGTACTTCGCATCTTTTTTATGGTTAACCTTAGTTGATAATATAAAGAGAGAAATTGCACTATGATATCAGAGTAAAATTTTAGCATTTTTACTTCTTGATGAACAATATGATTATAAAACATTGATAAACATTTACTTTTCCATATATTAAGCAAAATAGTTTGTCTCATAGTACCACATTTTTATGATGACCAATACCCAAAACAACTTCACAACACAACACGTTATAAAAAATAATAGGTTAAAGATCAAAGATAGCAATCGATATTTTCTTGTTCTTAAACAATCTCAAAAAATATGTTTAAGTTTTCATTACGTTGGCAATAAGGAAATTTAGCTAATTGAATCTTCGAATGTTTCGATGTCTTTCACAGGAAGCTTGAAGTGCAAGATTTTCCAAGCCAAAATTTGAGCATTTGCTTCAGCTTTGGATCTCCAAATTTTAGCACTCAAGTTCTTGCATTTCTTTTCTTGATATCTACAACTCCATTTTCTATGGAGTCTTGGATTTAATGGCATATTTGGTAGTAGTTTTAAATATATATTTTTCAAGGGAAAGTAATAAAACTGGTATTTATCAAGCCACAATCATTCTTCGAAGAAATTACATTGTAAAGGTGTACAAAGCTTCATGAGTAACTCCATAGAAATCAATGATTTCACAAAAATCACAAACCCTTTATATTTGTTGTTTAAATTTAATGAGTTTTTGGAAATTTTCCGAGTATCTAAATCAAGGGAGTTGAAGTCCCAAATATCACCAAACTGTTGCACACCCTTTTTGAAAAAGTAATGAGCTTGTTTTGGGAAAATTACAACCAAAGGTTGACTATGATACTGAACAAGCCTATTTCCACCAAATAGAAGAAGACACAAAATTAAAACCATGTTGCAAGGAATCTTTCTTCCAATTAAAAAAAATGTTAACTTGCTGCAAAGCCTTCTGGATGGATTGCAAAGGGAATGATGCTTTAATGTGAAAGAAAGGGACAATCAAAATTTTGTCCAGCCACCTAATAGCCTACCATTTTCCATTTATAGCATTGAGAATAATACAATTATAAACCAAAATTTTCCATTGTTCTTTTTTTGACTCAACTCTTATTATACATTTAGCTGATGAACAAATCCCCTGCGTCTTGGGATCTAAAAGGCTCAATCCACTTTTAACTTTAAGTTGTATACAATGTAGCCAAGATGTGGATTTGAAACTAGCTTTATCATCCCAATTAGTCCACAAGAATTGCCAAGTAATTTTGTTTAAGTCTTCATATCTTTTTTTGGAGGGCATCCAACATGATGAATAATGTACATGAGAAGCCAAGAATATATGATTAACCACCTAGATTTTTTCAATTAACGTTATAAATTTACTTCCCTAAGTAAAGATTTTGTTTTTCAGTTTGGTTATGGACTAATTCCATATATCGGAAAGAATGACACCCCAATCTAAAGGGAATACCCAAGTATTGGATAATTTGCCCATACTTAATTTGTTTCCTTTCTTTAGGAATTCATTGTGGAGCTAGATCATATTGGATCATGAGAAATTCAATTTTATGATGAGCCAACTTTGATCTTGAAACAAAGTAATATAGGTTTAGAACTTCCAAAATATTAGTAATTTTTTATTCAAAATTTTGAATGAAGAACATACTATCATCAACAAAATGTGAAAATTTGATCCTGAAATAGAGTAATATAGGTTTAGAACTTCCAAAACATTAGTAATTTTTTATTCAAGAGCATAGTATCATTAGAAAAATGTAACTAAGAACTACATCATTGTTGGGGATGGAAATGCCTTTATCAAATTCATTTCATTGTACTTTTGTAGCAAATAACCAAATGCATCAACAAGAAGAAAATAGATGAATGGACATAAAGGACAACCTTGCTTAATAGAGTGTTGCAAAGAGAATGACTAAGGAATTATTAATAACCAATTGGACATTTACATCTTTAAATAACATTTGAACATGTTTACTTATTTTGGGATCAAATCCAACCACTACAATATCTTGATGATAAAGATCCATTGCATTATATTATACACTTTATCAAAATCTAGCTTAACCAACAAATAATTTTGTCCTAAGTGCTACGCCCATTCACTAGTTTCCCATACCAAGATTAAGTTATCGAGAATAAATCTCCCACCTAGGAACCCAATCTATCAAGGTCTAACTATACCTGTTGCCAATAGTGTAACCTTTGTACCTAAAGCTTCAACAATGGTTTTATAAGAGGTCTTAAGCAAGGTAATAGGATGCCATTAAGAGACAGAGCATGCATTCTTTCCCTTTGGAAGAAGATTAATTAGGCCTTTATTAATATTAGGCCCTAACATACCTTTTTTTAGAGCTTCCAAGTATAAGAGATACAATTCTTCCTTAATATGCTACCACATTGTTTGATAAAATTCAATTGAAAGCCCACTAATCCCAGGGCTTCTATTAGGGGTCACTGAAAATACAACATGCTCCAAGTCTTGTATAGATAGATCACAGTCTAAAAATTGACTATATTCAAAATCCATCTTTTTTGGTACATGTTCTTTAATAATATCCTCCAATATTAGTTGAGTATCTTGCATATGAAGATCTTCTATAAAAGTTTCTCATATTTTTTAAAAAAATATATTTAATTTCTTCCAAATTCATATGATTTTGCTCATACTCATATTGGATTGCTCCAATAAACTCCTTTTTATGTTTGTAATTTAAATAATTGAAGAAGCATTTGGAACCTCTATTGCCATTCTTAATCCAATGTAGTCTAGCCTTGATTTTAGCTCCTTGCCCTTGTATATATCTAGTTTACAAAGTTGGGTTTCAATAGCAACTATTGAAGTTTGAATGTTAATATTATCGGGGTTTGAATTAAGCAATTTTCTATTGAGTTCTAGTTTCCCTTGAAGAGATTTTTCTTTACATTTTTTCGTTGCCAAGCTAATCTTTTACCAAAAGATTGTAAGAAATCAACACATTTAGCAATAGCAACATGCCAGCATTCCTTATAAGATTCCCCTACTTTATGCTTGGTGATGGAGTTCCAAATGCTAACTAGAGCAACAACACAATAAGGAATTTTAAGATGTGAAGTATTAAGCTTGAAAGGCAACTGATACTCTACTTCATTTGCTTCCACACTTGAAATAACACAAATGATAGAAAGTAATTAGAAAGGGAAGCTGAATAATCAACTTTCACACCATTCCCATATGCATCTTGAATTAGTTGCAGGTTAGGAGAAATATAAAACCTATCTAACCTATTAATTTTCATGTCACCCTCAAATTCACAATTAGTCCATGTGTACCAATTATGATTATGGCTAGATTTTTTTGTAAATAGGATCTGTCACTCCCAATGAATTACAACAATATAACCACTTATCAAATTATTCATTACTTAACTTTACATGACTAGACTAGTTGTGATCCATATGATGTTCCACCATATTGAATTTGCCTCCTATGACCTAGTCAGCTTGAGGAAGATTTCAGGTCATCCATTCCCATAACTCACATCTTTCTTTTGCAATGTTAGGAGCATATGTTGAACAAAACCAATGGGTTTCTCATTGATAAAAGACATGGCCCAAACACACTATGTGAAGGGTCCTCCCATTTATCAATGTCAAATTTATGGACCCATGAACACATACCAATAACAAACTCCCCCTTCCTTCTCTATGTGAAGTATGGAAAAAACATCTCTTCATATGTTGGTAGAGAAGAAACAAGTTGGGAACCATTAAACTTAACTTATTATAAAAATAAAATATTAGGTTTCCATTTGACTATAGCTTCCTTCACTCTATACTTACAATGAGGGAGAATCCCTCTTCCATTCCAAGAAAGAAAAATATACTTCTAGATCAAGCAGAGTTAGGAAGATCTTTTTGTGGAAAAATATCAAATTGGTTAGCAAGAACAATAGAATGCTCAAGATGTCTTTGTTCTTTGGCAATATGAAGAGTAGAACTTGACCTTTATCTCATGGATGGTGATTGAGATCCTCGTCTTTTAGATAGTGATGGAGATCTTTGTCTCATAGATAGTGAAGGAGAATCTCTATTGATAGTTCTCACATTATGGTAGAATTGTGATGTGGGATAACTATGTGAAGAAGTATTCCCATTTTGAGATTCAAAAGACCTCAAAGGTTCTTTCCTTTCCCTAAACATTTTCCAACCATATGTCATAATAGTATCTTTAAAAGGAGAGGAATTCATAAGAGATTAATCATTAGTATTAATCTTTTCCATCTGAAAAGACCTTGACTGCTTGTTGCAAAAGAGAAGTTGTTGTAAGCATAACATAAGGTTGAGAAGACATTTGGATTTTCTCTGAACTAGGGGTAGCTAAGACATGCGACTAAATAAATCTATTTTTCTTTGCAAGATAATCTCTTATCAAATGGCCTTCTTTTCGACAAAATAAGCAAGCATTAGGCTTGTTTAAATATACTATTGGTTGATAAAAGTAAAACTTTGGACCTATTAGTTTGATATTTTTAGGCAATTGATGATTAAGGTCCATTTCCAAAAAAACCTTGGGGTGTACCCTTAAGCTATAAAATTTATCAGTGTTATTTTTACACCATAAAACTCTTTCAAGCTATGAAAAAATTCTCTTAAGAAGGGTTTGAAGGCAAGATTTAAAATGGGTAACTCTATCCACATTTGGTACCTTGATCTATAAGGATCTTCAAGATGAAAGCCTAGTGTCTAGGCCTGCAAGTAACAAACCTAGCCATAGATTACCTAAGTGCCAAATTGAAGCACAACTTGGGCATGATCAACTGATTTAAACTTGCATGAAACATAGGACTTTCCTAACCCTCTCAAAGCTTTAATTTCCCAACCCCTATTTTACCAATTGATTTTATCCCATTTATAGAAAACAAACTCAGAAGGTATTCCTCTTAGAAAAAATTAAAGGATAGACCTGTGTTGACATTCAACAATGCATTCGACCACATCATTAAGAAGCAAAAAATCTAAAGTTTTACCTTCTTCACCATTAGTAAGCTCTTCCATTTAATTATCATCTACTTTTTCTTCTTCTTCCCTAATTTTTTAAAGGGTTTGACTACATTTTCTCAAACCAAATCAACTCCATTCTTTAATGTTCCGATCATGATAGTAATCCCCTTTGACAACAAAATTTCTATTGGTTGTGTGTTGTCCAATGTTTCTACCTTATCCACCACTTGTCATGCCTCAACCTTCAACCTCATGATTGCACTGTTCCCCTCACAAATCTATGAATCATATACTAGAAGCTTCACCACCGTTAGGGTTTGTTCACTTCACCTACATGCATTGTTTGCTTTGTCCTCTCCTCTCCCTCACTAAGATGCATTGGTTATTTGGAATTAATTTCTATTTTTAGGTTAATATATATTATTTGAATTTAATTTTTGTTTTTAGGATTATAAATAAATATAGTATGAAGGTATTTAAAAGATAGTTAAATCTTAATTTTTTGGGTCATAGTGTTATACTTAAAATTGTCATATCTAAACCTTAATATAGACCATAAGCTTTTGCAAAAAAAATCAATAACTTTTTTTGAATTTAGCCTGAATCCTAACTTTATTTTTTTTATTAAATCTAGTTAACTGATTTTTGTTGTTGTTTGGTTTGCCAATTTATTCCCAAGACTAATTTTTCTATTGCTATACAATATATATCATTTGAAAACTAAGGTAGGATAAGCAAGTACTACAAATCCTAATTTAGTATATCTAATTCGAAAGGATGTTGGCTAAATACAAATAAGGTATACAAGAAGTATAAGCATCACCTTGGCTTAACAAGTTTGTTAACTCTAAAATTCTACCCATAAGCTTCTTCCATTTGCAATGGCCAAGAGTGTATACTATTTTTCCGTGTTATAGGGTTTTCTTGCAGATTGGCTAGATTCGGGTTTGGTTTGAATTAGATCCATGATGTAGGCCGATCCACTTGTATATAAAGGTAGGATGTGGAAAAAAGGGGTTGGGTTCGTTAGGGACAAATTTGGGAAGGATCTAAGGGCATGTAGGAAAACCTAAGGTGAATCTACCTATTCTTCCACCTTTTTAATTTTTTTCCCACCTTTGAATTTTCCTTTTGAAAATTATTAAAATGGCGTGCTCCCTTAGACTCCCATAAAGTTGTGGGATATGGAGTTGGAGTAAATTAACTAGGATGCTTTCACTTTCCAATATGTTGCATTTGAGGAGTCCAAAAACAAACACACTTTCAATGTGAGTTGCGACATTTTTATGGTTGTTCAACCCATATTATCTAATGTAAATAATGATAATGATGTTGATGATTTAGAAAATCTATATGATGTTGAAA
Organism: Sequoiadendron giganteum; assembly: GCA_007115665.2. NCBI lineage: Eukaryota > Viridiplantae > Streptophyta > Pinopsida > Cupressales > Cupressaceae > Sequoiadendron > Sequoiadendron giganteum. The sequence goes on from CM021109.1 coordinate 538,014,582, forward strand.
ATTGACTGTTGAACTTTGTATTATTACTTTTGATATTGAACTTGAAGTTTGAATAATGGATATTTTGTAATATTTATATTTATATTTTAAGTGTCATAAGAGTTTATGGTGGTTTTGTTGATTACACTATGTGATATTCTAAACTTAATTCTTAATATGATTTTTTTATTTTCTGTACGGACAAAACCAAAATGAACCCAACCCTATTTTTCTTTCCAAAAGATCCACAAACCCGATCCATGAACTCAAACCAAAATCTGTACTGGAACTGGTAACTTAGTTATTTTCCATTCAAACTCATGGGAAATATAGGAGTATGCGACACGAATTTTCATTGGGAGGGTTCTATTAAGGTTTTATTCCTTTGTCCCTAGGACCATACAAGCAACAAATCTATATTTCTTGCATCAAATCACTGTTTGTTGTTGTTGGTCTCAAAATAGTGTAACTCATAAGCATTATACTTTGACATTTTTTGGGAGAAACTATTTCGGCTAAGTGTGATTTGGCTGAAGGTGTGGATCCTGGAGAGGTTGCTTTTTGCACTCATCTCAATCTTCCTCTTCGGAGGGGTGCTGTTCAGCGTGCTAGTCAGATTATGAGAAATAGATGTAGACATCCTCTTCGAAAGATAAATAGGGAGGGGCGTTGGTGTCCTCCTCCTCAGGGTGTGTTGAAAATCAACACAAATGGTTCTTCTCGTGGAAATCCTGGTAATGCTGGTATTGGAGGAGTTGGGCGGAATAATTCTAGGACTGCTGATTTTTTATTTTTTGTTTGTAAGGGTTGGTATACTAACAATGTGATGGAGGCTCTGACCATTTTATGTGTTGTGGAGCATGGTTGTGCTCTTGGGTGGAGACAGATTATTTGAGAATCAGATTCTCAGGTGGTGGTGACTTTGTTGAAGAGGTAGCAGTTAGAGGATGTTAGTTGGAATTTGGTTGTTATTATCAAACAAATTCTTAATCTGTGTGCTTCCTTGGATTCTGTTTCTTTTTGTCATATTCCTCGAGAATGGAATGGGGTTGTAGATTGTTTGGCTAAATGGGCTTCTGATCATATGCAAGATTGGAATATTGTGGAAAGGGGTCAATTACCCCCAGATTTTTCACAAAAGTTGGACCAATTAGTGGAGCTAGACAGGAATGTGTAATGCCCTTGCTTTGTACTGCTCTTTTTTTATTTGAATAATTTTTTACCCCTCTTTTAGTTAAGAAGACTTTAATTGAGATGGTATTCCATTGTGAGAAGGATTTCATTTTTTAGTAATTGATCATGATAAGTAAAATTTCAATAATGCAACTAATGGTTAATTTGCTAGTTAATGTTTGTAATATGGTGAACAATTCTTCCCGATTATCGTGAACCTCCAGTTACGAGTCATGATCTTGTCTCTATAATTTGCAACCATTCAGTTATGTGGGAAAATTTAATAAGACAAACCATTGAGACTCATATGGTGTGTCACTATGGGTCTCACTTGGCAATGCCCTACAACTAAACATTTTGATTATAAAATAGTTAAAAGAGCACATTACGTACTCATGGCTAATTTGTTCTATGTTCTTATGAAATATATAATATTATTGGATTTCAATTCACCTCTCTTTCTTCTTTATCAAATCCATTGAAAAAATAAATATCCAATGAAGAAAGTTTAAAACATTAATGATCTTTTTGTTGTGACTTTAATGAAGAGGTGAAAGAGTCTCGTTAAATTTGGATCATTCTTTTATTAAAGAGATGAACATTGAGTTATTGAGATATGTTATTGGCATATTAGTTCCCTCATAGTACTTTCATTTTAACAGTTTAACTATTTTTTTCATTTCATTGTAAGAGCTTAATTCATTTTTGATTTCTTCTTTGATGGGAAGCTCAATTTTTTTTGGTAGTTTTTGTGAACACATAAAACATAGTTGTCTTATCCATTTTGATTGTACAAATCCACAAAAATGCATATGGGTAGTGGCATGGCTATACGTTAATGGACAAGGAGGGCCATATCCAATACATGATATTTGATTTATGAATGTAATGAAAATATGAAAGATAGAATAAGAATTCAAAACATATATGTAATCAAATATATAGAGGTTGTTGCAAACATATGGTCCACATAAGATGAGTTCATTCAATGCTTACTTAATATGTGTCTTTGGTTATATTATGGGATTGTGAATGCATATAACTACTCCTACTCCTACACTACTAGAATGGAGGGGATTAAAATGATGTGTGACTGGAACTTCACTAATATGAACTAGTTCCTACTCCATTGAGCAAAAAAGTCTAGAACACCAAAGAGGAAAGAGGTTTAACAAGACAAAACATCAACATTTAACTAAATCATCATTATTTTGAAAATTAAAGATTACATTCATGTGATAGAAATACTTAATGGTTTATAACCAAAACTAAAATGAACCACATGGAATAAAGGAGTGATTATTACAAATCCTTTACAATACATTAGGAGTGATCACAAACCATCAAAACTTCATTACATTCATGATAGAAAATGTAACAAGAGAAAACATATAACCAGGATTACAATTTTCTTGAATCACCATAAACAATAATGGAGACATACCATCACTTGGAAATATGCATTCAAACCCTTCCTCATCTTTACTAGGTGTATCCTTTTGTTTATAGATCATATGTTCAATGCTTGAGCCCTAGAATAACTTGTGGATTATACTAGACTAGAAAATTAGCTCAATCACCTACCTATAATATGCCAAATGATACATATATTTATAAAATATGTTTTTATGACCAAATTTGAGTGGAAAAATGACTCTTGAATAGATGTTTGCGAAATCTACTACAAATGACATCCTTAAGAATCATCAAAAACAAAAAAATGTGTTAAAAACCAACCACCACATTAAAATAGCATGATCATCATCTCCATAGTATTAATTATATTTAGATCAATGCCCTTTTGATGAATAGTGGTTTCTAGGCACTAACATGTCAAATTTGGTGGTTGTAGGGCATTGAGATGCATTAATGGTGTCAAGTCATTTTGGAGGGTAGGTGGGAGTCATAGTGGAAAATGGTGGGAGTTTTGAATTGCTGAGGGTTGAGGGTAACATATACCACATGCCAAAGATCAAAGTGCTAGGGAATCAGAGTAACATGGAAGTCATGCTAGAGGAAATGTGAGATGGGGGAAGGTCAAAAGGGGAACTCCAATAGGAACAAGGAATTGGGATGTTGGGATTGAGTATTCAAGATAAGGATTAACTTGGTATAGATTCAAGGAAATGGTAAAAATTCTAACTTTGATAAGTTATTTAGAACAATCTGTGAAGTTTTGGAATTTTTGAGGTTGGTGGAAATGTGTACTCGATTAAGGGCAAAGACTAAAAGTCTGAAACCACAAGAATTAGTAACCTTTTTGAAGTGCAAGGTATCAAAGCTTAGGAAGGAAAGATGAATGGGAATAAGAACCAAAGGATGGGATGAATGAAAAGTTCAAAAGTCTAGTAGATGCAAATGCCTTAGACTTTAACATAATTTTAGGCTTGGAGGCTTGAGAATGTCAAAGGAATGGTATAAAGGGATGAAATTTTTTGAAACTCCAACAAACACACAAAATACTAGGAAAACACTAGAAATAACCCAAACTTAGACTCTTTATGGCTTTTTACATCTTTTGACACTTAGGAGACCCATTTAAGATATTAAATATTAGTTATAAATAATGGGTCAAATATGAATAATACACACAAAAAGGAAGGGACTCAAACAAAAGTGACCTATAGATTTGAGTCCCAACAGTAGCTTTAGCTGGGGATGTGTGTCTCTTGTACACACAAAGAAAATCTAAAAAAATCTAGTTGCAAACCATAAAATTTGACACAACAAAACACAATCAAGTTGAGATTGAAAAACCTCACATTTCATCATGAAAAATAAGGTATGTGATGTCACTAGCACAACAATATTTACAAAACAACACAACACAAACAAATAAACACTATACAAGGAGACAATAACTTGTAGCCAAAGACATAGAAGCATGAACAAAATAAAGATATGATTGCAAGCATACTCACAACATCATTTGTAGGTCATACCTTGCATGGACACCCATGACACATGCCCACGAGGAAATTAAATCACTTTCCTACCCCTATCAAACATCATTTGTTTGAAGAAACCAATCTTAATAAACTCAAAGCTACTTCCTTCACACAATTGTGGCAAGTGTGGCCTCATTCTTATGTGTACAAACTTGTGACTACTCCTAAAATAGTGAAGAATTTCTCCACTATAAAATTTTCATTGCATGGAAACCATAAATAATGTCTTTGATTTATTTTATAATACAATAAATTTATATCTATATCAGTTGGGGGCACAACTTGAAGAACCAAGTTAGCCCCAAAATAAATAATTATTTTTTATACATGCTGACCTCCTTAATTGAATTGAATAAAAAATAAAATTCTTCCAGCTCACACTTCAACATATCACATGTCTCACTATATTGTTGACTTGCACAAGGAAGATTTTCTCCTAACAAGTTAAAATATTTTTTTTAAAGATCTAACATATAAAAACTTGAGCAACATGTTGCTCATTAGCCTAGTATAATTATTGATGCTCAAAATCATCACAAATTGTATGTCAGGGCTAAGTGAAATACTCAAACTCAAGTATGTCATCATCCACCACATCAAAAGTTGCATCTTCATCATGAAGATTTTTTTGTTTTCAACTCAATTTATTTGAGGAAAATAGGAAAACCATCATACCTCACTGTCATTTATGTTGATGCAATCCTCATCAACAAAAGAAACACCATCATGAGACACCTCCTGTGAAGAACTGTATCCTTCAAATTATCTCGCTATTTCACCTCCATCTTGGTAGCTTACTATGATATATTTGCTACTAAAAGCATACTTATGGCACAATTATTCCTCCATGTTCACTATTGAAACATATTCATATGACCCTTTCTAAGTGCACTTTGCACGAGGAAGATAAAATGTATTGCACCAAAAAAACATGTTCACATGCACTTTCATATGATCACCAACCTCACACTCTTTGAGTGCAAACTCTTTACTCTGAAAATCAACAATTGCAATAATTATTTTTTCCAATTTTATATTCATGCATAATTGTGCCTATGCTATCGTTATGCACAAATACATCATTAAAAACTTAAAAATAAAAAAGGGGGCAAATGAAGGTAATATATCAAAAAAGAAAATACTTTCTTGTTCACTACTTTCATCACAAACTGATGTAACCATCGAATCCTTTCGAAGACAGGGCATGTGTAGCAGTTGAATGATGGGATCCCTCCATCAAACCTGATTTTTCTTTTTTCAGCTATTCATGTGTGCTCTTTTTGGGCGGCGACTGTCAGTTTGGCAGTTTCTATTTTGGTTTTCCTTCTCCTTTTTGAGGAGGATTTTGATTTATTTTGTTTTTGGTGGAGGATGTTGTGCGTGAGAGGGTCTATTCTTTTGGCGGATAAAGAATCGATATTTTTTAGCTTGATTATGAATGAAAACTCAAATTTTATGACTCATGTGTCTATTGCAGATATCCTTTTTGTGTGCTTAGTAATTGATTCTTATGGGTTCCACTTCTTATTTTCATTGTAAGATAAAATATTTTGTTGGAAGTTTCTTCTAGTTGTAAGTTTTGTTATGGAGTTTCAACATAAAGGCTAAACAGAGGTATTTGGAGCCTCACTTGCAAATATTGAGGTTATAATCTGCATTAGTTTTGGTATTAGAGAAAACCATGATGGCCCAGAGGGGAGTCCATGTGAAATGGGGAAGAAGGGGAAGGAGGAATGTAGGCTCTCAAAGGAACACTAGTGAAATGTTTAGAAGGTTAGAGGCCCTTGAGACTAGATTACAATTGGATGAGTCCGAATAGGAACTAGAAACCTTAGCAAATGCTGCTATGGTTTTAGATCCTATAGAGAGGCCTATTGAAGCATTGACTAAACAAAGTTCCAAAGTAAAGGTTGATATTCTAGATTTTAAAGGTGTGCTCAACCTAGATGCTTTTCTAGATTGGGTCCAAGAATTGGAGAAGTATTTTGACATGGAGGATATTGATGAGGATGATCCAAAAAGAGTGAAAATTGCCTCATCCAAGTTGAAGTCGCATGCAGCCTTGTGGTGGGAGAACATATAGATTTCGAGAAGAAAAGAAGGGAAAAATAAGATTAGGCTTTGGCCTAAGACGCTGAAACATTTGAGAGCTCAATTTTTGCTCTTTGATTACTAGCAAAAATTGTTTAAAGAATTTCAAAATCTAAAATAGAAGGATCAATCAGTATAGGCTTATATTGAACAGTTCATGAGGCTTCAAATTCGAACAAATATACAAGAAAGTGAAGGGCGATTAGCAGCTAGGTATGTCAATGGACTAAATTTTAAACTTCAAGATGAACTTGCATTGTTGAAAGTACCTACGATGGATGAAGCTTATGAATATGCCTTAAAGGCAGAGGAGAAACTAAACTGAAAAAGCAAAATAGTGAGTAAAAGGGATGATAGCAAACAAAATAGAGAGAAAGAGGTTTCTTTGGAAATTACCATAAGTGAAGAGTCAAAAGAAGGCAAGAATATGAAGACTGACTTCAAAGAAAAGGGAGGCTTTAGAGGTAGAGGATGAGGACAACTACCTCCTAGAGAGTGGAAGCCCATGAAGTGTTTTATTTGTGATGAAGCCCACAAGACTATAGATTGTCCTCAAAATCCCAAAAGGGTGATAGTAGCCTAAGAGGAAGAACCTTGGATAAAAGAAGTTGAAGTTGAGTCAGGAGAGAACTTGATATTGAGAAGAACTTGGATATCTAGAGATAAAGAAACCCCTAAAGCTGATTGGAAGAGGAAGAACATCTTTTGAACAAAATGCAAATGTAAGGACAAGTTATGTAAGGTGATCATAGATGGTGGATCTACTGATACTCTGGTGAGTACAAAGATGGTTAACAAATTACAACTTTCTTGTGTTCCTGAATTTAATCCCTATAAGATTTCTTGGTTAAAAAAGGATCACAGTATACTTGTGGATAAATATTGCCTTGTTGCCTTCAAAATTGGTCCATATGTGGATGAAGTGCTTTGTGATGTGGTACCAATGGATGCATGCCATTTTTTGTTGGGCAGGCCTTGGCAATATGATTGGAATGTAATCCATTGAGGTAGAGAGAACACCTATGAGGTTGAACATGAAGGAAGGAAAAAAATCTTAAAACCATGGAAAGAGGAAGGAGCATCTGAAGTGGCAACTTTGTCTCTTCTAGCAGAAGCCAAGTTTGAGCTTGAAGAAAAAACAAAATTCTAGCTCCACCAAGAAGAGAATTGGACAAAAATATGCGAGCAAAAGAGGTAAACGATTTGAAGAATAAATGCAATAAAAAATTGATGTAAATATGCAACAAGATTCAATTAACAAGATTACATGCGAGCCTTGAGAAATAGGTGTTGAGGTTCTGTTGCCTGTGACCTTCATTCTCAAGGAGATAGTGAGTTGTGGGAGTATAAGCACAATCATCAAAGATCTTCCAAGAAAGTGATTCAGAGTTAAGTCCAAACTAATTGCCTTACCCAATTTGGGAGAAGTGATGTGAAGTGTGATTGGAGCAAGGGAAAGACTTTCACGTCTATTGGTGATTGCAACAGTGATTATTTTTTTGGTTTTGCTTTGGGGACTTTTCCTAGCTTTATCAATCCAACTGAATAGCGGAATCAACATTGGACTCCTGTCCCTAGAAAAACATGGGTTGGAAGCTTGGATAATAGCTCAAATTGTACCAAGGAACTCCAAGTGAATATTTTGAAGACCAGACCACTTGTAATGCAAATTGATTTTTCTAAACCAAGAGGTTTAGACCTTTTTAAAGGCAGAGAAGATGATGCAACCACCAAATCCTTTCCAAGACAAGGCATGTGTAACGGCTGAATGATGGGCTCCCCTTGTCAAACCTAATTTTTCTTTTTTTAGTTGTTCGTGTGTGCTCTTTTTGGGTAGCGACTGTCAGTCTGGCAATTTCTATTTTGGTTTTCCTTCTCCTTTTTGAGGAGAGTTTTGATTTCTTTTGTTTTTAGTGGAGGATGATATGCGTGAGAGGGTCTATTCTTTTGGTGGATAAAAACTCAATATTTTTTGGCTTGATTTTGAATGAAAACAAATTTTATGACTCCTGTGTCCATTGCAGTTATCCTTTTTGTGTGCTCAGTAGTTAATTCTTATGGGTTTTGCTTCTTAATTTCATTGTAAGATAAAATATTTTGCTATAAGTTTCTTCTAGCTGTAGGTTTTGTTATGGAGTTTCAACATAGAGGTTGAACAGAGGTATTTGGAGCCTCACTTGCAGATATTAAGGTTATAATCTGCATCATAAAATTTTGCATGCTTTGTATAACAAATCTATGAATTGATTTATCTAAATATTCCATGGTACATACACCTTCCTTGTCCATACTAATGCAAAAATGTACTTCTCATCACTAAACTGGAAATCATCACCAATTTCATCCTTTTTATCATCAATGATGACTAATCTAACTAAAGGTAGGTGCAAATAGTATCATTATCCTCTATACTACTATCATACAATGCACCAATACCTTCCTCTATCTAAATATGAACATTATTAGTAATTGATGTTGTGATCAAATTATATGTTACTTCCATGCCATTGCTGTCCATAATAGCCTATTTATTACCAACAACCTCTATACTTGAGGATAATGATTTTGTAATCGTAATTTTTTCCACTTTCTCAATGTAATCAGTGAACAAGTATGCCTATTGCATGCTAATAAAATTAAATTATTACTATATTGAACTAGAACCATAAGTAACATAATAGGCTCCAAGAAACATTTCAATACAAGCATTTGTGTTAGGCATAAAAAAATGGGATTGTGAAAAGAGCAACATCAAATTTGTGACTAAAATCCATGCTAGAATCTTCTTGCCATTTGATATTTTTTAATTCTTGGACATGGATAGTAAGGTATAAATGCAATACACCACAAATTGTATGCTGGGCCTAAGTGAAATACTCAAACTCAGGCATGTGATCATCCACCACATCAAAATTTGCATCTTTATCATGAATATTTTTTGTTTTCAACTCGATTTATTTTAGGAACAATAGGAAGGAATCATACCTCGCTATCATTTATGTTGATACAATTCTCATGAACACAACAAAAATCATCATGAGACACCTCGTGTGAAGAAATGTATCCTTCAAATTATCTCACTATTTCACCTTCATCTTGGTAGCTTACTATGACATATTTGTTACTAAAATGATATGTATGACACAATTATTCTTCCATGTTCGCTATTGAAACATCTTCATATGACCATTTCTAAGTGAAATTTGCATGAGGAAGATAAAAAGGCTTGCACCAAACAAATATGTTCTCATACACTTTCATATGGTCACCAATCTCACACTATTTGAGTGAAAACTCTTTACTTTGAAAATCAACAATTGCAATAATACTTTTTTTCTGCAATTTTATTTTCATGCACAATTGTTCCTATGCTATCCTCGTGCGCAAAAACATCATAAAAACTTAAAAATAAAAAAAAGGGGACAAATGAATGTAATATATCAAACAATAAAAGACTTTCATGCTCACTACATTTATCACAAAGTTGTGCATGCTTTGTATGATCAACTCCATGAATTGATTTACCTAAATATTCCATGGTACATACACCTTTTCTTTGTCCATACTAATGAAAGAAACACTAGGGTCATACTTTTCATCATTGATTTAATCCTTGTTATCATCCATGGATGACTAATCTATTTGAAGGTAGGTGAAAATATTTTCATTATCCTCTACACTACTATCATATAATGCACCAATACCTTCCTCTATCTGAATATGAACACTATTAGAACTTGATATTGTGTTCAATTACATGTTACATCCATGCCATTGCTGTCCATAATAGCCTATTTATTACCAACTACCTCTATATACTCGAGAATAATGATTTTGCAATCATAACTCTTTTCAATTTCTCAATGTAATCAAGGAATAAGCATTCCTATTGCATGCTAGTCAAAATAAATTATTATATTGAACTAGAACCTAAAGTAACCTCATAGGCTCCAAGAAACATGTCAATACAAGAATTTTTGTTAAGTCTAAAATATTTTATGATTGTGGAAAGAGCAATTTTGAATTTGTGACTGAAATCCATACTAGAATCTTCATCTTGTCATTTGATATTTTTTAATTCTTAGACAAGGATAACATGGTGTAAATTCAATACATCACAAATTGTATGTTGGGCCTAAGTGAAATACTTAAACTTAGGCATGCCATCATCCATTGTATCAGAAGTTGCATCTTCATCATGAATATTTTTTTCTTTCAACGTGATTTATTTCAAGGACAATAATCTACCTCACTATCATTTATGTTGATACAATCATCATCAGCATAAAAAAACCATCATGAGACACCTCATGTGAAGAAATGTATCCTTCAAATTATCTTGCTATTTCACCTTCATCTTGGTAGCTTACTATGATATATTTGTTGCTAAAATCATACATATGGCACAATTATTCTTCCATTTTTTCTATTGAAACATCTTCATATGGCCATTTCTAAGTGCACTTTGCATGAGGAAGATAACATGTCTTGCACTGAACAAAGATATTCTCATACGCTTTCATACGATCACCAACCTCACACTCTTTGAGTGCAAACTCTTTACTCTGAAAGTCAACAATCACAATAATACTTTTTTGAAATTTTATCTTCATGCACAATTGTGCCTATGCTATCCTTGTGAATAAAAATATCATAAAAATATTAAAAAATAAAATAAAGGGGACAACTGAAGGTAATATATCAAACAAGAAAATATTTTATTGTTCACCACTTTCATCACAAAATTGTGCATGTTTTGTATGATAAATCCAAGAATTGATTTATCTAAATCTTCCATGACACATACACCTTATTGCTTGTCCATACTAATGCAAAAAAAAATAGGGTCATACTTCTCATCACTAATTTCATCCTTGTTATCGTCCATGTATGACTAATCCAACTAAAGGTAGGTGTAAAAATTGTTATTATCCATTATACTAATATCATCTAATGCTCCTATACCTTCATCTGTCTGAATATGAACACTTAGCACTTGATATTGTGCTCAAATTACATGTTACATCTATGCCATTGCTATCCATGGAAGCCTATTTATTACCAATAACCTCTATACTTGAGGACAATGATTTTGTAATCATAATTATTTTCACTTTCTCAATTTAATTAGGGAACAAGTATGCCTATTTAATGCTAATCAAATTAAATTATTCCTATTTTGAACTAGAAACTAAAGTGACACCATAGTCTCCAAGAAACATGGCAGTACATGTATTTTTATTAGGTCTAAAATCTTTTGGGATTGTGGAAAGAGTAACATTCAATTTGTGATTGAAACCATCCTAGACTCTTCTTCTTTCCACTTGATATTTTTAATTATTAGACAAGGATAGTAGGTTCTAAATTCAATACAAAAACTTATTCAAATTCAACCAAAAGAGTATTCCACGAAGCAAAAAAGTACTTGGGAGAACTACTATACCAATTTTTTGTTGAGAATAGGTTGTCATTGATGTTAAAGGTGTTGATCAATTCTGTCATTGATGTCAAGGTTTATAGAAGAATGTAATCTAGAAGATTGTAATTACTATCATGTTAGAAAAAAGATAGAGTTATGTATGCATATCCTTATGCTTAGGTATTAGTAGTTCCTGATTGTCTATTGCATGTGCTAGTGTCTAAAAGTATCTATGATATGTTTCTGAGGTTGGTTGCTCAAAAATAGGTCATGCACTTAGTTGCGTTGTGATGGTGATTGGCTCCACATTATACTTGAATTGAATGTTATGGCTTGTGGTTTGGACCCAAAGTAAAGTTTCTCATGATGTAACAAATTCTAGAGTTTCAGAGGTTGAGCTTCAATAGATGGAAATTAAGAAGTAACAAAGTGTTGTTTGTGTTGGCTAGTTGACTAAGAATAATGTCTGAGTGTTTGCGCTAGAGAAGGGAAGAATGCACCAAATGGAGGAAGCATGTGAAGATAAAATAGGACCAGTTTAAGACCATTGAAGGAAGCACATAACATCATCTTAAACTAGTGGTAACACAGTTGATTTACGACCTAGCTGACTACACGTTTCATATCAATTTGAATTAAGGTCTACCCTAAGCCGACATGGCTAATTGCAGATGGTGTTAAGAGGTTCTTGGATAACATGATATATTATTGATATGATGAAATGCATATATTTATGACTATGATTCATTCTATATAGTGTGTGTAGTAGGAATTCTATGTATGCAAATATCAAAGTGATGTAATGTGAGTTGCATTCCAATCATTGTGCAGCATTATCATAAGATCATATGTTGTGTGGGAGAGTGTCTGAAGATTGATTAGATCACTAGTGTAAGCTATGTTATCAGTCTTGAAGATCCAAAAATTATTTCTTTGTAATCTGGTAGGATTGGTGTCTTGCTTATTGGTAGGTGCAAAAATTGTTATTATCCTTTATACTAATATCATCTAATGCTCCTATACCTTCATCTATTTGAATATGAACACTATTAGCACTTGATATTGTGCTCAAATTACATGTTACATCTATGCCATTGCTATCCATGATAGCCTATTTATTACCAATAACCTCTATACTTGAGGACAATGATTTTGTAATCATAATTATTTTCACTTTCTCAATTTAATTAGGGAAACAAGTATTGCCTATTTAATGCTAATCAAATTAAATTATTCCTATTTTGAACTAGAACCTAAAGTGACACCATAGTCTCCAAGAAACATGGTAGTACATGTATTTTTATTAGGTCTAAAATCTTTTGGGATTGTGGAAAGAGTAACATTCAATTTGTGATTGAAACCATCCTAGACTCTTCTTCTTTCCACTTGATATTTTTAATTATTAGACAAGGATAGTAGGTTCTAAATTCAATACAAAAACTTATTCAAATTCAACCAAAAGAGTATTCCATGAAGCAAAAAAGTACTTGGGAGAACTACTATACCAATTTTTTGTTGAGAAAAGGTTGCCATTGATGTTAAAGGTGTTGATCAATTCTATCATTGATGTCAAGGTTAACAAAAGAATGTAATCTAGAAGATTGTAATTACTATCATGTTAGAAAAAATATAGAGTTATGTATGCATATCCTTATGCTTTGGTATTAGTAGTTCCTGATTGTCTATTGCATGTGCTAGTGTCTGAAAGTATTTGTGATATGTTTATGAGGTTGGTTGCTCAAAAATAGTTCATGCACTTAGTTGCGTTGTCATGGTGATTGGCTCCACATTATACTTGAATTGAATGTTATGGCTTGTGGTTTGGACCCAAAGTAAAGTTTCTCATGATGTATCAAATTCTAGAGTTTCAGAGGTTGAGCTTCAATAGATGGAAATTAAGAAGTAACAAAGTGTTGTTTGTGTTGGCTAGTTGACTAAGAATAATGTTTGAGTGTTTGCGCTAGAGAAGGGAAGAATGCACCAACTGGAGGAAGCATGTGAAGATTAAATAGGACCAGTTTAAGACCATTGAAGGAAGCACATAACATCATCTTAGACTAGTGGTAACACAATTGATTTAGGACCTAGCCGACTACACCTTTCATATCAATTTAAATTAAGGTCTACCCTTAGTCGACATGGCTAATTGCAGATGGTGTTAAGAGGTTCTTGGATAACATGATATATTATTGATATGATGGAATGTATATATTTATGACTAGGATTCATTTTATATAGTGTGTGTGTAGTAGGAATGCTATGTATGCAAATATCAAAGTGATGTAATGTGAGTTGCATTCCAATCATTATGCACCATTATCATAAGATCATATGTTGTGTGGGAGAGTGTCTAAAGATTGATTAGATCAAGTGTAAGCTATGTTATCAGTCTTGAAGATCCAAAAATTATTTCTTTGTAATCTGGTAGGATTGGTGTCTTGCTTATTGAGTTGGTGCTTAGATCACTATGTTTGGGATTGGTGTCTCCAGTAGGTCAGTGCCTACAAATACGATTGGTGACTGGCATCTTTGATAGGTTGGTTCCTACTTCATGATTGTTAGAGTCATTATTTTGTGAGGCTGGACTTGGGCAGTAGCTCGAAGTAGCTCTTTTCACTATTTTTTTTCCCATTTAAGGTTTCCACGTGTATCTGGTGTTCTTTGTGTGAATGTGTGCATATGTGTTGCTTAGTTGTTAAGGAAATTAATACTTTCTTCATTGATATTTTGAGGTTCATGTTTGGAGAATTTACTAATGGAAATTCATGTTGAATTAAAGATTTTTTGCATATACTGATTCACCCCCCTCTTAGTATATTGTGTGCCCTTCATTTTTTTTCTTTCCACACAAGGACATAATAAAAAATATCATCCACATTCCTTCATCATAAAATTGAATTTTTTACTTGAATTCTAAAACTATCCCAATATGTCCATCCCTCTCTTGAAGATCATACCCATAAAACCTAGTCATTAATATGTATATATTGGATTTCATTGTTTGCCTCTCATAGTTGACCTAAGAAAGACCAAGCGATTCATAGATGAGATCAAGTGGAATTACTAGGGATGGAGAACCTAATTTTTTATAACACAAGGGTAATTATTTGATTGTAGGACCTTGACCCTTTCTTCCCATTAATTTTTGATCGAATTGAGCCCATCTATCCTTAACTTGTGTTCAAGCATGGATGCCTGTATGTCTAAATATGAATGTTTTATCTTGTGTTGGTATATTAGAATCACATATATATTCATTTTCATCCCCTAATGGATATTTGATCTACCATAAAATCTATATTGTTTATCATATGATATATTTGAACTAATTTCCCTAGGGTAAATAAGTCCATTCCAGTCATCCATAGTTGATTACAAATCACTTGTGCATGGTAGAAAAGAGAAGATTAAAAAAGTAATTTCTTTACCATGAAAGAAACCATGATTAAAATTTTGAAATGAGAATATCTAGGTTCAATCATTAGAAAAGTCTTCAATTTTTTCAGCCTATAAAATACTCATATTTTTGACTCCTCCCAATAGGCGAATCTTTTTGGATCTTCCCCGACAATGTGTTATGTAAGAAAAGTGATCCTAGGGTTTAAATAGGATCTAGCTACTCTTCACTTAAAAAACATTGGAATTCAAATCGATAAGGGTTGGAGATTAACTTGAACCTAAAAGGTGATTCAATCAACCTTGGATCTGAATTCTTTGGGGGTTTTAGAAATTTATTTTTTGATGAAATGCAATGATGCAACTAATTAAATATGAGAATGTAGTGTTCTGTCATGAATTATGGAAAACTAGAAATTGATAGATAAATTTGAGTCCCAAAAAAGCAAAAGGAAAACATAGAGGTACTTGACCTGTGAATTTGAGGCAATTTTTTCTAGACAAGGTTGCCCAAGGAACCCTATATTGGAGATCTAAAACTGAATTCTACTTTCACAATTCTCGGTCCTTGGTCAGTGGCTTCTTCCTTTTGGATCTTGTGGTCGGATCTTCGTCTATTGCTGAGATAATCGAGTTTTTGTATCTTGTCAAGTTATAGGGCTTGAATGCATCAATGTGAAATAGTATTCAATCTTCTTCTAATCTTATTTAGATCTAAAACCTACACATTCAAAGAGAGAGGAAGGGTTTTTCCATATAGGGGCTTGCCTTAGTCAAACTCTGTGTTGGTATTTCTACCTCCACAATGAAAAAATTGATGATAAAGAGAGCTTATCCATTTGAGGGATAAATACTAAATGGAAATGGAGTAATGCATTGGCAACTATGATATTGCTATCAGGATTCAACTGTGTAGTTTTACGGGTCAAACTCATTGATCCATGTTTCATGAGTAGTGGTTCATAAGAACCCATCTCTCATGATATTGAATGGTCCACTTACCACTCATTGCATCTAGGTGATGCTTAGAGAGGTGAAGCAATAGACCTTACTGGGAGGTCACCCATCCCAGTACTACTCTAGCTCAAGCATGCTTAACCACAAAGTTTTCCCCAAGGTTAACCCCACTTAGCTTGCAAACCCATTTGTAAAACCTTCAGCAAGTGTTGTGCCTTATGAACCATGCATTATAGAGCCCCTTTAGCTCATCAATTGATAAGTAGGAGGTATTTTCCACAGTGTGTCAAATTGTGATATCGCTATCAGGATTCAATATCATGAAACATGAGAGATGGACCATTCAATATCATGAGAGATGGGTTCTTGTGAACCACTACTCATGAAACATGGATTAATGAGTTTGACTTGTAAAACTAAACGGTTGAATCCTGATAGCAATATCACAATTTGACACGCTGTGGAAAATGCCTCCTACTTATCAATTGATGAGCTAAAGGGGATCTATAATGAATGGTTCATAAGGCACACCATTTTTTAAGGTTTTGCAAATGGGGTTGCAAGTTAAGTGGGCTTAACCTTGGGGAAAACTCTATGGTTAAGCACACTTGAGATGGAGTAGTACTGGGATGGGTGACCTCCCAAGAAGGCCTAGTGCTTCACCTTTGTGAGCATCATCTAGATGCAATGAGTGTTAAGTGGACCATTCAATATCATGAGAGATGGGTTCTTGTGAACCACTACTCATGAAACATGGATCAATGAGTTTGACTTGTAAAACTATACGATTGAATCTTGATAGCAATATCACAATTTTACATGTTGAGGAAAATACCTCCTACTTAGCATTGACAACTGCTGCAACTCACAACTCAGATCTGATATCCTTGATGGACTAAAGTCATGCTCATCACCAAGTAAAGGATCAATTTTTTCTTGGCTTGATTTGATTTGATGACCTACAAGTGTTAGTACACATAAAAAAAATGCATGTAAACATGAACATCAACTCACATAACATATGACATGATTCTTGAATGAAGTGTTGCAATAATCTTGATAATTCTGCTCTTGAATATCCTTGATTTATTTTAGGATAATCAATTTTCTAAATAATTTCCCTTCTTTCTTCTCTCTAGTTAGTTTTAAAATGATAAAATGACTAGGTATTTATATGCAATCAATCTAATTTATCACAAATTAAATCCTGATAGCCAACATTTAAGATTTGAAATTCAAATAATAAATTTCCAAACTCGACATATTTAAATTTAGGGCCATTATAAGAGGACAAGTGTGCTTAGGGCGCCCTTGTTCAGACCCACTTTTTCGAGATCTAGAGTATTAGGGGAAAAATATTAAATGCATACTTTTATTTTTCATATTTTATTTCTTGATAATAAAGATAAAATGGGCCATATAATGCATAATTTAGGAAATTAGGAGCATAATTAGGTCCAAGAACATAGGAGGGAGAAAAATCTAGCGTCAATGTGAAATTATCAAGGATGAAAATTTATGACACTACATTTAGCCCCCACTTTAGTGAGAGTATGAATTTATGCTTAGACTCACACTAAAGTAAGAATATGCCAAGAGGGGTCAATTTATCCAAATAATGAAGAGATATGATGATATTAAATCTAGGGGAAGCGCTATCCCCTAGGATTCAAAATCCTATGGCAAGACAACATAAGGACAAATTAACACACATGTGAAGTAAAATGCAATATAACAAACACAAAGTATACATGATGAAGACACATAACATAATATAATGAAAACATAACATGAACATGAAACATAATGCCCACATGATGCAAACACATAACATATAATAATCACAAAACAAAAACACAAGGTTAGTACTAAAAGGATTCAAGTCAGTAAGGCAAAGAGACCTCAGTCTTAAATTTGTCTCAAATACCAAATGTCATCCATCAATTTTTTTTTGTTTAAAAAAGTGATGCTCTCATAAGGATGTTAAATCACTCATGAGGCACATAGATCTACTAGTTAGCAATTTTTGTTATGCTAGGTGTCCATGTAATTTGATGGGTTTTACAAGGTTGTCAAGCTACATTATGCTAGGACACTCATGAAACACATGGTTCCATTGGAAAGAAAGTTGTGTTATGCTAGGTGGCCATCTTAAAAATTATCTAAACTCATAGACCAAAAAAATCCATTATGCTAGGACTATGCAAACCACACTTTAGAGAACGCACAAAAAAATCTCAGGGGGTGCACAAAGTTTAATGACATACGAGACAAACACATGCTTAGTTTCACAAGGGAAAATTGATAACCATGACTTAGGGGGCATTTTAAATGACACCACCACCAAGGGGGTATGCTAATAAGTCAAATCTCACAAGACATTTATGAAATGTCTAGGAGATATGCCCTCCTTAAAATGCCAAAATACTTGCTATGTTGGTATTTTAAGGAAACAATAAATGGAGAGGAGATCCTCAAGGAGAATGTAGACCTCAAAAATAGTTATCCTTTCCCTCCAAGTGTAAAAGGAAAAGACAACCACACAGGAGACTATCATGTTTCTTCCATGAAAAATATAGTTACACTTAAGATTGTACCACCATAAATGACAATGAGCAAACACATAAAGATAAAAATTCCACATAGTGAGGAGCAACACCATAGAATAAATATCATTATTTTTTAGAGTGATTAGGTGCATCAACACATGGAAGAGCACCACGATCATTAAGTTGTATTTTATTACTCAAGACTTGACATTCATTGGTAGAATGACCATGCAATCGATGATATGCATAAAATGAGTTATTTTTATAAAATTTATTTTATTTTTTTGGAGAAAGAGTAATCAAGTGGGCTTTGAGAAGCCTCAACAAGATATGTTCTTGCTAAATAATAGGAGACATTCCTTTCTCTTGTGAATAAAATCTTGCTCCCTTACCACAATATGTCATAAATATAGTAGATGATAAAGCATTAGATGAAGATGGGGATGAAGGTTAGACACCTAGACCTTGCTTAGAAAATTACGGTATAGAATTCACTTGATCGTTATCATTTTATTCCATGTTTTCATTTATCCATTTTTAGAAATAATTTTGTATCCAAGCCCATAACATCCTTCCAACTTAGATGAAGAAGTCTTATCTAAATGCTCATGTGAAGAATTGGCTCTTTCATGAGAATGTAAATCATTTTTTAAGTTTTTTAAAGTTAGGAATCTTCCACACATGAGAGAAAAAAGTTAAAGAGCCCCCTATCACCATCATGGGGTGATGTTTGTGGATTTGTTGATGTAGAACAAGATAAAACACAAGGCTCTTTAGGTTTAGGCTGTGATATTTTGTACTCTCCCATAAAGGATGGTGTAAAACCTAATGAACCATAATCATCATAGAAGATTTTTATTATAGGTGAAATACAATCATGATTTTCTTCAATATGTATAGGCTCTAATTTTGAAGTTGGGATCAAAGTATTAAGAGAGTTGGAAGTGCTATGTTCGGCTTCAGCTTGCGAATTAATTTTTTTTGTATCTACTTTAATTGTATATATCTTGTTATTATATTAATATTCATCTCACAGTGAAGATTAGACGAGACTCTCTTCATGGAATGAATCCATGGTCTACCTAGGAGAAGATTGTATGAAAGAGGTCTCGACATGATATGGATAGGGGTAGGAAAAACCATAGACCCTATCTTTATGGGTATTTTGATCATTCCTAATGGTTTCTTATTAACATTATCAAATCCATAAATAGAAATATCATTAGGTTCTATAAGATTCTTATCCACACTAATTTTATCTAGAAGATCAATGCTACAAACATTAAGACTCGATCCATTGTCTATGAGGGTACACCTAACTCCAATTTTATTAATGACCACCATTATCATTAAGGCTTCATGTTTATTTTGGATCTTGAGTGAGGATAATCCATGTTGAGGGAATGTAATACCCAACTTTGTCACTTGCATATAATGAAATAAGGCGACTACATCATTCAATTAAACAAAATTTGAGACATCAATCTTTTGCAAAGCCTCTTGGAGCATCCCATGGTATGTAGGTGATGTTTGAATCAAGTCCCAAAGGGAAATCTTTGCTGTAGTATTACAAATTTTCTCAACAAGATCATATTATTTACTACTATATTGAGGAATATCAGGTGTGGGTGGAAGGTATGGTTGAGGTAATGGGATGGATGTTGGTGTTTGTTTTGATTGTTTTCTATTTCTAGAGTTGTATGTATGAGAAAATCTGTGACAACTTGGTTGCTGCAACACATCTTATTTCATATGATTACTAGTGAGTTATTTTGGAAAGTTTAGGATATGGCCATAAGGTTTAGGAGTTCCTATAATGAGAGGAAGTTTAGGAGGTCCAATAATTAGAGGAATTTTAGGAGGTCCAATAACTAAAGTAGATATAAATGTTAATTATACATTCATAACCTCAACAGAGTTAGCTACTCATAGATGATCTTCTATTGATGGGGGATCTAATGACAATTGAGAATCTTCATCTACACAATCCATCTTACTATCTTTTGAAAGAGATGTATCAATGATTTCATCCTCTTGTGACACAATATCTATTGTATAGATAGTTGTTGTTGCACCAAAATATTGACCTATTAATGCCCGATACAACCACCAGAGTTAATGAATCCACGAGAGGTGATTGAGCCATGTCACAAACCTGATTACTACATTGCACAACATAAGGAGACCAAGGACACAAACCTTGCAACAATCCCCCCAGTGAAAGTGAGGGGTTCAAACCAGTGACCTAGGCTTTGATACCAATTGTTGCACATATGGTTGTTGTTGCACCAAAACATCAAACTGTTAATGCTCAATACAACTTCCAGAGTTAATGAATCCACGAGATGTAGTTAAGCCATATCACGAACTTGAGTGTTGCACTGCACAAAAAAAGGAGACCAAGGGTGCACACCTTGCAACAATATCTTCCCAAGTAGGAGAGGTATTGGGAGAGAAACAAACAAGATTCTCATGAAGCTCAATAATTGGATCTTTTGACATCAAGAACCCTTCTTCCCAAGTAGGTGAGATATCAGAAGAAGAACAAACATGATTTTCATGATCCTCAATGATTGAATTCTCTTGCACCAAGCTACTCTCACAATTAAGAGGGATTTTAGGGGATGGATCAATGAAAAATAACAAATGAGGAGAGAGAAACTCATTTTCATATTCTTGTAACAAAAATAAATAAATTAATTAACAAGATCTAATAATAGAGGATGAATTATGACAACACAATATTTTTTAATAAAAAAACATTATGTTATGTCCTATGGATCAAGCTAGCAATGCCTATCAAAACCAAGCAGTTGTAGGACTAATCTTTAGAAACTGAGAACAAATGTAGGTAGAGACTAGAGGAAAGATTTTGCACATAAAATTTAGGCTCAAATTGATTGGACAAGAGAACCATGTACCCTAGACCAGTTAGGTAATTTTAACAAATTCAAAATCTGGAAATCATCTATAGTGTTTGAGGTCTTGTGCTTCATAGGTTCAAGTCTGGAAGTGAACAAATTTTTGAAAATGCACCAAAACCTATTTTTTTCTTTATTAATCACATGTATGCATGCAATTTTGGATAATTTTAGGACAATTGAATATGCTCAAATGATAATTTCCAAAAATTAAATGTTGTAATTGACTTATTTTTCCAAAAATATATAAAAGGAATGCTCTTTGATCTTTTGAAATGAAAATACTATTGAATTTTATCACCTTTTAAATGTTTTTCACCAAAATATGCATGCATAAATGATAAAATAATTTTACAATTAGTTTCTCAATAAAAATAATTCATATCTAAGTCTTAGACAAGGAAAATCAGATCTGATTTTTTTTTTCAATTTTTTTCGAATTATTTTCAACCATTTTATGATGGAAAACTAATGAAAATGGATAGTTTTTTGAAAATAAATATAAATTATCAACAATATTTTTAAATAACTAAGGTTTTAAATTCAATTTTTAGATTTTATGCATTGAAAATTCAGAAAAAATACAAGTGTAAGATACACGAGGTTCACCAAAATTTTATGTAAGAAAATTGATCCTAGGGTTTAACTAGGATCTAGCTACTTTTCACTTACAAAACATTGAAATTTAGATCAACAAGGGTAGGAGATTAACTTGCAACATAAAAGGTGAGTCAATCAACCTTGGATCTAAATTTTATTAGGGTTTTAGAAATTTATTTTTGATGAAATGCAATGATGCAACTAATTAAATATGAGAATGCAATGTTTCGTCATGAATTATGGTAAACTGGAAATTGACAGACAAATTTGAGTCCTAAGAAAGCAAAATGTAGACATATAGGTACCTGACCTATGAATTTGAGGTAGATTTTGTGATGCAAGAGAATCTAGTGGTGTAGGGGCTGATGGAACCCCTGAAAATCTTGGTTCCATTTTTATAACTATGTAAAATTCAGCCAGTTTCAGTGTGCCTAGACTAAGGGTTTTTCTCATGGCTCTTGCCTTGGGATTTTTGTTGTTAGGATCTCTTTCTCTTTTGAAACCCTATGTCTTTTTCCTGGTCAATGTTATGTTCTATTGTTGACCTTCTATTGCTTGTCCTCGGTCATGCTAAAACATCTTATGTCATTTGAGCTCGTGAAATGATCGGTCCCTTGTGCCTAGGTTTGAAATTCTTTTATTTTACAAGGTTAAGAAATTGACCTTGTTTAGCCTTTACATCCTTTGAAAAATATGTTTTAATGTCCACTGAGGCCTTTATTCATCATCCTAGGAAGTTACCCATTTCAAAATAACTTGTAGCAACATGCTAAATTCTTCACTTAAGTCCCGTTCACCATCTCCTTTATCACTCATCGTTGATAGCTTTTGAAATTTAAAATCAATGAGTGATGAATGGTGTCTCTTTCATTCCACACATCACATATAGTTTTTGAATGTCCGATGTTAAAATTAGCGATGCACGATGCACTTGTTCTATGTGTTATCACTGATATCTCGTGTATAGCTAGTTGCTCATAAATTTTGTAATAATGAATTAGCAATACACGATGGCCCTTGGTACTCTTTGTATTCTCTCCTATCTCTCATTGCGGATCCATTTTAAGGTTTGAGTTTTAAATTGGTGATGACTGATGAGGTATTTTTTTTCAAGCTCTCTTTTGCTGATCTAAATTGCTCTTGTGAGCGATATGTCTTGTGACTTTGATTTTCACGCAGGTGCATGTGTCTTAATCTTGATCCATCACCTTGTCTCCCATCGCTGATGTGATCTAGAGAATGAAACATGAATTAGAGATGCACGATGGAAAGGGAACATGATCAAGGATGGGTCTTAGATCCAATAGCTGAGATCTTATTGCATGGATGCTCACATCACTGTTAGGACTTGCTGAAGGTGAAGTGTATAATCGATGCATGATGTGAGATGAAGATATCCACGAAAGAAAAAAATAAAATGGTTGTTATTCCATTGCACTAGTTCTCTTGTCACTCATTGAACCCTAGAGGGTTGAGTCAGATCCATGATAGGTGATGGGATGCTGAACATTTGTTCTTTCATTTGCCGATTCTTTGTACTTCCATGATATGAATAAATGAGCATGGAACAGGGTGGAGATGCATCGTAATTGTTAGATTAGAGGTGGCTAATGAAGTTAAAAGTAAAACGTGGCAACTTTCTATGGTGATATCATTTTTTTTGAGGCACAGGTTATAAAAGGCCAAAAATGACGCTTGACGATCGCCATTGATGAGGTTTTAAATCCAAAAAGATTGATGAACTAGATTCAAAGTTGTTTGGCTAAGTTGTTAGCTCGCTCACATGAGGCACCACTTGATCATTAATGGCTACATGCTCTTGATTTTTCTACTTAATGAAGATTACCTACTGATTTATCTCACCATTTGCAGCATTCATGAATTGTGAAGTGTGAGCAAAAATGAGGTAGCGTGTGAGTTTTTTATTTTCAATTGCAAAAGTATTCAAGTGTTTATCCTAGGTAAGTTGGTCTTCATTTGAGCTCTATTATGGAATTTCATTCTCTGTGTCTTCTTGAAATTGTCTAGGTTTGAGGATTTTCTGTTATGTAAGGGTTTTTGGCTGGTGTGTCTTTATAAATTGGTGATTCACTAGTTTTCCTATGTCTTCAAAAGATGGGTAAGTCGAGTGTCTTTGTTCAACCCACTAGAAGGTCAAGAAGGCTCAGTGTGTTTGAATTTGAAGAAGACATTTCATTTACTGAGCATGAGGCACCTGGGGCTTCCACACCACCAAAGGGCAAGAAAAAAACCCATGGAAAAAACAAGAAGGATGGTGTTGTGAGCACCTACAATCTGAGGAGCTGAATTATTTATGAAGAATTGATCAAAGATAAGGGGAAGGAGTTGGTTAAGCCTAAGAAGAAGGAAAATAAAATAAATAAGCATCACAAGGCTTATTTGGGGAGGCACGACTCTCCCATTGAAATTTATGATAGCCCTTCAGAAGACGAGGGAGATATTGACCCAGAGTATAGCCATTATTTGCTTTCTTTGGTACCATATGAGGATTTTGATGAGGGAGGAGTAGTTTCTCCTCCAGTTTCAGCACGAGCACGGAGAGAGCGAGCATAATTTGATGCTGACGAATTAGAGTAGCGTCTCAGCCTAGTTTTTGTTTTCGATGAGACCATTGCCATTGCATCAAGATCGTCCTCTTCAGCATGCATGCCACTTTTTTTCTTTGGTGCTGACGTGGAAATATTTTTGGCTGGTGTAATGGAGAAGTGCTGGACTCCGTATCCTCAATGAAAAATATGCTTTTTCCGGGAAGTGTGTAGGTTTTTTCCTTTGGTACTTGTGGAGAATCTTCTTTGGTCTATGTGGACATGGGATTTTGGCAATGCTACATCAACGAATGGTGCCTTTTGGAAGGCTAGCTCATCTTCTTCAACCAAATGCATGGAGTCTATTATCTTTTGTTCCCTCTAATTCTAAAATGATTATGCATAACCGTCTGGAGAATATCTTTGAAATTAGGGTGAAATTTTCCCTCAAATACAAATGTAATTGTATTTCGGCCTATTTCTTGTTTGCTCCCATGTCTTTATAAATGGGATTTCAATGCCTAAAATACGATGTTGGGTAGTGATTTATTCGAGATTCTAGTCACACAAGGATTGAAAAAGTTACTGATTAGTCTAGTAATTTGTCTTAGGTTCTAGTCTATCAATACACATATGCAATCTCAGTGGTAATACTGGCAATACAGAATAGTAATATCACAAGTTCAGTACCATTTTTCTCTCCTATCTACTAGTTTTATAAGTTATGAATAATATAATCAAGGTTATCTTATTTGTCTTTGTCAATTTTAGATGGATGTATGGCTTTATTCTTGTTTGTTAATTCAAGGAATTAATGTAGATACTTGAATATAGCTATAAATTTATATTGAATTTAATACTAGGATGCTAGTAAGAAGTAAGGGTTAGAATACAATGTTGAAATACTATAATGTAGCCTTTCAGAGCTTCATATATTATCAGGTGTGGAAATTACTATCGTGTTATGTATGTATTGATATTGACTCTATTTTGAGGATTAGGCAATGGACTAGGATAAGTAGTCATATTGTGTTGTGTTGATTTATTCGGTCATTACCCATTCATCAAATAAAATTCTATAAAAGGGTTACAAAGTTATGAGGTTTTGATTCTCATGCTCTAAGTGTGAATTATGTTAGAGAAGCAACTAAATTCTTTCATATAGTTTCTAATTGAGCACCTATATAAGAATTATCTATGTATTGTAGTGTTATCGATGACATAGGTGTATCATTTTGAAAGAACTGCTAGGGATCACCCTCCCGGGTTTCATAGAGCCTAAAGTGATGAAGTAAGGGCCTTAGAACCTTTACTTATGTGTTGGCCAATCCTTACCCTTGCTAACCACTGAATTCTGGAATATTCATAGGTGAATGGTAAGATTAAGTTTGGTTCCCATAAAAAATCACCAACAAAAATGGCGACTCCATTGGGGAGAGTTTTCAAAAAATTTTGATAGAAGATCACCTAGCCTTAAGAGTCATTGAAGTTTCAAGACCAGTACATAACCATAAATTGTAAGTAATGAAGAGTTAAATGATTTGTTAAGTATTTTATCCCCCAAGTTCTATAGTTGCGATGTTTGTAGGTGAATCACAAAAAAGTTTCATGAATTTGTTGTGTTCTTTTGAAACTACAAATCCTTTTAGAAATCAATTATAACTCCATAATATTTTCATAATCTCACTATGGGTGGTGACTCCAAGATCTATGCACCAGTATGCACTATTTGAAGAACTCCAGAAAAGGTATTACGAAAAGTTGCTGAGGAAGAATAAGAAATCTCTGTGTAACTCATGTTGTTCAAGGAGACCCAAAATGAAATTCATCTTTGAATGAGCTTCATATTGCTTGAATCTCTGTCCTCTACGAAGAGAGGTGGTGACTCTATGAAAAACCTGATGAAGATGTGATGAAGGATTCAGATTTGCAAAAAAATTCTAGTCGGAAGCATTCTTCAAGGTGGTTACAACACGTCTAGGTATTCCCCATATTTGGATTTTCATAGAGCATAAAATTGTTATGAAAGTCGTATGTAATAGTTTAAAAAAATGTTGATTCCCTATCAAGTGAATTAAGCATGAAAAAAGGTAATGGTAGTAGTAATATTTTCATACTTCTAAGCTATAATTTGAAGTTTTTTATGTTGTAATGAAGAAGTATGCTTGTTCTTAAAGTCTACCCATTAGAGAGAATTGCAAATAAAGATGTATTTGATATTGTGCATTGTAATATTTAAAAAGAAAGAAATAGGGCAGTGATCAACTGTAGGGTTAATGTTTAAGGTTTATAAGGGAGGCGTAAGAAAATGTATCATCCAATTGTACATCCTTGTGGAGAGCATAATGTAAGCATGAAGAATATGCAAACCCTGTCATGTTCTCAAGGAAATTTTTCTGTGGGAAGATATACACCATTAACTTTCAATCGTATTCAAGGTTTCCCAAATCATGTTCCTAATGAAGTTAGGGAACATTTTCCAAACTTCAAGGGTCAAAGCTCAGAATCAAAATTTTACCATCTAAAGGAATTTTCATATTTGATGGAGGATTATGAGATAGTTCATGAAGATTTTGTCATGAAATTATTTGTTCAATCTTTGAAGAAAGATGCTAGAGACTGGTTTTCATATCTGCTGGTATGTTCTATCCCTTCATGGAGTGAGTTAATGGTGGAATTCATAGAACAATTCAGTGAAAGGATTAATCCAAATGTAGTAAGGAATTTTTTTAGGGAAATCCAAAAGGATGAAGAGGAATTGATTCCAACCTGCAACCTCAGATTTGCAAAGGCATTAAGAAATATTCTTGAAAATATGAGACCCAATGATGTAGAATACTTAATTATGTATCTGGGTGCCTTTGATAATAAGATGGGCTATCTATTAAGAGATAAAGATCCCTCAACATTGCAGCATGCATATAGAATAGTAATGGATATTGAAAATAATATGAGATATTCAATGGCGAAGGGATATATGGCTGCAAGTGTTAGTTGTTGTAAAGCACATCATATAAATGAAATTCACAAGAATGAAAAAGGAGATTAGGGTGATGATGCTTTTGAAAATCCTTTAGTATTACAACATGATGATCATAAACAAGTCTATGATGAATCTCAACAAAGTTTAAGCAACGTTGATCATATATACTTTGTTAAAAAAATGTCTAGCATGAAAAGACAGGAGGGAGAATCGCCATATGAATTGTTAGCAAGGTTCTTGGATGCCTTGTTAGAAATTCCTAAAATGTGGAGACCTAAAGATCTAGTATGTATCGACTTATTTTGCGACATTTATGAGCTAGGTCTTAGTACTTTACTCAAGGAATTGAAACCCTAGGATTTTGATCAGATAATTGATTAGATCAGAATTGCTGAGGAGGCCAAGTATGATCACATACAAAAATTGAGATCTCATAAAGATATTGGTAGATTTGCAAGTATTGCTAGTGTACCTTTGGAAATTGATAACCTAGATAATGAAAATGAGAATTTTGATTATTCTCATGCGGAATATGATCTATTTGTGAAGATAATCTGGAGGCATTCTTCGTAAGTGAAGGATGCGACATCATTGTTCACAAGGATTTGTCCTTACCAGTAAATGAACAAAATACATGTAAGATTCCTTGGAATGCAATTTGGTTGTACTAGAATTGGAAAGTGCTAATAGTGTGGTTGGTGATGAATTTGAAGATAAGACTATGTGTGTTTAGTATTTGGAGCCTAAGAATAACTCTAAGAATGATCAAAGTTGTGTTACTAACCAACATGATCAAGCCCTAGTTATTTATGACTGTCCATATAAAACAAAAAAGGAATATGTGAGTGTCTTGGAAAATATGGAAAGGGTTGTATTTGATAGGGAAGTGGGTCAAGAGACATGTATGGTTGCAAATGAGCAACATTCAGGCAGTAATTTTTATTTATATCAGATCCAATGCATTCATCAATTGAGGAAGCATTTGGGTACTTTATTATTGACCTTATCATTCCTGATATATTCAGCTCATCTTATGAGACATCATGCTTTGAGATGGTTGCTGATACAAGGGGTAAACTAAACCATATTAATGAACCTAAAATGGAGATATTCTTTGACGCTTGGGATGGTTTGGATAAAGCTATTTGTGGGGACATCCATGACCAAAATGAGAACAAGATTGGTATGGATTATGATAAATCAATTTCCCAAGAAAATAGAATGGATGGTAGCATAATTGGTCTATACTGCTCTAATGAATATGAACACCAATTTGAACAAAATCTTGTATATGAGAATTTCTTGTTCATTACACAAAGTGAATGTGTGTTTGGTGTGGAGCAAAAATCAGATGATTTTGACCCTGGAATACTAGAAATGAAATTGCAGTATCATTTCAAAGGGTTAGAGTATGTGCCCCTGGATGGGATTCTTGAAAGGGGTATGTATAAGGGTTTTCATTTTAAAAGGAAAAATAATTTTGATGTTATCTTATGTGATGATACTAATATTATGGACTATGAATATTTCACTTTTCCTATCTAGTTGGAGGGACATTTGGTGGAATATGGTTTTAAGTTGAATCAGATAGAGTGCTACACTGATCATGTGTTCTAGTCAATGCTCGACTAGAGTTCTCAGTTGGATATAAATGACAAAAATTAAATAATAAATTCAGACATATGCCCATAATGGCTGATTTCAGTATATGCAGTGTGATCAACAAGTGGGTAATTCATGAGAATTTTCTCAGTCTTGGCATGGTATAGATAGTGGAAAATAAGTTTTTTGATAGAGGCAAGTATTAGTCTTAAGTATGGTGGCCTGGGGCCATAAAGTGAAGTTGAATTACGGTACAATTATAGGATGCAGAGTGAAAGCTTGCATATCAGACGAGGCTTCAATGAAAATGGAAATTGGATCTCTTGGTATGGCCTTGTGACTTATGTAAATGTTGTACATATGTGGTTCGCTTTGGTCTAGTTTTCTTGCCCAGTCTAGGTTGGTTCTTGCTTTTTGGTCCTCTATGTTTGGTCTGCTTCACCTGAGATTTTGGAATCTTGCTTTATCCCTGTGGAATAGACATCCCCAATTGGAGCTGCTGATGGAACCCCTAAAATTCTTGCTTCCATTTTTATAACTATGTAAAATTTAGCCAGCTTCAGTGTGCCTAGACTAAGGGTTTTTCTCATGGATCTTGCCTTGGGATTTTTGTTGTCAGGATCTCTTTCTCTTTTGAAACCCTATGTCTTTGGCCTAGTCAATTTTATGTTCTCTCGTTGACCTTCTATTGCTCGTCCTCAATCATGCTAAAAAATCTTATGTCATTTGTGCTCGTGAAATGATTGCTCCCTTGAGCCCAGGTGTGAAATTATTTTATTTTACAAGGTTAAGCAATTGACCTTGTTTGGCCTTTACATCCTTTGAAAAATATGTTTTAATGTCCACTGAGGTCTTTTATTCATTGTCCTAGGGAGTTCCCCTTTTCAAAACAACTTGCGGCCACATGCTAAATTATTCACTTAAGTTATGTTCACCGTCTCCTTCATCGCTCATCGTTGATAGCTTTTGAAATGTAAAATAAAATGAGCGATGAGTGATGAATGGTGTCTCCTTAATTTCACTCATCGTGGATAGGTTTTGAATGTCCAATGTTAAAATTAGCGATGCATGATGCACTTGTTCTATGTGTTATCGCTGATATCTCTTGTATCGCTAATTGCTCATAAATTTTGTAATAATGAAATAGTGATATGCGATGGCCCTCGATACTCTTTGTATTCTCTCCTATTGCTCATTGTGGATCCATTTTAAGATTTGAGTTTTAAATTGGCGATGAGTGATGAGTTCTTTTTTTCCAAGCTCTCTTTCGCTGATCTGAATTGCTCTTGTGAGCAATATGTCTTGTGAATTTGATTTTCAAGCAGGTGCACGTGTCTTAATCTTGCTCCATCATCTTATCTCCCATCACTAATGTGATCTAGAGAACAAAACACGAATTAGCGATTCATGATGGAAAGGGAACGTGATCAAGGGTGGGTCTTAGATCTAATGTTTGAGATCTTATCGCGTGGATGCTCACATCGATGTTAGAACTTGTTGAAGGTGAAGTGTATCAATGATGCATGATGTGAGATTAAGATCTCCACGAAGGACAAAAATCTGATGGTCATGATTCCATCACGTTGGTTCTCTTGTTGTTCATTGAGCCCTGGAGGGTTGAGGTAGATGCGCGATGGGTGATGGGATGTTGAATGTTTGTTATGTCATTTTCCGACTCTTTGTACTTCACCGATATGAATGAATGAGCACAAAATAGGGTGGTGATGCATGGTAATTGTTAGATTAGAGGTGACTAATGAAGTTAAAAGTAAAACATGGCGACTTTCTATGGTGATATCACCATTTTTGAGGCACAAGTTGTAAAGGCTAGAAATGACGCTTGATGAGGTTTTAAATCCAAAAAGATCGATGGCCCAGATTCAAAGCTATTCGGCTAAGTTGTCTACTCACTCACGTGAGGTACCACTTGATCATTAATGGCTACACACTCCTGATTTTTCTACTTAATGCACATTGCTTGTTGATTTATCTCACCATTTACATCCTTTGTGAATTGTGAAGTGTGAGCTAGAATGAGGTAGCATGTGAGTTTTTGATTTTCAATTGTAGAAGTATTCAAGTGTTTATCCTGGGTAAGTTGGTCTTTATTTGAGCTT
The DNA here is from genome assembly GCA_007115665.2 of Sequoiadendron giganteum. Classification (NCBI taxonomy): domain Eukaryota; kingdom Viridiplantae; phylum Streptophyta; class Pinopsida; order Cupressales; family Cupressaceae; genus Sequoiadendron; species Sequoiadendron giganteum. The sequence continues at coordinate 538,045,863 of CM021109.1, forward strand.
TATTCTACGAATTTAATTCTCTGGGTCTACTCGAAATTGTATGGGTTTGAGGATTTTTTGTTCTGTAAGGGTTTTTGGCCAGTGTGTCTTTTGATAAATTGGTGGTTTGCTAGTTCTCATGTGTCTTCAAAAGATGGGTAAGTCAGGTGTCTCTATTCAACCCACTAGAAGGTCAAGAAGGCTTAGTGTGTTTGAATTTCAAGAAGAGATTTTTGTTACTGAGCATGAGGCACCCGAGGCTTCCACACCACTAAAGGGTAGGAACAAAGCCTGTGGAAAAAACAAGAAGGATGGTGTTGTGAGCACCTATAATTTGAGGAGTCAAATTATTTCTGAAGAATTGATCAAAGTTAAGGGGAAGGAGTTGGTTAAGCCTAAGAAGAAGGAAAATAAAAGAAATAAGCATCACAAGGCTTATCTAAGGAGGCACGACTCTCCTATTGAAATTTATGAGAGCCCTTCAGACGATGAGGGAGATACTGACCCAAAGTATAACCATTATCTGCTTTCTCTGGTACCATATGAGGATTTTGATGAGGGAGGAGTAGTTGCTCCTCTAGTTTCAGTGTGACCATGGAGAGGGCAAGCATACTCTGATGATGATGAATCAGAGTAGCGTCTCAACCTAGTTTTTATTTTCAATGAGACAATTACCACTGCATCAGGATCATCCTCTTCAGAATGTATGTCACTTTTTGTCTTTGGTGCTAACATGGAAATATTTTTGGTTGGTGTAATGGAGAAGTGCTAGAATCTGTATCATCAATGAAAAATATGCTTTTTCCAAGAATTGTGCAGGTTTTTGCCTCTGGTACTTGTGGAGAATCTATTTTGGTCTATGTGGACATAGGATTTTGACGATGTTGCATCAATGAACAATACCTTTTGGAAGGCTGGCTCATCTTCTTCAACCAACTGCATGGAGTTTTTTATCTTTTGTTCCCCCTAATTCTAAAATGATTATGGATAACCGTCTAGAGAATATCTTTGAAATTAGGGTGAAATTTTCCCTCAAATGCAAATGTAATTGTATTTTAGCCTGTTTCTTGTTTGCTCCCATGTCTTTATAAATGGGATTCTGAGGCCTAAAATAGGATGTTGGGTAGTGAGTTATTCGAGATTCTAGTCATAGAGGGATTGAAAAAGTTATTGATTAGTCTAGTAATTTGTCTTAGGTTCTAGTCTATCAATACACATATGTAATCTTAGTGGTAATACTGGCAATACAAAATAGTAATATCGCAAGTTCAGTACCATTTTTCTCTCCTATGTACTAGTTTTACAAGTTATGAATAATATAATCAAGGTTATCTTATTTGTCTCTGTCAATTTTAGATGGATTTATGGATTTATTCTTGTCTATTAATTCAAGGAATTAATGTAGATACTTGAATATAGCTGTAAATTTCTATTGAATTTAATACTAGGATGCTAGTAAGAAGTAAGGTTTAGAATACAAATATGAAATACTGTAATGTAGCCTTTGAGAGCTTCATATATTGTTAGGTGTGGAAATTACTGTCATGTAATGTATGTATTGATATTGACTCCATTCTGAGGATTAGGCACTGGACTAGAATAAGTAGTCATATTGTGCTGTGTTGATTTACTCGGTCATACCCATTTATCAAATCAAATTCTATAAAAGGGTTACAAAGTTATGAGGTTTTGATTCTCATGCTCTAAGTGTGAATTATGTTAGAGAAGCAACCAACATCTTTGATATAGTTTCTAATTGAGCAACTATATGAGAATTATTTGTGTGTATTGTAGTGTTATCGACGACATAGGAGTATCATTTTGAAAGCACTATTAGGGATCACCCTCCCAAGTTTCATAGAGCCTAAAGTGAAGAATTAAGGGCCTTAGAACCTTTACTTATGTGTTGGAAAATCCTTACCCTTGTTAACCATGGAATCCTCTCATATTCATAGGTGAGTGGTAAGATTAAGTTTGGTTCCCATAAAAAATCACCAATAGGGGAATCCTTGCATCACCCAAAAAAAATGTTTTTTATCATTTTCTTTAGTTGTTTCAAGTCCCATGATGACACTTAAGGGTGTAAGATAGTCAAAAGTCAAAAAAGGTGAAAAATGGTCACTTACTATTTTTAGTAAGTCAGCCTAAATAGGCTCATATGGACCTGAAAAATTTACCCCAAGGAGTGGAACTGAAAAAAAGTACGGTTGTGAAAGAATTATTTCAATATCCTATACGGTTTGGGATACATTAAAGTCCTGAGAAATTTCTCCAATGCAGCTTCAAATTCAAATTTCAAAACCTTAGAGGCCTTAAAACAGTTCAAAAAGTAGGCGGAACAATCTTTGCTTATTTTAGTATTGTAGATCTCTTTGAGAGCTTTCCAATGATATATCACAATAGAAAATCAGACACCCAGATCAAAAATAAGTTGCCCCACTAAAAATTGAATTTCATTAAAATATCTTCTTAGGCAAGAAATCAAATGGTGGGACTTTTGGCACCAAAAAAAAAGGGAAAGTTACACTTTCTAGAATATTCTAGGGCAATTATTGGGTACAATAAAAGGGTTAAGTGGGGGTTGTAGAAGGTGGCTCCATTAGCGCAGATTGTGGCTCTGAATGATATATTTTCTTTCAGAGTTGATTTTGTTGTAATGAATCAAGCCCATGAGGCTGTAGCATTATAATTTTTGAATGTAATTTCATTTTCTAAAAATAATTGAAAGTGAGTTATTTTTTGTCTTGCATCTTCTATGTTGGTATCTATTGTTGTGTTTTGTGTGGGTTTCAAGCGGTGTAGCCCTCATCATTTTTCTGTAAAAGGGCACCTAGGGTGCCCTAGATTGGAGATCTAAAAATAAAATCTTCTTTCACAATCCTTAGGTCCCTAGTCAGTAGCTTCTTCCTTCCAAATCTCATGGTTGGATCTTCGTCTATTGCTGAGATAATTGAGTTTTTGTATCTTGTCAAATTATAAGGCTTGAATCCATCAATGCTCAAATATTCTTCAATCTTCTTCTAATCTTCTTTGGATTTATAACCCACACATTCAAAGAGTGAGGAAGGGTTGTGCCATATAAGGGATTGCCTTGGTCAAACCTCATGTTGGTATTTCTACCTCCAAAATGGAAAAATTGATGATAAAGAGAGCTTATCCTTTTGAGGGATAGAGGCTAAATGGAAATGGAGTGATGCATTGAAAACTTGTTGCAACTCATGAATTGGATCTCATATCCTTGATATAATGAAATCATGCTCATCACCTTCAAGGATCAATTGTTGCTTGGCTTGATTTGATTTAATAACTTACAAGTGTTAGTACACATAAAAAAATGCATGTAAACATGAACATCAACTCACATAACATATGAAATGATGCTTGAATGATGAAATTCTGCAATATTCTTGATAATTCTGCTCCTGACCATCCTTTACTAATTTTAGGATCTTCAATTTTCTTAATAATTTCCCTTCTTGCTTCTCTCTAGTTAGTTTTCAAATAATAAATTGACTAGGTATTTATATGCAATTAATCTAATTTCCCATAAATTAAATCTTGATAGCTGGCATTTAGGATTTGTAATTCAAATAATAAATTGCCAACTTTGACATATTTAATTTTGGGGCCATTTTAAGAGGACATGGGCACCTAGGCGCCCTTGTCTAAACCCACTTTTTTGGGATTTGGAGTGTCAGGGAAAAAATATTAAATGCATAATTTTGTTTTTCATATTTGATTTATTGATAAATGATAAAATGGGCCATGGAATGCATAATTTAGGAAATTAGGAGAATAATTAGGTCCAAGCACATAGAATGGAGTAAAATATAGTGTGAAATTATCAAGGGTGACAATTTATGATGCTACACAATGATACCATTCTATTTGTGTAAATTGACAAGTTTCCAAAACTTCCAAATAAAAACACAACTATAAATGACCTTTAAGTTATAAAAGTATGAATGTTAAAACTAAAGTTAAACTATCCATGGTGAGGGTATGGAAATGGTATAAGGTGAAATAACACAATAACAATGCATAAAATATAATAAAGGCTATACCTTAACACCTCCAAACTCCATGGTTGAGCTAAATAGGTTGCACCCTAAGCCTATTAATATGATCTAAAATGATTTAGAAATATGGATTGCTCTAATGATATTTCAACATAATCTTGTTGCAACACATGAAATTGATTAAAATGGAGAGCGAAGACTTCTATTTATAGAAATAGGTTGAAATCGATGGATGGCTGAGATCTTGCCACAAGATCAAGGGCTCATGTTTAGAGGTGTTCTCAAGCAAGAGGGAGAGGAAAAGTGTTACATGAGGGTTAAATGAGAGTGGAGGCTTAAATAGATATGATTAGGTAAGATTATGAAGGATTGTGATAGGACTCCAAGAGAGGAAAATATTTGACTTTTTTCTTATATCTAAGGTGGAATTAAAAATTTAATTTTATGGATATGAGAGAGATGGCCCCATACAAAGTCAACTTAAAAAGTTTCATTTGTATCAAGTGGATTTAATGAGGAGAAGGTGAAAATTTACCGCGTAAGTGTGTAGGAAAGCATGTGGAGAAGAATGACACATAGAAAGTGGTGGAGTTTAAAATTAAAGAAAAGGTTAAGTGGAGGTTAGAAAGGGATGTTAATTAATTAATTAATAGAATTTTAGAGGAAATAGGTGGTGGTTACTAATAATTTAATCTTTAGAGGAATGGGACAATAGGAAAATTAATTAAATAAATATTTAATTAATGTAGAAGAATAATGAAATAATTATTTATATAATAGAATATTTAATTAAATATGGGGTAACAAAGAGGATTAATTAAAATTTATAATTTTAATTAATTTATAATGTGATGCCAGATTTGGAGCATCTACACTTGGCAATGGTACCATTTTATTGGTATAATTTGACATGTTATCAACTTACCCAAATAAAATTATAGCTACAAATAACCTTCAAGTTATAAATCTATGAATGATAATACTAAAATTAAAATATCGCTGATGATAATACCATTTTTTTGGCATCAATTGATGAGTTTTCAACTTACCCAAACAAAAATACAACTAAAAAATCTCAAACTCTTATGATTTTATAGTGAAGTCGTGTCTTTAAACTTACCTAACAATGATACCAGTATGTTGGCATAAATTGATGGTTAAGAAAGCTTACCCAAACATAATGTGTTGTTGAAAACTTAAAGCTACTAGGTTTTTGAAAATGTTTCCAGTTGTTTACAACCCAACAATAACTAAATCTATCTTTGACAATGATTCCATTTTGTTGGGACCCAAAACCACAAATCCAATTATGAAAATATTTTTCACTTTCAAGGGTAGGGTTGTCATCATGAAAGTAAAACCAACTCATCCATAGACCATGGAGGGTTGAAGGTTAGCTCTATGAGTGGATTTTCTCTTCTAATATTTGAGCTCAACTTAGACTTAGGAGGGTGTTCCTATAGGTATACCTTAACATGCATTTATATTAAACAATATGAGCAACTAAAATGAAAACAAAGAAACCCAATTGCGTACTCGACCCCAAAAGATATAACTAGGTCAAATAAGACTAGATGCATTAAAATCTATATAATTGATTAACATACACAATAATGACCCACATGGGATGATTTCATGCAAGGTTTACTTAAGATTTGTCCCTAGTTATAGTACGGGATCATGAATTCATATAAATACTCCCAATTTCACATTGCTAGAACATGGGGGATTAAAATTCTAGGTGAGTGAACCTTCACTAATATGGACTAGTGCTTACTCCATTAGGAAATGTAGTCTAGAACAACAAAGAGGAAATATATGAAACAAGATAAAATATCAACTAAACTAGATAATCATTATCATAAAATTAAAAGATAACATCCATGTGATAGACATACTTAATGATCCATAACCAAAACTATAATGAGCCACATGGAATAAATTAGTGATTATTATGAAGACTTTATGGTACATTAGATGCTACCATACACCATCGAACCTCATTACAATTATGCTATAAAATATATCAAGAAAAAATATATAACTGTGATTACATATTTTCTTGAATCACTACAAACAATCATGGAGACATGCTATCACATGGAAATGTTTATTATAACCCTTCCTCATATTTACTGAGTGTATCCTTTTATTTGTAGACCCAACATTAAATATTTGAAGTCCTAGAAAAACCTACAAACTATACCAAACCAAAAAATTGGCTAAACAACAAACTGTAATATGCCAAATGAAAATATTTATAGAACCCTTTTTTGGAAACCAAATTTGAGTGAGAAAGTGGTTCTTGAACATATGTAATAAATGCATCACATTTATCAACCCAAGATTCATAATATCTAATGCAAATAATGTCCTTAAGAATTGTCAAAAACAAAAAAAATATTCCAAACCAACCACTACATTAAAAAGGTATGATAATCATCTCAATAGTCTCAAATGCATTTGGATTGATGCCTTTATGATAAATAGTGGTTCCTAGGCACCAATATGTTAAATTTGGTGGTTTTAGGATATTGAGATGCATTAATGGTGTTAGGTCATTTGAGAGGGTAGGTGGGATCCATAAGTGAAAATGGTGGGATTTTCAAAATTTCAAGTTTTGGGGTAATGTATACCACATGTCAATGATCAAAGTACCAAGGAATCAGGAAATTGGGTGTGACAAGTAAGTTATGCTAGAGGAGATGAGAGATAGGGGAAGGATGAAAGGGAAAATTTGATAAGAACAAGGTGTCATGATGCTGGGATTGGGGAGTCAGTATGAGGCTTAAATTTTTACTCTAGTCCAATGGAATGACCATAATTCTAACTCTAATAGGTTATATAGAGAAATTGATAGATTTTTAGACTTTTAGTGGTTGGTAGAAATTAGTATTAAGGGAAAGGTTGAAAGTTTGACCCCACAAGACTTAGTAACATTTTTGGAGTTCAAGGTATTGAAGTTTGGGAAGAAGCAATGAATGGAAATGGTTACTAAGTGATGGGATGGATGAGGAAGTTTGGAATTTTGGTAGACGCAAAGGAAATTAAAATTTTAATAAAATTTTTTGCTTCAAGGATTGGGAATATCAAATGAATGGTACGAGGGGATGAGAAAATTTGAAACTCTGAAAAATAGCATAGACAATTTTTTTAATAAGGACTTAAGCATGTTATAATTAGGATTATTTGGGAAGGTATACAGGTAGGACAATCCAAACATACTGAAAGAACAAAAAACACATAAAACACTAAGGAAAACACTAGAAATAACCTATACTTAAAATCTTCATGGATTTTACATTTTTTTACACTTAGGGGATGCGTTTAGGATGACCTATATTGGTTATAAACAATGGGATGAATATGAATAGGACACACAAAATAGAAGCACCTCAAGAAAAAATGACACTATAGATTTTGAGTCCCAACACAATTTACCTAGGGAGTTCCCTACACATCACAAGGTATTTGAACTTGGTAGGTCTAGTGAAGGAAAAACCAACATGAAATATAGAAACAATAGACCTTTCCCCAATGTATACCATTTTAAACACACTAAAATTTGTTATGATCATGATGACCTTGAGTAGGAATAGTATGGGTCAAAAGATAGATCGAAAGATACAAAAGATAAATTAAAGAAATAGGTAATCAACTATCAATTAACATAGAATAGTGTTAGCTCTCACCAATATTTAAAAATAAAACTAAATAAATGGATGATGATCATGTTTGGTTTGGGGAAGAATATATCTTGCTAAGACAAGTGATGGATGAAAAGGAAACTTTCATGATATAAAATTATAAATGAATTTCTTCAAGTGTGTTGTTTGAAGGCTTGAAAGCACATGTTAATATTTGTGTTTAGATTTATTAATGGAATTTTGAGAAATGCATGAAACTTATTTATTTTGGAAGACATTCTAATCACTAAGTGAGCTAAAAGATGTAATGAAATATTTATCCTAAAGTAGTATGTAGGTATGTGTCCCCAATGCGTAACAAGACACAAAATTTGATGGATGGAAGCATACAATAATGAAGTGGACATGATGAGGGATGGAAGAGGACCTAAAAGGTGGCATAGTTTGGTTTATTATGTGCATGGTGCCTAAAAATACGTTTTCACTTGGTAATTGTCTAAGGTTTCACTAGAGAATAATTTCTCTTACTATTTTTTTTTACATTTTTGTATTTTATTGATTTTTGTTGTTAGATATGCCTTTGGTAGGTCTTCATAATGGTGACTAACCCAAGGCACCATATAAATATTTTCACTAGAGGGTAATTTTTGTCTTTATTTTTTATTTTTTGATTGAGATATTATTTGAATTAAGAATGGAAGTGTTTGAGGTGGATAATTTTGATAACTTTTCCAAGTTCTTAACCTTTGAGGGTAGCTAGATAATATGATCTTGAACCATGCTTGGAAATGATGGCACATGGGTCTAATCAATTAGACTCAAATTTACCCTTATCTCTATCTTGGAGAATTATTTGGTTTTAATTAAGGAAAAGATCACTATTTTTTTATTATGAATATGCAGTTATCTATATTAAAATATAAAGATAAAGATACATATTGACAAAAAAAGGTGGGTGGTAAAAAGGCACACCCCGAGAATAACATGGGTAGAGCCCAAAAAACCAAAAAAACTAGCGTCACTTGGGCCTAGCCCAAAAATCCATCATCATAACACATAACATGAAATGGCCATCAAGCGGCCAAAGCAGTGCCAACAAAGCCAGGAGGGTCTTTGTCATCCATATTTCTTCCCCATAAATCAACAGGGTCAGGAGTGACATCAGGATGAGGACCCCAACCATCGTCAACTTCTTTTTCTTTCTCTTTATCTTCCTCATGTTGGGGCGAGATTGCAAGCACCACACACATAATTTTTTTACCAAAATATGGCCAACAAGAGCCACTACCAGACCAATTAAAGCCGCTGCCAGGAGTAGTATCAGAGGGCCACTTGGAACCACCACTGTTGTTCCCCATAACTCCTCCATAGGACCACCCCTGGCCAGTCCGCAGAGGAGGAGAGCGAGACTTTTGAGGAGGGTGGGAAGCATGCCGAGGAGGAGGCTAAGAGCGGGGGTGAGTAGAGCCACTTTGCTGCCGGCCTCGAGAGGGCGACCGACCATGAGTGGAGGAGGGCAAGGTTGGTGCCTGAGCCATAATACACGAGGCATTGCCCCAATGATCTAGAAGCACTTGAAGGTGAGCCACCTCAAGCATAAATTTGTTCGCTTGCACTTGAATCTACAGAAGCACATTAGAGCAAAGAATAGCTTTAGAATACAAAGAAACATTTTTATCCATTTGAGTGTGAGAAAATATGCAGGCATTTCTATCTTTCTAGATATTGAAGAGGATTTCCACCTTGAAAGTGTGCCAAAGTTGGGTATATTTAGTCGAAAGCCTAGGCAAATCACCCAACATAACCATATGATAGGAGAAGTGTTCCAACCTGAAAGACCGAAAGAAGTCATGAATCCAAGTCCAATACTGCTGAGCTCTGGTGCAAAACTAGAAGAGATGCTTAAAAGACTCAGCTTGCCCACAAAAAGGGCATCGAGGGTCTTGAACCCCCAAGTGAACAAGCCGAGACCCCACAAGCAAGCCTTGGAAAAGAATACACCAAGCAAAGTGGGTGAGTTTCAATGCAACACATGCAGACCAAATGGCAGAGAATATTTTTTGTCAGACATGAGCAGAGGATTGGAGAAGCCATCTTTGGTTAAGACTATCAATCATAGGAAAATGCGGCAATAGCCACATATAGCCAAGCCTAGGCTTGTAATTTATGAAAGGGGTGTCTAGGTACCACTTCCAGTCCTTCCACCAGGGCTTGGACCCATGAATTCCCACCTTATGAAGATGATCTACAGGAATATCATTCACCATACCATCATAAGTATCACGGTCATGGTTATGAAGTGTATAAAGCACACGAAAATCCTCCCACGACATAATGCACATTGTGGGTTTGTGAAACAAATGCTGCAAGGTTTGAATGCCTTTCTTATGGAACCTTAGCACCTTAAGCCAAAGAAACTTGGCCAAAGGTTGATGATTACTAGTAAAGAGATGTGACCACCAAAAATTTTGTTGATTGAGTGAAAGCACATCATGGAAACTAGATCCGGACCAGTGGAGCCAAGGCTTAACTGCCTCCCAGGCTTTCTAAATGCTCTTGGCCATGAAAGTACCCATGGTCTAGATTGGTTCCTTCATGACTAGAAGGGTTTGAAAGTCAATCCCCTTCCAAGAAAGTATATGAATAGGAAAGCCAGATTGAATGCAATGCATGAGGAGAATCTTCCAGACTTCATCTCTAGTAAGGGCCTAATTATCCATTTCACACACAAGGATTTCCCTTGTCGTTGAGTGGAGAGCATACCAAGCCCTCCAGAGTCTTTGGGAAGGTAGTAGAACTCATAGGAAACACGGTGAAACCCTCTATGGGACTCCACAAAGGCCCAAAGAAAGTCTTGAAGAAAATTTTCAAGCCTAGCATAGGTAGCTTTCGAAGGGGCCCAAAAGAGGAGTAATAAACATGAGTAGCTGCCAGAATCTTTGAGCACACTTGAAATTTTCTTGCCAAAGAGAGAGGCTTGGTTATCCAATAGGCCAAATTTTGCTCAATCTTGGAGAGAAAAACTTGCCACAACTCATCTGGAGAAGCCTGAAAGGTGAAGGGAATGCCCAAAAACTGAAAGATTTCCCCTGACCCAATCCACTTCCATCTGTATTTCTGAAGCCAGTGAGGGGTGGGAAGAATAGATTGCCTATAACACAGAGTTTTATGCCATTGAATGATGAAACCAAAAGCACTACAAAAAAATTGAATGCAGTCAAGAGCCGCCTTAATATTATCTTCTTCCTCTAGGAGGGTGAGGAAGGAATCATCAACAAAATGGTCATTAACAAGTTGAGCTTGGGAGTTAAGCATGGAAATGCCTCTAACCCTCTACAAAGAAACCTCATTGGCCAAAAGATAACTAAAACCTTCAGCAACAAGCACATAAAGAGGAGCAAGCGAACATCCTTGCTGAATAGAACAAAAGAGGCCAAAAGGTGAAGATTGGTGGCCATTGATGGTAATACAAGCAAAGGTGTCTGAAAAAAATAATTTGGATGAATTGAATAAAGTTGGGCCCAAACCCCAAGGCTTTCAACATGACAAGAATGAAAGGCCACTCAATGCGGTCATAGGCTTTAGCAAAATCAATTTTGAGAAAAATCGTTGTCTGGCCCGAATGCTTGGCCCACTCCATACCCTCCCATATGACAATAATGTTGTCAAGAATAAATGTGGATTTAATAAATATGGTTTGCTTTGGGTAGACAAATTGAGGAAAAAGATGGTGAATCTTCAGATCTAGAGCCTTAGCAATGATTTTCTAAGAGACATTAAGGAGCGTGATGGGCCGCCAGTTTCAGATGTCTTCAAGATCTCCAAGTTTAGGTATGAACTTAATTTTTCCCTTATTGATTATATTACCTAGAGTTTTCGAATGAAAAGCCTCAAGATAAACTTTATGTAAATCATGGCCAACACAGTCCCAAAGGGCCTTGTAAAACTCACAAGGGAAGCCATCAACACCAGGGGCCTTGTCATCTGCCATTGTAAAAGCGGCTTCCTTCAAGTCTTCAATAGTGATCAACTACTCACAAAAGGCTTTATGGGCTGAAGATAGCCTATTTGGCACAACTGTGAGACATTTCTGAAGGGCTTGCTGGTGCTCCAGAGTGTAATCATGGGCAGTGAAAAATTTCTCATAATGCCTAGAGAATATCAGGTAGCTTAGAAAGAACTTGGACTCCATTCATAATTTTTTTAAGCCTAGAGAAGAGTGTTTGGCATGCAAGGCTAGGAAAAATTCCTTTGAGGCATGGTTGCCAAATTTTAACTAGTGTAATTTGGCTTTAATTTGCATAGCTCTGGTAGCATAATTATCTACAAATTGCTTTTTTGTGCCTTAACTTTGCCACCTTGAGTTGCAATGATGGGGAGAAAAGGCTGGATGTAAGAGCCTTGGTAGCTGAGTGCAAGTCAGTAGTGGTAGCCTCATAAGATCATTGACAAAAAATGGCCAACTAGCGCCCATAAATGCGGAGAAACCTAGTCGTTCGAGTGATAGCATCATTCCACCAATTAATCCAGCCATTATTAAGAGCTGGCCTGCACTCCAAATTCTAGACTTTGCGAATGTGGGCCAATGTGGGATGATGACAAAGCAGAGACGTGTTAAAAAAAACTATGTTTTGCAAGCTCGAGGCTATCTTGTCTCTGATTCAATGCGAAAAGAAATGGGGAAATGATTTGACAAAGTGACATCCACTAATGGCTTAACCGAAAGTGAGGAGCTGTCAAAAGAGAAGAAAGATTGAGCTAAGATCATGGCATGATCAAGGCACTTAAATATCCTGTCAGAGCTAGACATATAATTACACCAAGTGTGCCAGAGGGAATGAGAATGGTGGTGGCCAATATTGGGATCAAAAAACCCCAATTTATTGTGCATATAAAACCATGCCTCCCATTTTCCAGTTGCTCATCTGAATGGCAAAGTGCCATTCTTATCATATGCCATCCCAACCATTTTGAAGTCCCCACACAATAGCCAAGTAGAAACTATAAATGAGTCTGCAATCCAATGCCAAAGCAAGGAGAATTCCATAGCATCATTAGAGGCATAAACATTAATAATCCCAAAAAAGTGATTATCAATATTGAGAAGGATCAGATGAGCCGATGTGTGGGGTCAAACCCATGATCAACAACACAAGAGTTCCATCGTGGATACAAAAGAATGATAGCTCCTCCATGTACAACATCATGAACAGTACAATACATATGGTTGGATGGCCAAATAGAATGACACGCCGAAGCTAGCGAAAACCTAGAAATTTTAACTTCTTGGAGACAAAGCATTTCAATACCAACATATTTCTGCAAAGTATCCCAAACATAATACTTCTTGGAGAGGTTTGTTAGACCTCGAATGTTCCATGAGAGGAAATTCATGAATGAAACTCCTCCATATCATTGGAGTCTGGGTCCTCCTTGTTCAAAGTGGAGAAGTGATTCTGCAAAAATTCAGGTGAGACTGACCTGATTTGAATAGACGAAGAAGAAATTCTCCATTTCTCCTGCACATATTCTCCTTCTTCTAATGGCAGTGAAGGACTATGAGACCATCATTGAGCTCCTGACACAGGAGGAGAAAATTTTGGTTGTGCCATTATAACGACAATAGGCTAAGGCGTAACCTTCGGCCTGGGCCATGCTGAAGTGTTATCAGGCCCTATCGAGGCCTCTTTCCCCTTTGCTAAAGGGTTTGCAACAACTTTAGTTGGCTCAAGGCCTTTGGAAACTGACCTAGAGCCACTAGACTTGTTTTTACAATTTGTAATCATGGTCCATTTTTCTTCAAGTTTGGCAACAAAAGTATCTGCTTGACGGGACTTATCAGATTCCCACAATAGAGGAGTATGAGGCACTACCAAAGGGAAGTCCTTGATCTTGTGATCTACGGACTGACATCTATAACATGTGTTTGAAAGATTAAAATAAGTAACTTTTTGGGTATGCCAGAAATTTGCAATTTGAATGTCAATGGATTATTTCAAATCTTGAGAAAGATCCACTTCAACACAGACCCATTTTTGGGGTCGGGCCTGGAAAAACCTATTTGGCTCAATACAAATGACCTTCCCCATAGAGGAAGCAATATGGCTCAAAAAAGTCACACAAGGAAAGGGTAACCTTGGAAACTCAATCCAGATCGGGACCTGCAACTTGGTGTCATCCGAGACAATGAAGTTCCGAGTGCACAACTGGAAAACCAACAGAGAAGACTTGACATACCAGGGACAGTGTTCCAAGATTTCCTGGACATGATTGACCTTCGCAAAGTGGAATAGAAAAAAACCCTTGGTTAAATTTTGGACCATATCAAGGAAAACCCCATGAGGGACCTGATGGCACTCTCAAATTTTGCAAATTTGAGATGCCTATTTCAAAATTTTGCTTCTGCACTTTCAGAAGTGCACCTAAAGAATCAGTCCTCACTGACCTGCTTTGGAGGCTTATAATTTAAAGCCTATTGATTGTCATGCAAAACCCATTTGTAGACATACTCAATTGACCTATGTGAGCATGCATGTCAAATTTTAGTTTCCCATGATAAGTTTTGACAGGGTTTCAAAAAGTGAAGCTGGAGGGTTTGCACATTGTTCTGCTGTTTGCAGACATTTAGTTCTGCAAAGTTGCTTCTTGTTTGAGCTTGGATTTTGCAACCAGTTGAACATCATGTCAAAATGAATTTTGTTCCATATTATTCATACCTAAGTGATCTCGGATGTTAATTTGCAGAATTTCATGATCTGATTTGCTATTTTTAGCAGATCGAAACCGAATGCAGATTGTTCTGTTTTGCATCTACATTCTTGACAACCTTTCTGAAAGGCCAACTTCGCTCGTCAATAACTTTTGATCAGTGATGTTTCAAGAAAATTTCGTTTGCACATGTTCTTAGGGTACCTAAATTATTTATTGTGTCTGATGGTAGCTTGCCAGGAGTTGTTTTGCTATTTTACAAATTTGCAGAGCCAAAAGTGTAGGAGATGTCAGTCTTTGACTGAATCTTGTCAGTTGGCCACTAGCCTTAGTTGTTCTTTAAAATAGAGGTTGGCTACCTCTTAGAGAGTTTCAAAGTCTAGCTAGTTTTGGACCATATCAAGGAAAACCCCATGAGGGACCCAAGCCTTGCTGACCCATTCTATAAGCACACTTTCAAGGGGAGTCCTCCCAACAAAATATCCAACAAGGATATGTTGTTCAAGCCATTGACAAGCGGAATCAAATTCAGGAAAAGGTAAAACCACATTAGCTGGGGAGTCAAAAGACTTACCTCGTGAAACACTTTCAAAAAAAAAAATCAGGGTCATTTGTATGGTGGAGGATCCATTGAGCAGATCCATCAAACTACCAACACCAACATGAACTGCTAGGTTAGAGCCGGTTGAAGGCATATTAAAACAAAAAAACGGCAGTAAATGCGGTCGTACACATAGGAAAAGAGGAAATACCCGCACAAAGAGCGCAGTATGACGCAAGAGGGGACAAGAATGACCGCATACACAAGGAAACCCTAACAGAGCTCATAGACCTTCCCTCTGCAATTCCTTCCTATCAGTATTCATCAATCAAGATAACTAATTTGGATTGATGAGAATTGGGATTCTTGTTGTAACTAGGATGGATTTAGTTATAGTATGATTGAAGGCGACTAAGAGAATTGAGGAGATTTTCATACTAAGTTATGGTTTATGTAGGCATGCAACATGATAATCTTCATCATCAATGAGGTATTAGAAGGAGACACATAAAGATTGAAGTTTTATCTCAATTGGTAAGATGGATTCAAAGTCAAAGATAAGGGAATATGGAGTCACACCAATTGGTGCGTGGATGCTAATGTGATATGTACAAGGGATATGATTAAGATACATGTTCTAGTAACATCCAATGCCATTGACTATTTTTTAAAGACTTTTAAGAGGGATTTATTAGATGGCTTTGCTTGATCATTACTTTGTGAGTAATATGGGGTGGAATAATGATGTTGGATGTGGAGGTACTCATAAAGAGTACATAATTCATTATTTTTGAATGATTGTTCATTATTATCGATGATGGTAGAAGGAATATCATAATGAAAAATATTATAATGAATGATGGATTTGGAGATCTATTGTCCTATAATATGGGAAAGGGAAATATATTTGAAATATTTGGTAAAATATTTAGTAGTTGTGATTAGGAATTTGTAGCCATTGGAGGAAGATGGGTAGATCTTACCAACAATATTGAGGCTCCATTGTGAAAAGGGATAAGGAGTAGTGATGGGTTGCAATGCCTGCAATGACACATCAATAAAATCTCCATGTTATTGATATGTTAGAAATTTATTTAAAAATTGATGTGTTTCCTACTCCATGATGGGCCAATAGTATATTTTTCTAAAGAGTTTTTGGCTAAGATAATACCACTAGTGTATGCACCATAAATATCATCATGCACTTGTTTCACTGCAACAAAAGTATTTTTTGAATTAAGGCATCTAAGGTACCATTGGAACTCCTTCGATATAATTTTTCATCAAGGATGGTGAAATAGAATGAATTATGGAAATAAGTTTTACATTGTGTATGAGATAGGTTAGGTGGTAATATTTTATTACGGAGGTAATTATATATGTTATGATGCCAAGGATTTCTGGGACTAGTAAATTCAGAAATGAGTTCTAATTTAGGGATGTCATATGTAGGATCCAAAATATTTTTGACTGAGAATTCATAGTATTGATTATTTTATGGAGAGATCCAATTGTATCCATATAATATATTCTTTTTTTATTTACTTTAGGGACCTATTCAAGTTGAATGAAGGTGAAGTATTCCTTACAATCATCTACCATTTATTGTAGGGAATTATCTTATCATCTTTGGTTTAGTATTCATTATTGACTTGGTCAATAATGAGCTACAAATATCCATAAAATTGGAGGTGTTGGATGTTCCATTGTATTTATATTTCAATAATTTTTATAAAAGCTTCATATTTTTCTATTTTATTTGTATATTAAAAAACCCAATCTAAATGATTTAGGGATCAAATCACCTTGAAGGGTAACAAATAAAATCCTTGTTCCTGACCCTTTATTTGTATAAGAGACATAGAAATATAATTTCTAGGATATTAAATCATATAGAGTGAAGATAGACTCATTAGGAAAATTTGTGACTAAAGGATGATTATTTGTTAATGGTGCTTCCATTGGTTGTTCATCCATGGTCTGTAGTTTATTTATCTTCTATCCATATATTCTATTCCAAATTCACTAACTAACATGCTCCATTTTTCATATGACATGTGAGAGATGATTTGGATAATAAATATTTGTAGGTCAATTTTTTAGATGAGCTTGATTTTATGACTTATCATGCAGTGTCATAGTTTTTGGGAGCAAACAATAATCACTAAACATGCATGTTGTATTGGTGTATATCTAAATTCATAGCCCATTAATGTTCTATTGATGTAGTAAATGGCCCTTTTATGACCTTCAAAATTATATTGTGCAAAAAGTGTCCTATCTTGTTGAAATAATTATCATAGTGAAAAGCATTAATTTATTTTAAGAAGTGAGAATAATTGACACTTGTCTACTAGTTGTGCAATGAACCTTCTAATAGATTGAATCTTTCCTTAAATATTTTATAATTGTTTGAGAGTTTGTGGAGGTGGAATCTCTAAGATGGAAATGACTTCAGCATGATTGACCTTAATACCTCATCTAGAAAAAATGAAGCATATATTTTTTCTAGGTGTGACATTAAAGACACATTTCTTAGGATTGAGTCACAATTTTTATTTACTCGAGTGTTCAAATAATCACTAAATAATCTTTGGGTGATCTTATCTTTTTTTTGACTTAGCTAGGAGATCATCTACATAGTATTTGATTATATCATGTAGCATATGATGAAATATGTTTTTCATTGTTCGTTGATAGGTATACCCTACACTTTAAATCCGAAGTAACATGACTTGATATTAGATGGTGCCCCAACAAGTGGTAAAGGTTGTTTTGTGCTAATCTTTGGGGGTAATCCAAATTTTATTATATTATGAAAATATATCTATAAGGGATAAATTTTCATGGCTTACTATGAGGTCAACAATAATATCTATATTTGGAAGTGGAAATTCATCCTTAGGATATGTCTTTCTTGGATATCTAAAGTCTATACATACTTTTATTCCTTTTGGTTTCTTGTTAACATGAATGATGTTAGAGACCCATTCTGGATAATCAATAGGCCCTATAAATCCATCCTATAATAGTTTCTTAAGTTTTTCTTTGGCTAGCAAAGCTATCTATGAATACATCTTACAATTTCTTTCGTGTTTGGTTTGACATTTGGATTCACCACTAGATGGTGTACAAAAAGTGAAGGGTCTAACCTTGGTATATTTTCATAAGACCAACAAAAATTATGTACAACCTTATTGAGAATATTTATAGTGTTTTCCCATTTTCCTATTGAAATATTGGTTGCATTAAAATGATTCTTGGAGTGTTAGTACCCAAGTTGACCTCCTATAATCCTTCTACTAAGATCGTCGATCAATCATGTCATTATGAAGACTATAGGGGAAGGTTGAGCTCCTCATTTGTTGATGCCTCAAAGAGGTTTTCATTAGTAGAAATATCATTTTTTATTCTTTCTTTTTTTTAATTGAATATATCCTTAGCGAGGTTTTCACTAGGGGATTCTAATTTTTAATTTTTAATTTTTTTGTTGGAGAGGTTTTCACTAGGGGACTTGGATTTTTAATTTTTAATTTTTTTGGGACTAAGGAACTCAACTCGTTTTCCAAAATAAGTTGTTGCATCAAGATCCATGTACAACCTTTTTTAGGGTTGTTGGCTTGAATATCCTCATATAATCCCATGAATATAACTATAGATTCGTTATTTTCAAACAAGTATAAAGACACATAATCTTGTTGATCCCAAGAAATGAGTTCTATATGGAAGAACTGAAGGTTGATACAAGGTGTAGTGATGAGGGTGACAAAATTAGTAAAAAGAGTCTTTGAAGTATTGTCCTTTGACATGTTTAATAATGGGAAAGGATCCTATTTTACTATCAAAGGTTGCACTAGTATCATACGACTCTTCAATTAATGAAATGTATCCTAAGCCAAATCTATAGTTATTAAACTTGATGGTAACTGGCTCAACAACACCTTATTAATGTAGTCCCAATACTTTACCTTTTTAGCCTATGTTATTATACATTATGAGTGATTTGGATAGGTTTCTTGAACAAAGCTTAGTGCATATACTTCATCTTTATATAACCAAGAACATATGAAAGCCATTTTAGATCAAATTTGTTGTATTGTATTGGATGACCTTAAGATTTTTTGTATGTCACTAAGGTTTTCCCTTGTGGAGAAAGAGAGAGTTGAACCACATGGAATGAATTGTGTATATAATATTCCTCATACCCCTTTACTATGATCTTAAAATTGATTTAGGAAGTGGGATTGGTGGTTGATTTTGATTCTAAAGTGGTAGGATCATTGTAGGATGAAGATGTTAATAATAGAGAAATAATGAGATTTTTATAAGAATCCGCCAACATTATATAGAATTAAAATGGTTTAGGATTAGTGAGAATTATGATTTCTATACTGTTGTATGAGAATTTAATGCATTGATGGTATGTAGATGAGATAGTATGCATGACATGAATCTATGGGTGATCAAGAAGGATTTTGTATAGAAGTTCAAGATCAAGAATGTGGAATGAGGTTTTTTAAGGGAAATAAACATCTACATTGGAATCCAAATGATACTTTTGGATTCTTTCTCTGCATAATCATAAGATTTCATAGTCATTTTATTCAAGGATTCCATGTAATCCTTAGAATATCTTAATTAATATATAATTTTGTATGTACAAAGTTTCAAACTAGACCCACCATCTATGAGGATAAGTTTAACCTTACACTTATTGAAAAGAGATTCTATATGGAGTGCTCTGGTATGGTATGGTTTGATAGAGCACATGTCATTTAGAGTATAAGTTGATATGAATATGAATAGTGAGCCACTAGGGCTTGTAATTGATTAGGATTGATATCGCTAGGAACTTGTGACTCCCTTACACAATGGTCCAATATGTCCTTATAAAGAGGTGATAATCCAAGAAGTTAAAAGGTGGATATCTATGTTCAACTCTTCCCAAGATTCTCTAGGAAGTCATGTTAGGTTTATTTTTGTGAGGATGAGGATGACCCTCAAATGGTAATTCGATCACACCTAGTAGTGATGACATAGGAATTTTGATTATGATAGTATTAACCCTATGGATAGGATTCTTCATTATGGAAAGCTATTGAATCATATGATTTGGGTGTAGTATTTACATTATTTGTTTGGGTATTTTTGGATGGGCGTTTATTTGATGTTGGGGATTTATTTTTATCATATTTTATAAATTGATCTTAATAAATGCCTAGCCACTCATTATGTGAAGTGGATGAAGGAAATTCTACAATAAGTTCACCATGATTGATGAAATAATGGACACAATTTTTAAGTTGCATGCATTTGGAAAGGATATGACCTTTAACATGATGACATTTACAATGATTTTTTTATTTATGCAATGTGGGTTTGGGTTTAGTTTTTTCAAAAGGTTGTGTGTGTGAAAATTTGATCATGTTATTTATATAGGTTCCTCCAAAGAAGTATATTTGCATTTTGGATTATTAGGAGGTTTATGTTGTCCTTATGGTATAAAAATAGGAGTTTATTGTTAATTTTTTTGGAAATTGGGGTTTATTTGATTTGGTGTTATTTGTGTATTTTAAAAAATTACCCTATCACTTATGAAATTATTACTCTTAGGCTAAAAATATGGTTTATCATTGGTTTGGGTAGTGTTATCTTTGTCTTTGTTATATATTTTGACCAAATCCTTGGTAATAAGGGCTTTCTCAATGGTAAATTCTTTGTTAATATTTTTTTAAAAAGTTGAGATATAATGTACTTGTAAGTGAAATAACATTTTATATTAAGATTTGTGATAAGGATGTTAACGATTATTTTTCTTGTATGGACTAGGGCAAGTGACTAGTGAGACTCCTTCATTGTTTGAGGAAGGAAGCGAAACTATCACCATTTTTTATTTGATATTGTAAAGGTTAAAGATTGAAATTTCATGTTTTACATTATATGAGAAATAATTTACAAATTTATTAGTCAGCTATACAAAATTGGTGATGGATGCATGATGTAGGTGTAAAAACACTCAAGTGCTTGTCCTCCCAAATTTCAAGGAAAGAGTATCATAAAATATATGTTTCTCTAGGAACTTCTTGACATGCTATTTAAATTTATTTTACATGGTCACATGGGTCTCCTTTTCCCTTATATTTATCTAGTTTTGGTACTTCCAAATTATGAGGTAAAGGTACAAATATTATTGACCCATCAAAGGGATAGTGACAGTTTTGTTAATTTGTATCCCCTTGAGTGTGTCCTTCATTTCTTTCCTCTCTTAAGTAAAGGGATTCCTAGGATTTAGATTTGGTATGTGATATGGGTTGGTGTGATATGGTGGTTGTGTTGAAAGAATGAAGAATGAACCCTTTAATTTGTTGTCAATGATGCCAACATTGATTGTTGATAGTTTCTCTAAATCGATGAATAGAATGGAGATATCTTAATCCGATATTTTGATTCATAATTGCTCATTTAATAAGATCGGCTTATGAGGTTATGATATATTATTCTTGAATACTAAGTGTATCCATGTTCAATTTTTCAATTATTTTGGTTGAATAGGTTGAAAGTTACAAGTAACAATAGTTTGACATTCAATTTTGGCTTTATATAGTGTAAATGAGTATGTGTAATCTGGTCCACGTTCCTTAAGTGATTGGGATAAGTATTTATAATTTTGGGAGATTGTTTATAAATGTCAAAACACTATAAATTCTAGATGGTGCATGATTATATGATCAAATGGATCATTGGTGTTTGATTAGTTGGTTTATTTTGTGATTACGTCTAATTCCTAGCCAACCTAATGCTTGATATATGTTGTGGAGCTTAAATATGCATAAAGATATTAATGAGATCTATTTTAGGTCCATGCCGACCTAAATTAATTGTTGCAATTTTTTTTTTTTGAGTGCAAAGATGATTTTGATTCAAGTGTGGAGCTGACAAGGCAATTTTGAATTGATATAGGGCTACATCTAATTAGGCTAATCTAATCGATGCATGCGGATGTATTGGGTATATATATGTAATTTTTTTGAGTTGTAGGATGAAATGAGATGAAATGAAAAGTAATGTGAGATGATAAATGATATGATGCAAATGCGTGAATTTGTATGTGATCCAAATTATAGTAGAATTGTTGTGAATGTTGAGCGATTGTAAAGTAGATAAATATTTTGTATTCAAAGCTTCAAAGGAAATGAGTTCAACACAAGGAGGTTCAGTTTGTATTAGTTCACATCTTGGTTGTGTAGTCATTTTTGTTTTGTATCTATCTCTAGCCATGAGCCCTTTTGTACTGTGTCTTGGCAGTGAGCCTTTGTAATATCTTATAACCAATTATAATATATTGTGAGCTAATCCTCACCATGGTTTTTCCCCTTTTGGGTTTTCCACGTAAAAATCTTGGTGTTGATGTGTCATGTGATCTTGTGGTTGCTTCATGTTTTCATTCATTATTGTAGTTAGATTTGTATTGATAATTGGATGGTTTATGATTAATTGGCTTAATAGAATACTGATTCCCCCCTCTTAGTTTTTTGGGTGTTCAACAATTGGTATCAGAGTTTGGTTCCTTTTAAAAAGCCTAAAAACTTGAGGAAGATCTTGGAGGTTGAACATATGACTAATAAAAATTATCCTATTCCTCCAGAATAAATTTTTGCAATTGAATACATAAAAGATGACTACATGATTGACAAAGAAGAACTTAAAGATTCTCTTGAAGATCTTGATGGAGTTGAAGGTGAAAAATAAAGTTTGAAGGAAAACCTAGAGGAATCAAATGAATGTATCAAAAAAATGAGAGAACAAATCAATAAATTCAGAGAAAGACATAGAGAAGTCAATGAACAATTGAAGAAATAAAATGAAGACATCATTGGAATGAAGGTAGAAGTGGAAGAAAAAGAAAAGAATTGAGGATTGTATGAATGCAGTGGTATAAAGCAAGATTGATGAATGCACAAGACTTGAAAAAGAAGTGGTAAATCTGAGATCATATCTAGAAAAAGTAAGAGCTGATGAGGAAAAATTCAAAACAAGTACTGCAATGCTTGATTAACTAATTGTAGGATAGAAACCATCTAAAGATAAAGGTGGTTTGTGACTTGAAGAAGGAGAAAGCTCAAAGGAAAATAAAATCCCTAACAAGGTTGAAAATCAAAAGAAGACTCAAGGCAATGGCAAACAATTCAGAAATAGAAAAAGCAATGTTGGAAGACCCCCTATTAAACAACCAAATGCTCAAAGGTACTCATCTTTTAATGGTATTTTCTTTTCATGCAATAAATTCAGACATAAGATAATAGAATATAGAAGTAGAATGAATATGAATGATGGATCCTTCTCTAGATAATGTTTTGCATGCAAGAAATTTGGCCATAGAGCTATTGAATGCAAAAGTCAGATGATGAATACATATAATACTGTTAGAATGGTTCAATCTTTCAATGGTTACTATTATACATGTAATGTATTTGGACATAAGGCTAACTAGTGCAGATCAAGATTGAATAGGGGTCAATTTGGTCAAAAAAATGTTGTATGTTATAGTTGCAACAAACTTGGACACATTTCAAGATTTTACAAAAGTAAGAATGGAAGGAAGACTAATCTGGGAAAGAAGAATGAACCTGTGAAGAAAATTGATCCTACTAAAGTAAAGAATGAAATGGAGAAGATTTTAAGAAAGAAAGAGGAATCTAAGAATAAAGATGAATCAAATGCATCTATAACTCCCTATGGTGCAGATAATTCTCTTGAAAATTAAACCTAAGCATGGGCTTAAGGGAGCAATAACAGAAAAATCAAACAACCCCCTGTAAATATGAGGTGTCAAGGAATGAAATGAAGATATATGGTGTAAAATTACATGCTTAAGATTCTGGGAAAGAAATCAGTAGAAAACATGCAAATCTAAAGGATTGCAGAGCATTTTAGGATTTACAGTGTATCAGTGAGGGGTTTTATCAGATTTTTGGAACTTGAAGCATTCAATGTGAAATTAGGGAAAATCAGTAAGATATAAAGTGAATTCCTAAGTCAATTTTAATCACATTCATGCATTTAAAGAGAGCGGAATGAATTGAAGGAGATTAGAAGGTGAATTTAGTGTAGAACATTTAAACCTTGGATCCTGTTGTGCACATAAAAGGTATTTAAGACTATCCATGCTTTATGGATTTGAAATAGAAGTGATTTCATAAACATTTTAGTTTGAATTGAAGTTATAATGGCTACTCCAACCATTGTCAACATCACTGAGAGACATAGACCAAAATTCAAGAGGTATTTAATGAAAGTCTTTGATAACAATCCTGGCGGTTCTTTTTCAAAGGTTTCTTATGGGGTTTTACCCACAAAGGACACTAGGGCTTACATACATGGAAATTTGGATGAATATAATCACTAAAGGATTAAAGATCTATGGTCAAATGAGCCGACTAGAGATGATTTCTTGGTAAAACCTAAATACATTAACCTAGTGCGAAAGAAGCTTGATATTTGGAATTGATTCCCTAACTATAGAAATGATGTGGATGCTAAGTATGTGAAGCTAGCATTGAGCAAAATGCATGAAAAATTAATGTGGACCAACATTCCTAGACTAATTTCTAAAGAGGTGATCAAGGCAGTGACAAGATTGTGTGATACCAAACCTATACCAATTCTAAAATCTATAAAGAACAAAGTGGTTATGAATTTAACTAGTGCTACCTTTGATAGGAGAGATTTGACAAAAAATCTATCAGGAACCCTACTGTAAGATATGCTTCAATAATGATAGGTCACAAGATTTACTTCACAAACATAGATAATTTAGTTTATGCAATTGCTATTTATGTTGCTCATGAAATAGTGGTGAATGGGAAAGACTATGATCTATGTGAGTTGCTTTGGCAACAAATTCTTGAAAAATTGAAGCAAACCAAAGAGAAGATGCATGCAATCAAATTCAAAACCTTGGTTATGTGTTTGTTGTTATACTTTTTAAGAGATCTTCTTGTAACAAAATGCATTTTAGGGGACATGAGTAGAAAAGCGGGACATCAAATATTTGATTATATGCACAAATTAGGTGACTTAAAAGCTCAGGATGATTCATTGACTACATTCTTTGTAGTGTTTTAGAAGAACATCCATGAAAGAGAAAGAGTTCCTCAGAACCTAGTGGGAAAATATGCAAAGGAAATTACTTTCATTGTCTTAATTGATGAATGTATAATAGAGGCTATTGAACCCAAAGTAGTGTGGATTGAGACTCTCAAATATGAAGTTACTAAGAAAGAAGTTGATGGATATGTTGAATTGTTTCTAAAAAGTCCTAAGGACCCCTCTCTATCGAGACATGAAACATATGAGGAAAAATCATCAGAAGTGCACATGGATCTATCAACACTTGCAAGGAATAAAAGGGTAACAAAACAAGTAAATGAATACTTTGTGAAACATGGAATTACAAAAGAAGAAGTATAGAGGTTAAGGGAAACAGATACAAAAAAAGATAGAGCAGCTGGTGAGTCCTTTGGACCAAGGAGATCAGGAAGAACAACTTCCACCCCAATCTTTGTATCCCAAGTCCTCCGATACAACTGCTACTAAAGGAAAGAAGGTGGAGCCTAGTGCTCTGATTATTGAAGAAGTTTCTACAACCTTCAAACAAAGCACAAGAACAAGAAAGTGAAAGAATGTACCTCCGATAGCAACCCCTACTACCTCTGGAAGAAGAAAGAAGCAAAAAGAATTTAGGGAGAAGAACTTAAGTACTGTTATGGAAGAAGAAATTGATCTCAGATTGGATCATGAAGAACAAATTACAAGAAAAATAATAATTAGTGCTACCACAAGTGGTGAAGGTTCCTCACAAGAGGCTAGCACCAATACGAATAAGCCAAAGGTTAACATTATGGACACTTCCAAAGAAGAGGAGATAGAAAGAGAAAAAGAATCTTTCACTGTACATATCCATACGAAGCTTGAAAAGAAGAAGGAGAAGAAATTAGAGGAAGGATCTTTGAATCCTAAAAATAAAAAGAACACAAAAGCTCCTCCGATAAGAGCTCACACTCCAATAAAGTTAGATGTTTTGGTCAGTAACATGTTAGAGCATGATGATTTGTTAGAAGGTACTACGAAGCTGTATGATGAAGTAGATGAAGAAGATAAGAAAACAATCATAGAAGTCATCATTTTAGGTGTAGATATGAATATCAGGAAGAAGGTTCCTAGTGTTGTGTGGGAGGCCTTGGTAGAAAGAAGGCATGAAGCAGTTGAAGGTGAAGATAAGATAAAAAATAATGCTCTAGAGGAAATTTGATCCTCTCTATATGAGAATGATAAGGCTAAATTGAATGACGTGTATACGAAAGAATTTAGAGTAAAGCAAAGGGTCACCATTCTTATGGGTAGAGAAAATAAGTGAGTAGATAGGATAAAGGAAGTAGTGAATACTATCAGAGATATTGCAAAAAAGTTTGGGATGATATCTGCTTCATCATCTAGTACTACTGAAGGAAAGGAGCATGATAAATAAAAGGTCACTAATGTAGAGGAAAATATTCCTCCAACTACAAATTTACTTGTTTTTGAAGTGATTTTGGAAGAAATAGATGTTCATATTGTAGAAGAAACTCCATCATTTGATGATACAAAGAATGTGGAATCCTCACCACCACCGATAGATGAAAAAATGATTCCCCAAAGATCCTTAATCCCTTGGAAGACACTAAAGAGACCACCAATGCTAATAATGAAAACGAGAATGCAGGACAAGAACAAGAAAAGGATAAGAATGGTGTTGAAGACCACCCTGACAAAATTAATGAAGATATAGGAAATGAAAATAGTCAAAATGAGGATGAAGAAGAAGTACAAGGAGAAAGGGAAGACAATAATAAGAAAGGTGATGAGGAGAAAAAAGAGGATGAAGAAAATAAAAGAAAAAGGAAAACCTCTGCTAAAGAAGAGAAAGAAGAGAAAGAAGAGAATAAAGAAGAGACTGAGGTTGAAAAGAATGAAGAAGATTCTCAAAAGACCTTGGAGCTACCAAAGTAATTTAGATAACCTTTTAGTAAATCACTTAAGGGTCTTTTGACAAAGAAAATGAGGTTCCAATCAACAATTCCACCCCAATTGATACAACTCCTGATGTACCAAAGTAGTATACATCTAGACAAGATCTCACCAATTCAAAAGTTGGAGCTCAGAGAAATATTCCATGCCTCCGAAAGAAAAGAGACTATAGAGACTCATCATAAGGGGACAAAACTGATTAATGATGCTATCAAGTCTTTGTAGGATGCTACTCTCGGTTCCACAATTGATAATTCTTTAACTACTGTAGAAAATATAAAGTTTCTAGTTGATTCTCTTAAGGAGTATGCCTCCGGCTTGAAGGAGTAGATTTAAAAAGATGTTGAATCAAGGTTTAATGAGAAAAGACTTCTAGAGCTGCAAGACAGATGTGCATCTAAACATAGAAAAGTGGAAGAATATCTAAAAGAAGTGCAAGAATGTGAGGTTGAGGCTAAGAATTTGTTTTTGTATTGCATGAGGTGGCCAAATGCTACTCAAGGCATTAAGGATTTAATGGAATCCATTGAGTCACAAATATCTAATACCTCTAGAGCCTTTGACCCAACACACGATAGAGATTATACCTCTTGGATTGCCATAACAGTTCTGTAAAAAATTGTTTTCACTTTACAAAGGCAAAAAAAAAGACATTATAAGGATATTTGGACAGCTTGGGGATTTGGTGAAAACCAAGAATATACCAATGTCTTGTTCCCTTGTTGATGCAAAGAAGCTTGCAAAGATAAATCTGAATTTGAGTATTCCAGAAGAAGGTGAGGAGAGCATATTTGAACTAGAATCAATGTATAAATCACTTTTTGTAGCCAAAACGACTTGGAATGAAGGAAAGTTTGCCTGAAAAGCAATTATTAAGGAGCTTGAAGGTGCCTCCTCCTCTAGTTGAACTAATTTCACATGTTTATTCTTTCAGTATTTTCAATTGCTTTTCAATTTTTCATTGTACATATAGCTGGACCATTTTTTTGGGATAACTCCCTGAGGAGGAGTCAGTACATTTTAGCTATTTTTCTATACATATGCATCAAGTTTAGAGCTTACATGTGTGCTACCGACACACCCTTTGTCCTTGATGTCAAAGGGGGAGAATTTTTGGTGTTGGAGAAGTTGGGAAAAATGAGAAGTTAAAATTCAAGTGATAAGAGATGTTTTTGGGAGAAGTTTGATGATTGGAAAAGTTTGATAAGGTTGGAAATGATGTATGTTTGAAATTTTTGAAGATAGTTAGAGATGGTGTATATCTGAAGTTTGGTGTATATGTTGAAGTTTTTGGAGATTCATTTTTGTCACATGTTTCAATCAATGAAAAAGGGGGATATTGTTGAAAGAATGAAGAAGGAACCCTTTAATGCGTTGTCATTGATGCCAACATTGATTGTTCATAGTTTGTCTAATCTGGTGAACAAAATAGATATATCTTAGTCTGATATTTTGATTCAGAATTGCTCATGTAATAAGATCGACTTATGAGGTTATGATATGTTATTCCTGACTACTAAGTGCATCTATATTCAATATTTCAACGATTTTGGTTGAACAAGATGAAAGTTACAAGTAACAATAGTTCAACATTCAATTTTGGCTTTATACAGTGTAAATGAGTATGTGTAATTTGGTCCATGTTCCTTCAGTGATTGGGATCAGTCTTTACAATTTTTGGAGATTGTTTATAGGTGTTAGTACACTATATATTTGTGATGGCATGTGATTATATGATCAGATGGATCATTGGTTTTTGATTAGTTGGCTTATTTTGTGATTAGGTCTAATTCCTAGCCAACCTAATGCTTGATATATCTTGTGGAGCTTAAATATGCATGCATATATTAATGAGATCTATTTTAGATCCACATTGATCTAAATTAAGTTTTGTACATTTTTTTGAGTGCGAAGATGATTTTGATTCAAGTGTAGAGCCGACAAGGCAATTTTAAATTAATATAGGGCTACATCTAATTAGGTATCTAGATGTATTGGGTATATATGTAAAACATTTTTGAGTTGTAGGATGAAATGAGATGACATGAAAAGTAATGAAAGATGATAAATTCCATGATGTTATGTGCAAATTTGTATGTGTGTGATCTGAATTATAGCAGATTTGTTGTGAATGTTGAGTGATTGTAAAGTAGAGCAATATTTTGTATTCAGAGCTTCAAAGGAATTGAGTTCAACAAAAGGAAGGTGCCCTTTGTATTAGTTCACATCTTGGATATGTAACCATTTTTGTTTTGTATCTATCTCTAGTTGTGAGCCCTTTTGGATAGTGTGTCCTGGCAGTGAGCATCTATAATATCTTATAACTAGTTATAATATATTGTGAGCTAATCCTCATCGTGGTTTTTCCCTTTTTGGGTTTTCCACGTAAAAATATTAGTGTTCATGTGTCATGTGATATTTTGATTGCTTCATGTTTTCATTCATTGCTGAAGTTAGATTTATATTGATAATGGGATGGTTTATGATTAATTGGTTTAATAGAACACTGATTCACCCTCCCTCTCAGTATTCCGAGTGTTCAATAGGTTGTTGATCACATGGAATTTTTCGACAGGTAAATTGAAATGTGTTTGTTAATGGTGTGTAATATTGTTGTGATTTTTACTTTTTATGGAGGAGTTGAGATGTGTTTGAGGATGGTAAATATTGTTGGTATTAAAATGGTAGTTGCTGATAAGTGGATTGAAATGGTGGAAGATATGATATTATATGTGGATAAGATGTTAGGAGAGTTTGTGATAAGGATAAGTGATGTGATGTGGAATTATGGTGAGTTGATAAAGTTTTGATTGTGGTATGGACATAGGGGACAAATATTAAATTAAGTGTGACATGGATGGGAATGTTGTTTGAGGTGAATTAAATGAATGGGGAATATTTTGGTCAAGTAAAGTGGATTAAATTTTAATATGAATGGGGCTAGATATTATTTGAATGTGATATGAAATTTTATGTTGTGGGGTAGATGTAATTATGGTTGTATCTAAAGAAAAAGGTTGAGATGATAATTGATTAAGATAAGTGGTCTTTTTTTTCGATGTCTATCCCATTTTTTTTTTAAGGTGGAGGTGACTATGGGATATTTAATAATAAGGTTATTATGTTTGGATAGGTAAAATTTAGGGAGGAATATGTATCCCTCTATTATTTTCTCTAATAAATAAGTTCTAAAGTAAATCCAAATAGACTTGTAGTATCATCTTGTATAAATTTGTGAACTTGGCAGAATACTTTGGTTAGTTTACCATGTCTTTCTTTTTAAATCTATCTCATTATAGATTTGGTCATATAAGTTTTTTCTTTGGTCATAATGATTGATTACAAAATTATTTAAGTTATTTTACTTCATGTATGTTTTAGCTTGCAACCTAGTGATGGGTGGCATGAACAAGTAACTCTTTTTTTTTGAATTTTGAATTTTATGATTTTTTTGAAATATTGGTTTTATTGTTTTTTGGTTTTGATTGATAAGGACGAGGATGTGAAGGATTTTATTAAGTTTTATGGGTTGGATGATTTGAAGGGGTGAGATTTAGATTCGGATGAAGGAATGATTGATGTGAAAGCTATGGAAGAAAATTTATAAATGAAAGAAAAACATTTAATTAAGATCTAGGATGGATAATTTAGTCTTTTTTACTTGAGATAGATAATGTCTCAAGAAATATTGATTGGAATTTCTATACCAGTAAAATTAGGATAGGACAAATTTCCAATTCAATTTATTCTAGGATTGATGGAATGATTTGGTTTGAATTAGCTTGCTATTAAGGTATATGAAGTTTTGAAGCACAAAAAAATGAGAAAGTTTGAGGTTGAAGTATTTATTTCAAAGATATATATTGTTTGGATGATGATGTGGAGTGAATTTGTATTTTTAGTGTTTATGGATGAGTTTAAGTTGACTAGGATGGAGTTTAGATGATGGTGTTGGACATAGACTTTGGTTTTGGATGCTAGGAATCAATTAGAAGCAATTTGGTGGAGTGGAATTTTGGGTACAAATGATGGTTGTTCCTAACATCTACAAAGTGGAATTGTTGGATTTGGTTTAGTTGATGGAAAATGTTTGGTGTCTAAATCTTAAAAAGTGGTGAAAATATAGACAAACAATTAAACACAATTTATTTATTTATTTTTTCACATTTTTAGTTTTTTTTTTAAATTTTTAAAAACTAAGATAAAGTAAAATATAGAAATAAAAATCCAAAGGTTGGAAAGGGTAAGTTTTCACTTTTTGGATAAAAACTAGGAGGGTTGATCTAACATTAATAAACATGTAATACACATATTAATCCCAGAATTATTTAGGTAATACTTGTGAGCCCAAAAATATATTGTCTATTAAGTGATGGATAGCTAGGGAATGCAAGGTCATAGACAAGCTACATACCCTTTATTTTGAAGGCCAAAGCCTTACCCAAAATTCTAGTATATTCTAGTATTTCCTATAGTGGCCTACCATTGTGGTTTCTATTAAAGCTCAAATGGATACCTTAAAGACCCATATTTTACACAACTGGCAACATTATGATGCCATTAAAGATATAGATGGAAGTATTCAAGTGAATATTGAATGTCTCCATGATCACTATCAACAACTATAGTATTAGAGGGATAAGATCCAATAGAGGTTTCATCATCTTAGAGAAATTGTCAATTTATAGTTGGCCCATATTTTTGGTATTATCCATGAGGCTCAATAGTTTTCCCAAAATATTCAAATCCTCACCACTGTTCTAGAAGGTAAAAAGCAACTAGTCCAACTCAATACTCACATCAATCAACTACAACTGGTGAAAAATAATGGGATGATAACTTTCCTACCCTCCAAGGTATCTATTTAGACATTCTAACAGTGAAGAAATGTTCACTTGAGGACAAGTCAAGGTTTTAAAGAGGGGATGATGTTAGCCAAAAAAAATGAATAAACACCATCCTAGAGATACGTAATATCTAACTAGAAAGAACATTTTGAAACATGAGCTTAGGACACAATATACCCTAGGGATTCTATCTAAGGGCCACATCACCTATTGTAGCTATAAGTAGATAGAAAGATCTATTCACATGTAGCATAAAGTAAATTATGGTATAATAAGGAAGAATATAGAGTACTGACTATAGCAGAGATATAAGGAATGTAATGAATGATTACTGATATAATGAATATAAAGAACTATGAATTCTAATCTATCTTGTGTGTATATAATTTTATTATGATTTAAAAATAATATTAGATATAGAATACCTCCCCATGTTACCTCAATAGAACCAACTCCAAGGTTAAAGACTACAACTAGCAAAGATCATTTGGGTACAAAACTCTGGTCCGTATCACTTAGATTTATTGCTAACACTCATCATTGGAAGTTGGTTAAAGTTGTTTAAGATATGAAGGTGTTGTCATTTATGTCAACAAGCTGGTGTTGTCATTAATGTAAACTATGTGATTGAGGAAGTTTTTTGTATGATGAAGATGTTGAGGATATTGGGAAAATTGTGAAAAAGAAAGAAACAATGTATTGAGGTGGTGTTTAGTGTTGCAGAAGTGTTTTGGTTTTTCTCCACACTTCTTCTGAGTTGAAGATGTGCTTGTGTTGTTTGGATATGTTAGTTAGAGGTTCTCAGAGATGCTATATCTAGAATTTAGGCGTTTGGATTGATGTGCTGAGAAATATATGTTCACAAGTATGTGAACTGGATTTTTAGTGTTACTTATAGAGGTGATTGGGAGAAATGTTCTTGATCTACGTTTCTCCACATCTGGGCTTCAGGACTTGCAGTTTTGAAGGAGAGTTGATGGTTTTGATCTCTTGATTGTGTCAAGAGGATTTGTGGTTTGGTACTTTGAAAGATATGTTTTTGAGCTATAGAGTGTTACAATTTTTAGCAGTGTTGTTTGGATGAACAGATTGATTGTATTCTTCAAGTGAAATTTTTTATGAAGGATTTGATTGGTGTTTGTGGATTATTCCCAATCATGTTAAGGTGAAGTTTGTTGTCTATAAGTTTCAGATTGATTTAAGGAAGTGTAGACTTCAAACTTCAATGGTGTTTGCATGGGTAACGATCAACCTGGTGTTTACACTACATGTGAAGCATCTTCGAAGTTTATGGAAGCATGTTGAGGTGTGTTAGGATAGATTTGGGTTCTAGCTAAGGATTTATGTGGGTTTCCTTCATTCCAATCCATCATGGGAATGTTTGGGTGTCAACCCAATTTAAAATTATAAATGTGAAGTGTGTGTATCCAACCTTGGATAAGGGTTTTAAGGTTGAAGATGGTATACACATGAGTTAATTTGTTGAAGGAGGAAAATATAGATGTGAATGATGTGAATTGTAAAAGTTTAGGGTGTGAATTTGAGTAGAGCAGTGCAAACTTCAAAGTGTTGGACATCTAAAGGCAGTGAGCTGAAGGTGTTTGCAATCTTTCAAAAAAGGTTGTGAAGGTGTTGGAGCTATTGTGGTGGATTCCTTGTTGCATTAAGATAGTGTTATCTATATAAAATTTCTCTTCTATCTTCTTTTCTTATTCTGGTAATAAGCCTTGGCTGTGAGCCTTTTTGGAAAGTGTGTCCTATTCTGGCAGTGAGCCCTTGTATCGATTTTGCAATTACTTATATTGTGAGCTATTCCTCACCGTGTTTTTTACCTCATTGGTTTTTCCATGTAATTATGGTGTTATCTTGTGCATGGTGTTGTTGTTTTAGTTTTTGTTATCTGCATTTCATGTTTAAATACTATAACAAAATAAGGGTTTAATGAATGCTTGTGGATCTATTTATTGTTGAGGGTTTTGATGTTTTAATTACATACAACTAATTCACCCCCATTTTAGTTGTATTTTTCATTCAACAATTGGTATCATGGAAAGGATCCTTAGAGAAAATATTGACCGCTTGAGGTAGATCCACGATGGTGAACAAGAAGGAGATCCCTATTTTTGATGGTATAAACTATGCATTCTAGAAGGCGAAGATGGAAGGATATCCTATTTATATTGGATTTGAAGCTGCAAAGGTAGTGAAGATGACATAAACTATACCTAAAAATTAATTTTGCACAAGTGATGGAATCCAGGCTTATGAAATAGATGGTAAGGTAAGGTTTGTTCTTTTTACTAGTCTTGCAAATACTGAATTAGTGAAAGTTATGGATCTGAAAATTGCTAAAGAATTTTGGGATAAGCTAGAAAGTATTTATGAAGGAGATGATAAGGTTAAACAAGCTAAGTTACAAAATATAAAGGCATAATTTGAGACTTTACAAATATATGAAGATGAAACAATCACAAGTTACATGCATAGGGTTAATGAATTGGTTAGTGCAATGAGAGGTCATGGTGCACAAGTCAAAGAACCTAAAGTGGTAAAGAAAATTCTTAGAACTCTTCTTGATTCCTATAGTGAAAAGGTTTCTACTATTGAGGAAATTGTAGATTTTAATACTTACACTAGAGATTAGTTGTTTGGCACACTAGCTAGATTTGAAATGTGAAGAATTGGTCCGAAGAATGGTGCAAAATGGAGATTGCTTTCAAGGCTGGAAAATTAGAAAAGGTTGAAGATTCAGAGGGAGATAATTTTGATGATGTGGAAGCTAACTTTGTAAGAAGGATGAAAAAGGGCACCGATAAGTACAAAGATAAATTACCTTTCAAGTTCTTTAGTTGTGGAAATATAGGTCACTATGCTTCAAGATGTCCAAATAGAGTTGTGAATAATAAGAATAAGGAGAAAAAAGGAAAGATGATCAAGAAAAGCTATTATGTTAGAGAAGATCCTGGTATTTATGATGATGAATTTGATTATGGAGATGTTTATGATAATGAATGCTTGTTTTTGGCTTTAAAGGATGAATCTGTTTTTTCAACTCTAAAATTTGTGTGAAGGAAAGTGCTTTGGATAAGAAGGATAAGATTGAAGGTACTTTGGTATTTTCTTTTCATATTGATAGGATAAGAACTATTCGGTTATTGATAGTGGCTGCTCAAATCACATGACCAGAGACAAGAGTAAGTTTGTTAAACTTGAAAAATATGATGGGAGACTCATTAAATTTGGAGATGATTTAGGAGCAAAGATTTGTAGAATAGGTTCATTCAGTTTTGATGGAAAGCATAATATCGATGATGTTTACTATGTCAAGGGCTTAAGGAATAACCTTTTGAGTGTTGGAAAAATGGTACAATCTTATGTTTCAGGATGATGGGTGTGAGATCAAAAAAGGGTCTAGAACTATAATTTCCATTGGAAAGAGGATAGATGGAAATATGTATCAACTCAAGGGTTTTGATGGTCATTAATTCATAACTTAGATTAATGATAGTTGGTTATGGAACAAAAGGTTGTGTCACATCAATTTTGAAAATTTGGTTAGAATTAGTTCAGTTCAAGCAGTGAGAGATCTGCCAAGAATTATAAAGCTTATCAATGATTTTTGCAGAGATTGTCAATTTAGAAAATATACAAGAAGTAGTTTCAAGGGAAAAGAACAATAATCTACCAGATTATTGGAATTGGTACATACAAACCTTTCTGGTCCTAAAAGAGTGATAAGTCTTCAAGGTCATAGGTATTTTATGCTTTTGATTGATGATTTTTCTAGGATGACATGGGTTACTTTTCTTAGAGAGAAATCTAAAGCTCTAGATAGATTTAAAGCATTTAAAGCTATGGTTGAAAATGAAATGGATTTGAAGATAAAATATTTGAGGTCTGATAGAGGTGGAGAGTTCACCTCCAATGAATTTAACATGTTTTGTGAGAATTTGGAATAAAGAGGCACTTGTCCGCCCCTAAGAATCCTCAGCATAATGGATTAGTTGAAAGGAAAAAACAAGACTGTTCAAGAAGTTGCAAGGACTATAATGAAAGAAGCTAACCTACCAGAAGTGTACTGGAGAGATGCAATGCATACTTCTGTTTATATACTTAACAGAGTTTAAGAAAAATATAATAGCACAAAAACTCCTTATGAGTTGTGGTATGGAAGGATCCCTACTGTCAAGTAATTTAGAGTGTTTGGAAGAAAATGCTATATTAGAAGAGATGATGAAAACTTAGGAAAGTTTGATGCAAGTTTTGATGAAGGTATCTTCCTTGGATATTATACTTAAAGAAAAGCTTACATATGCTAAATTATAAAAGGTTGAGAAATATTATTGAGGGTGCAAGTGTCAAGGTTGATGACGATTTGTAGAAATTAGTTATGATAGATGGATATGAGTTTGATAAGCTTGCTTATAGAGAAGAAGAAGAAAAAGATAAGGAAAAAGAAGTGTCAAATGAACAGGAAGAAGCTCCAAAAAAGACCCCAAAACCCATATGTATGTGCAGATAAATCATTTTGAAGAATAGATCATTGTAGAAAAGAGCAAAGGTGCATTGACAAGAAGAAGAGTTGTTGAAGTAGAGGTAAATTTGTGTTTACTTTCTAAAGCTGAACCTAAAACAGTGAGTGAGGCATGCAAAGATGAACATTGGATGAAGGCAATAGAAGAAGAACTTTGTAGATTGAGAAAAATTAGACCTAGGAAATGGTTCCTATACCTAAAAATAAGAGCACAATTGGAACTAAGTGGGTATTTAGAAACAAGCTGAATGAGAATGGAGAAGTGGTGAGAAACAAGGCAAGGCTTGTGTGTAAGGGCTATGCACACATTGAAGGAATAGAATTTGAGGAGACATTTGCTTCAGTGGCTAGATTTCAAGAAGATCCTAAAGAGACACATGTTGCACAACAATAAAGAGAATATTTAGGTATTTGAAGGGAACTCTAGATTATGGCTTGTGGTATCCCAAGGATACTAATTTCACATTGAGTGATTATACAAATGCAGATTGTGCTAGTTGTGTTGACATAAAAATTACAAGTGGTGGTGCATTCTTTCTTGGATGCAGATTGGTATCATGGTTGAGTAAGAAACAAGATTTCATTTCTTTATCTATTGTAGAGGTTGAGTACATTGTATCAGTACCTTGTTGCACATAGGTGTTATGGATGAGGTAAAGATTGAAGGATATCAAAGTGGTGTATGATGGTCCTATTTATATCTTTTGTGATAATACAAGTGTAAATGACATTTCAAAGAATCCAATGATGAATTCAAGCATAAAGCATATATCAATTAGGTATCACTTTTTGAGAGAGAAGGTTGTAGAGGATGAAGTGAAGTTTGAATATGTACCTATAAAGGATTAGATTGTTGACATATTCACTAAGGCTCTTCCTAAGGATACTTTTTAGTATCTACGAGAGAAGTTGGGGGTTATTTCCCCACCTTTCTTGAACTAGATGCATATGGAAATGCATCAACCTAGTGGATCTATGGATTCATTCTTTGTTTGGACTGATGTTGGAGCCACCTTTGGTATAGGAGCACCTTAGGTCTAGTAGGTGTAAGTTAAAATTTTGGATTGGTTTGATGTTTTTCCATGTAATAAGGTCATTTAAGACCATGCCATGCGTGTTTGAGTCAATATTAGGTTGTTAGATGGGTTGGAGAGTCAAGTTGCATAAAGTTGTCAAGTTTGCAAAAAATGTTGTAGAAGTGCAAAAATAGGGAATATGAAGAGTCACCGGTTGTGAATGAGGAAGTTAGATAGTTGGAAATAAATGGAAGTTGTGAAATGTGGGAGAATATTCAAATAAGATTTGGAAGGTCGAAGCCAAGGTTGGTTGGTTGTATTTTGAAGAAAATTAATAAAAACTAACTTTGTTTCTGCAAATCTGAATGTGATTTTGCTATTCTAGGCTTGTGTACGATTCTGTACAGTAATATTATGACCTGAAACTAGTTGGGATTGATGAATCATTGAGTATACTTTTATTTTCAATTTTTTTCATTGACTTTCATCAAGTTTTGAGCATTTTATAGCAAATTTTCTAAAACTGGTTAGAAACCCTTGATTAACTGCCTTGAAGGGAAGAAAAATGAAAAACTCACCATTCCACTAGTGAAACCCCATGAAAATTGGTGGAATGGATGGAATAAAGGTGTTATAGGTTTCCAAAATCTTGCAGGTGTAGGGGAGGTGTGCAACACATGCTAAGTTGATGCCCTAGTTAGAAAACCTCATGAATTAGGCATTGAGTTTACATAAGACTTAGGGTTTGATGAAAAGCTCTTGGGAAATTGTTTGAAGTGATTATAAATGTTGAGGAAAACCATATATGACCTGTTTAAGGTGTTAGCATGAAGGTTTGAATCCTAGAGATTGAACACCTTATTGTGATCTAGTGGAACAAGCCTAGTTAGGCCTATTTGAGACTAGGACAGTCAAGTTTTGAAGCATACTTTCCAAAGGAACTCTGACCCATTTTGAGATATGTTAAATAAGGGCTAAATGGGTGTTTGAATCAATTTTTATTTTGTGGAGATAAATTTTGGTTTGAAATTTTTGACCAAAATACACGAATTTGCTACTCCACTTCAAGCCTAATTCAAAGCGTAGCAACATGAATTTGGCCTTTGTGTTTTATAACACCCCCACCTACAATTGAGATATGTTGTCAAAGGGAATATAGGGTATCTAAACCTGCAATTAGATTTTGGGTATGAGGTCTATTTTGAAAATTATGTTGGAAAAATAGATTATGGAGTATTACTAGGAGTTAGCAGACATAAGAAGACAAACCCACCATTTAATGCTTGGAAACTTGAGGAGTTGATTGTTTTAGATCATCTTGAGGCTAACTACCCCTGCTCTGCATCAACCTCTCAGGGGGAGTAGGTAGTGATATTGTTACAGTGTGGAATATATGTTGCAAAGGTTGTTGATTTGGTTGGTGTGTACTCCTAAGGGGGAGTATTCATAATAGTTGCAAGTATCTTAGTTAATGTTGAAGGGGGAGAACAATGCAATTTTTTTTATCCTTTTCCATTAATGTCAAAGGGGGAGATAGAGTCATGTGAAAAAGTCTATCTTCTTAGGGGGAGAGAAAGCAAAAGAGAATATTTTAAGGGGGAGATGAGTAAAGATAAAAGAGAAAAGGAAATAGGCATGTTCTAAGCTATTGGGTCTTTGATGGATTTTTCACATCATGTGTTTCCATCAATGACAAAGGGGGAGATTGTTGCAAGTATGAATGTGTTGTCATTGATTTCAAGAATATGGTGTTGTCATTGATTTCAACTATGTGATTGGGGAATTTTTTTGTATGATGAAGATGTTGAGGATATTGAGAAAATTGTGAAAAAGAAGGAAACAGTGTATTGTAGTGGTGTTTAGTGCTGCAGAGGTTTTCTAGTTTTTCTCTGCACTTCTTTTGTATTGAAGATCTGATTGTTTGGTTTGGATATGTTGGTTAGAGGTGTTCAGAGATGCTATATCTAGAATTCTGGCTTCTAGATTGATGTGTAGAGAAAGATATGTTCACCAGTATATGAATTGGATTTGTAGTGTTTCTTATAGAGGTGTCTGGGAGAAATTTTCTTGCTCCGCGTTTCTCTGTAGCTGGGCTTCAAGACTTGTGGTTCTGAAGGAGAGTAACTAGTGTTGATCTCTTTCTTGTGTCAAGAGGATTTTTGGTTTGGTGCTCTAGAAGATAGGTTTTCGAGCTACAAAGTATTATAGTGTTTGGCAGTGTTGTCTGGATGAACAAATTGATTATATTCTTCAAGTGAAAGTTGTTGTGAAGGATTTGATTGGTGTTTGTGGATTATTCCAAATCATGTTAAGGTGAAGTTTGTTTTCCAAAAGTTTTATATTGATTTAAGGAAGCATGTACTTCAAAGTTCAATGGTGTTTGCACAGGTAACAGCTGACTTGGTGTTTACACTACATGCGAAGCATCTTCGTAGTTTGTGTAAGCATGTTGAGGTGTGTTAGGATAGATTTGGGTCCTAGCTAAGGATTTATGTGTGTTTCCTTCATTCCTATCCACCATGGGAATGTTTGGGTGCGAACCTCATTTAAAATTGTAAATGTGAAGCATGTGTAGTTGACCTTGGAGAAGGGTTTTAAGGTTGAAGATGGTATAAGTATGAGTTAAGTTTTTGAAGGAGGATAAGGTATATGTGAATATGTGTGTGATGTGAATTTCAAAATTTTAGGGTGCGAATTTGAGTAGAGTAGTGCAAACTTCAAAGTGTTGGACTTCTAAAGGTAGTGAGCTAAAGGTGTCTGTAATCTTTCAAACAAGGTTGCGAAGGTGTTGGATCTATTGTGGTGGATTCCTTGTTGCATTGAGATAGTGTTCTTTGTGCAATATTTCTCTTCTATCTTCTTTTCTTATTCTTGAAGTGAGCCTTGGTTGTGAGCCTTTCTAGATAGTGTGTCCTATTCTGGTAGTGAGCCCTTGTATCTGTTTTGTAATTACTTATATTGTGAGCTAATCCTCACCGTGGTCTTTCCCTCATTCGGTTTTCTATGTAATTTTGGTGTTCTCTTGTGCATGGTGTTGTTGTTTTAATTTCCATTATCTGCATTTCATGTTTAAAAACTATAACAAAATAAGGGTTTAATGAATGCTTATGGATCTATTTATTGTTTAGGGTTTTGATATTTTAATTAGATACAACTAATTCACCCTCCCTTCTTAGTTTTCTTGTTCATTCAACAAGAGTATCTTACTTCCACCTTCATTTTTGATTGTTAAATGTGTATGGCCTTGATTTCATAGTGGGTAAGAAAATTCTATAGAATTATTTGTCTCAAATATTATGAGTTGAAGGAAGAAAAGGTAACCTCAGGAGAGGATTGAAATTCTATTATAAATATGGAAGAAAAATCTAGGGTATTCTTCCTCCTCCCAAAATAATGGATGATTTTAATGGTTTTGTAAATGATAATGCCTTGTTGGATTGTCTAAAAAAATGGTATATTTATCTAGACTAACAGAAGGAAATATTTTATTTCATATAGAAATATTTTTATTTTCCTCAAACTAACCTTTTGAAGACCCTCATTTTCTTTCATCAATTATCTCCTTCTTAGGATCAGATCACTTCCCAATTCAGTTGGAATTTATTTAAAAGTTGAAGAGTACATCTTGTGCATCATCTTTCAAGTTTGAGGTAATGTGATTTAGAGATAAACAATTTCACCTTTTTCTAAAAATTGGTGGGAGAATTTTCCTCTTTATAAAGGTTCCAAAATGTATTAACTTTGCAAAAAAAAAAAATTCATCAAACAAAAGATTAAACAATGGAATGAGGAACATTTTAAAAACATTTTTGCTCAAAAAGTAGAAATTCATAATGTTCTACAAGACATAAATAAATAGATAATTCATTTTGGTGTGAAGAAAACCTCCTTTGAGCTCCAAAAAAACTTCAAGGGGATTTGGAGGAAGTCTTGGCAAGGGAATATATTTATTGGCACAAAAAGTCA
The DNA here is from genome assembly GCA_007115665.2 of Sequoiadendron giganteum. Lineage (NCBI taxonomy): Eukaryota > Viridiplantae > Streptophyta > Pinopsida > Cupressales > Cupressaceae > Sequoiadendron > Sequoiadendron giganteum. The sequence continues at coordinate 538,087,186 of CM021109.1, forward strand.
AGAGATATGGTTAAACGAAGGATATAGGAACATAATTTTTTTCATGCTTATAAAAACTAAAAAGATATTCAAGTAGTATCCTTTATATTAACTCCACTTCAAGGAAAGTCTTCACTAATCGGTTATATATACAAAAGGAGGCAAAACTATTCCTCTCTAATTTGTTATCAAATAATAAATCTCAACTAGATTTAATAGTGGATCCTTGGATCTCTCAAATGCTTGATAACATTCCCCAAGTGATAAATGATGAAGATAATAGGGGTCTATTAAAATAATTTACTCTATAAGAAGTATGAACAATGGTTTTATTTTTATCACTAGATAAAGATCCATGCCTTGATGGGTTATCAAATCTCACATCATCTTCATTTTGAGTTTCAAGAAAGATGATATTCCATGTTAATCTCTAAGAATCCCTTTATTTGTTGGGGCTCAAAAATCTTCATTTTGAGAAAAAATATTTGTCTTTCCAAAATGGAATCTCTTCACGGAAAGATCAGTGATTAACTCTGACACAAAAGATCAAAATGATAAAAAAAAATTCCTACTATTCCTAGCTATGTTATGTCAATTTTTAAAATTACAAGAGGATTGTTAGAAAAAATGAAAAATAAGATAAAATATTTCTTGCATAAAAGAAATTTGGAAAAAGGAAACAATATTCTATTGATATCATGGTACAATATTTGTTTAGATAAATAGAATGGAGGTGCTCGATTACAAAATTTAGAAGCAATAAACTTATATTTAGAGATAAACTTGCATGGAGCCCTTTTTCCAAGCTAAATCTAAATTGTGTAGAATAATACTAGAATCATATTGTAGATTAATCTCCCCTAGCTCGACTTCGAGCTCTTTCTTTGCAATTTCTCTGTCATTGCAAATTATTCATGTTTTTGGGATGCTTCGTAGCCTTTTCTTTTGATTTCACCCTCATTCTAAGTAGCCCAGACTAATATTTTCTGCTTATCAGCTTGTGGAGGATGCCACGTGTCATAACAATACGGTCTCTAGCAAAACTATAGACTCTTATTCTCACAAAAGTGCATGAAAGCGCCATGTAGAGGCCCCATGTGATATCTATAAAATCTTTTGTTCTTTGAGGCATTTGAAAGTGGAGGGTGCCACGTGTTGGCACTGTGGAAATTCTTGAAGGCCCATGAAGGGAAAGCCTTAGTAAATCCCGCTTGCATGACACGTGTCCAAGGCATGGAGTTCTTTAAAGCGAAACATATCAGATTGTGCCCAGTTCTCCTTTACTTAGTGTTTTATTTCTCTTTATGCTAACTTCAATGCTCTATGCCATTTATGAATAGATGTTAATAACTGATCATTATGAGTTTTAGCTTTTATGGTTTCTAGTATAAGGTTACATATTATTGAAGCATGTCTTGTTTTCTTTTATTTTTAATAATAATTTATGGTTAGTCATCATATTATGCTTGTTGGTGAGAAATATTTATTAAGCATTAAAGGTTTTAGTAGAATAATCAAGGTGCATCCTCTCTAGTGAGCCTCAATGGGTGCTTTTCATAGAAAGATTTGAATGATATGCTCTGTGCCTACTAGGCCTTAAACATTTCATTCTTGTTTCTTAAGAGTTTTATGCTTTTGGTTATTTGAGAGAGAAAATTGAAATGTTGTAAAAGATTTTGCACATCACCTTGTGTTAGAATTGCTTATGTTTTATTCCTTTCCATTTTCCTCCCCAACCAAGAATGCAGAGTCGACTTCTAAAATCATGAATGTAGTCTAGTGGATTGCAATTCATCCCCCATCCACTGAACTTTCCATAAGGTTGTTTCCTGAAGCATAGGCTTTAAGGATCAACACATATCTTGATACATTTGATATTGAAAGAATTTTTACAATTTTTAATCCTCAAGGAGGTGCCAAAATGTGGAATTTTATTGTAGATTTTAGAGAAGTTATCTCCCCTTATTGCTCCTGGATTATACATAATGGTGAAAATATTCATTTTGGTAATATTTTGGAATGGTTAGCCCCCTATTAATAGAAATGAGAACTTATTACAAGCCAAAGCGTTCTTAAAACATGATTGCAAGATAAAGTCAAAGACTATTTCATAATTTCAAAAAAAAAATTTCTTTCCAATATTTTCCTTTCCCATATGAGAAAAAAATATTATTTTATTATATACTCTTTATAAAAGGAAAATCATATACTCTAGTATTCTCGATCAACTTGTTTTGGCCCCCTCAAAATTAGGACATTATAATGTCAAACAAGGTTGCAAATCGTTGACATACTTTGGCAATAATTCAAAATGGGGATGGCTTATAAATTATGTTGGAATGATGATATAATCCCAAAAGTGGGTTCTTTTTCTTGGTTTTCCTTAAACAAAAGAAACCTTGCTAGCTCGAGGCTCATCAATTTGGGGATCTTAGACTTTTTTAACTATGTTCTTTATGGTGAGTCTAAGGAAGATACAATTCCTCATCTTCCTAACTATCCTTTTACTCAAATATGTTGTAAATGGCTCCTCCAAAATTTGAATTTGTATTCTCCTCTTCAATATAAGCTCTTGGAAAAATTTAGTAGTCAAACTCTTCTTTCTAAAGACTCATTTTTTCGCTCTCTTTGGTTGGTGTCTCCTCTGCTATCAATTTGGAATATTTGGTGGGAAAGGAACAAAATATTTTTTAGAAAATATTTTTTGTATATTGATGTTGTGATTAGAAAATTAGAGACATCCATTTTATTTACAAAAGTGTTATTCAAAAGTCAAAATTTTCCTCTTGGGATGCTTTCATCATTTTAGAATGGAAATTGATAAAAATTTCACCTCATGGTGGAATTATTGATAGAAACAAGGTTGATAGAACAAAATTTATTGGACCCCACCTCCCTCCTCTTTGATTAAATTAAACTTTGATGGACCATCCAGAGGAAACCCCAAAAGCTTGGGTGTTGGATGTGTAATTAGAGATGAAAATGGTTTTTTATTATCAAATTTAGCCTAAAAAATACCAAAAGGAACAAAAATGAATAGAATCGTAGGCCCTTTTAGTGGTCTTGAACTTGGAAAGAAAAGAGAATATCATAAGACTAAGTATTGAAGGGGACTCAATGAACAAAGTCAATATTTGAAAAAATTCCTCTTGTAATTGGCAATCTAATTACATACTTTAAGAATTTTAGAATATCTTGAATCCATTTAATTATTATGAGATTATTTATTATTATAGAGAAGGCAATAAACTAAATAATAGTATTGCAAATTAACTTATGAATGCAAAGGGGTTTCTTTAATTATGGATGCCAAATCAGTGAAAAGATTCCCTTTAGTATCTTCCATTATGGAATGAGAATGTCGACTCCAATAGGGGTTCTTTTTATCTATCATCTCTTGTTTGTTGATTGGAGGTCTGATTTCATTAAGGATATTTTCCATATTGTATAATTATTTATTTCATTTGTCTCAACTCCAAAATTACTACTCGTATCATCAAATATGTATGATATTTTTCATTCGATACAAAATAATCATAGAAAAGCTTATGAAATTATTTGATTTAATTACACAACACTCTTGAGTTGATAAATCTTAATTACCATATGTTAGTTGTCACTTTCCCTAAACTCAACGAGTTTGGTATTATTTCACATGTGGATTGGAGGATTTTATCAACTTTTTAAGAGTCCATTTTCTTTATGTTCTTATTGTTGGTGTGAATAGGGATATTACCTAGCTAGTTGCACTATTAAGTCACTTTCATATCTTATCACTCTGTTTACTTAGGTTTCATGTAGTGTCCCTCCAGTTGCTGTTGTTAGTTTCAGTTTTTTTATGATCGGTTGCTAGTTGTTTTAGCTATTTTTGATATTATGCTACCTTATTTTAGTTATGACACATATACTATGTTAGTTTTTATACTTTTCTGATGATACATTAGAAACATTGTGATCATTTGATTATGTTCATGTGGCGACATTATGATAGACATTATGTGTGTTATGGTTTTATGTTGTTTCAGAGCATTAGTCTGTTTATGATGATGTATTTGATGTTGTTTATGATGTATTATTGTATGTCAGTCTTGGTGAAGGAAACAATGTAGCATTACTCACTCGTGAGTACCATGCTATGTTGCGACTCTCTTTCACCGTGTGATTGTCAATTTATGTAGGTATGTTTGACAGTGTTGTTTTATGCAGTTTGCAGGTACTGGACATCGACTCTACCTACTTTGTCAGATTTGAGCATGCCATGAACCAATGGAAACATGTTGTTTCAGAGATAATGTCAGGTCCTTATTTGGCCATCGTTCTTTTATAGGACGAATATATGTTTGTCACCCATTGTTCGTCATCCGTTTCTGTCGTTTTGTTCGTGCTTTCTTCATGATTGGAAATAAATTGTTAATTAGTTAAATGGTGTATTTGATAAATTATTTGATTTAGTGTAATTTAATTGAAATGTTAAATTAAAATATTTATGTTTAGATAATTTTATAATTAAAATTTGATTGTTGTGTTAAAAGGTTTGATTAAATTAAATTAATTAAATGAGATATTTAATTAAATGTGATTGTTGATTTAATTGTGCAACTTAACTTAATTAAAAGTAGATATTATTGAATAGTTTGTGTTCAATAGATTGTAAATAAATATTTGAAAATTTGGACTTACAGTCAAAAAGCGTTATCTTAGGAAATTGCTTAAGTGGGACTGTCTGATCAATTTGGTTTGCATGTTGACAGTTAGTTAAGCTTTGTGATTGTGAGTTAATTGAAAAGGAATTAAAAAGACTTGTTTATGAAAATTGTTCATGACAATTGAATTTGGATTTGTGGAAAAAAAATTCACGGTAGTTTTTGGGGAAAAGCTTCTTCACTTCTTCTCTATATTTTTGGTTGAAAGTTTTGGAGACAGTGAATCTGGAGGTTTTGTGTGTGTCAAAAAATTTATAGTTTCAGATTTCCCGTGTCTTGCTTCATTCTACGTTGGAATCAAGATTAAAATCTAGGTTTTCTTCTTTGTTTTGCATTTTTTGAATAGAATCTTTTGATTGTCTTTTACTGTATCTGATTCTCCTTGTGGTGGTATTCTTTGTTGAATAATCTGCACAAACATCACAAACAAAATCATTATTGATTGGTTTTGATTAATTAAAGGAAAATTTTAGAGAAATGAAAACTATATAGAAAACCTAGTGGTAATAAATTGATGCAACTGAATCTCGTAGTTGGTTTTCCATATGTAACTCATTGAATTCAATACTGTTCGCAAGCCTTGTTTATGCTTTCACAACTGCATGCGATTCTCTAGATAAATAGTCTTTTGTAATTTCTCTTTGGCGCAACACATATTTTCTTGATGGTTATGACTTAATTAATTAGTTTCATAAACAATATATGTTGAAAAATAAAATTAGAAGCTTGGTGCTTAATGCCTCACTGTTTTCATTTAAATTTGTGAATCATGAGCTTTTTTAAATAGGGTTATTCATCTTTTGTCCCATCGCCCCTGTAGCCAATATTTTCGTTGTGTCCTTTATTCATTATTTGCATGAAAGTTCTTCTTGAAGTTTTCTACTCTCCTCTTCTTATCGCCCATCTCTCTTACCATTAACTGGCGGCCAAACTAATTTCAGCTTCTTGTAGATATCTCATATTGCAGCGCTGACTTCTTGTAGTTTATTTATTTATTTTATCTTGCAAGTTATGCCTGTGTGGCCAACATTATTTGGATTTAGACATCTATTTTACCAAATCATAGGTTTCCTTGGAGTTATTGGATTCTCCTGTAATTACCTCTGTCTTGGGTTTGTGATAATTTATTTAGCCATCTTCATGCATTTTATTCATTCTTTTGTCTTCAAAGTTGCTTGTGAAGTTGTCGTTGCTCTTCTTTTTGTCCTTGATTGGTGGATATTTTTTTCTAGTCTCCTTAGTCATTTGCTTTTCACATTATTTTTGATGTTGCCAATGTTGAATTCTCTTAATTTTGTGTATGTTTTATGAGTATACAATTTACTCATTCTTTAATCTTGCCATCTCTTCATTATCTTGCTTTGCTTACTTGCACGGCTAAATCTTCTTACAGTTTAATTATTTTATGGAATTAAAATTTTGGTATGGTCTACCACTGCTTCTTTTAGTTTGGCGCATGCATATCGCTCCCGAGTTAAGTGCAAAACTGGTGCAGGAGCACCTAGTCAGTTTCATGCCTCCATTAGGCCATTTTGTAAAATTTTCTTTTGTTGGGTGTTTTAGTCATGTAATAAGGTCAATTGGACCATTTTTAATATTTATGAGTCCTTTTTTGGGTTTATGTGGTCATTTTGGAGTCGTATTACAAATAATGTAAAAATTGTCAAAAATTGTCATAGTTGCAAAAGTGCAAAATTATGGAATGTGAAGGGTCAATGTTGCACAAAATAGGAATTTGAACAATTGTAATGTGAAAGATTGGTTATGAAATATTTTTAACTCATAAATACATGTTTTAAAACATGACCCAAGGGGTGGGAGAGTAGTTTGGAGGAATAAGATACAAATTAGACATATTTTTATGCATTTTTTTGTGTAATCTCGCTGCAAAAGTTGCTGCTCCATTGAGTGTATGGATCTTTATGATATTGTAAAGATCTAAAATTAATTTTTATTGATATAAGAATGAATCATATTTCTTTTGGAATTTTTTTCATTCATTTCTATGGATATATGAGAAAGTTATTACAAATTTACTAAAACAGGTCTGAATTTGTCCTAGGGTTTCCAGTTTTGGGAAAAATGGCATAACTCTTATTTACACTGTTGGATTTTGATAAAAATTTGAGAAAATTTCTGTAATAAAGTCCTATTGAGTCTCATTGGAGAGATTGACCTAGTTATTTGATTTGTGAAAGTTATATGTGACTATTCGTTTCATTTGCATGCGTATTAAGCCTAATTAGGCCTAGTTTCAAGCGCAACAACAGAATTTTGAGGGTTTTGTTCTAAAGTAACCTACCTTTAAAATTTTATATGTTGTACAACTCTCAAACGGGTATCCAAAACAAGTTTTAGGTCATGGTTTGGAGTTGTTATCTGAAATTTATGTCAAAAATACCTTATTTTCTGCTCTCATAAAAGCATACTGGAAGATTATGAGAAAAATTATTTGTTAGAAGTGTTAAGATTTTTGGTCTTTCAAATATCATTGAATTTTTGTTAGTTTGGACTCCCCTTACCTCTACATCAAATTGGTATCAGAACTCAACAAAAGGTCTGGGCTAGTGTTGGTTTGTGGTTGTGTGCAGATTAGGAAGAACCTGGTTGCTACTAAAAGAAGGTAGAGAAAAGTTGAATTGAAGCAAGGAGAGACTTTCTTAGAGACCATATAAAATATGGAAGTGAAAAGAATATTTTTGTAGGTAGAGGAGGAGAGGAAAAACAAGAGACAAGAAGGAAAAAAGAGGAAGAGAAAAGAGGAAGAGATGAGGCAAAATGAGATTGATCAAGAAATCAAAGAGTTGAAGGAAAGGATAGAACAGTTGCTTAAAAGATTCACAAGTTGGCACTTGACCATGAAAAACAAAGTTGAATGGCCCATACAAAATATTATTCAAAGAAGGAAAAACCAAGCAAAGACAACATCACATGAGGTAGAGGTAAAGTTTGTTGAGCAAAGTGATATTCCAATTGTGTTTGAAGATGAACAAACTTCTTTGTTTGTTGAAGAACATATTGATGTTGAGATGAATGATATTTTTATTGGTAATCAATTATTTGATGAAACTCTCGATGAAAAAGTAGAGAAGGTTGTTGAGGCTATTGATAAGGTTGGTACTGATACTTAAGATGTTGTTGATAACAAAGTTGATAATGAAATTGCTAGTAAGGGTGTTGTTGATTTGTTTGCTAATGAGGTATATGAAGGTTTGCAAGAGTACGATTCAGGTTATACTAATGGTGAATTTTGTTATGTCATGTTTCAATGATGAGGATAAAGACAAATATGAAGCTACTGAGGTATATGCACAAGAAATGGAGTTTTGGAACATAGAAGTTGAGAGAATGTTGGATAGAAGATGGTATAAGAAGAAGAAGAGGAAGAAGGACCCAAGAAGAGTTACAAATAGGAAGAAAAAGTTGCAAAAGAATTGGAAGATTAGAAAGAAGGATCAGACCAACATTCAATGAGACTTGAATTTTCTTTTCTCTGGGAGTATGGTGTAGGAGCATCTAGTCAGTTTCATGCCTCCATGAGGCCATTTTGTAAAATTTTCTTTTGTTGGGTGTTTTAATCATGTAATAAGGTCAATTGGACCATTTTTAATATGTATGAGTCCTTTTTTGGGTTTAGGTGGTCATTTTGGAGTCATATTGCAAATAATATAATTTTTTTCAAAAATTGTCATAGTTGCAAAAGTGTAAAATTATGGAATGTGAAGGGTCAATGTTGCACAAAACGGAAATTTGAATAGTTATAATGTGAAAGATTGGTTATGAACTATTTTTAACTCATAAATACATTTTGTAAAACACGACCCAAGGGGTGGGAGAGCAGTTTGGAGGAATAAGATACAAATTAGATATATTTTTATGCATTTTTTTTGTGTAATCTGGCTGCAAAAGTTGCTGCTCCATTGAGTGTACAGATCTTTATGATATTGTACAGATCTAAAATTGTTTTTTATTGATATAATAATGAATTATATTTCTTTTTGTATTGGTTTCATTCATTTTTATGGGAATATGAGAAAGTTATTGCAAATTTACTAAAACAGGTCTGAATCTGTCCTAGGGTTTCCAGTTTTGCGAAAAATGGCATAACTCTTATTTACACCATTGGATTTTGATATAAAAATAAGAAATGTTTTGAAATAACGTCCTATTGAGTCTCACTTGAGAAATTGACCTAATTATTTGATTTGTGAAAGTTATAGGTGACCGGTCCTTTCATTTGCATGCATATTAAGCCTAATTAGGCCTAGTTTCAAGCGTAGCAGCAGAATTTTGAGGGTTTTGTTACAAAGTAACCTACCTTGAAAATTTTATATGTTGTAAAAATCCAAAATTGGTATCCAAAACAAGTTTTAGGTCATGGTTTGGAGTTGTTATCTGAAATTTATATCAAAAATGCTTTATTTAATGCTCTCATAAAAGCATAGTGGAAGATTATGAGAAAAAATATTTGTTAGAAATATTAGAGTTTTGGTCTTGCAAATATCATTGAATTTGTGTTAGTTTGGAGTACCCTTTCCTCTGCATCAAAAACAAAGCGCATGCATTACATGCAATACACCTTGCATTTGATATTTATATATATAAAGCCATTGATATAGATTGTTTTGCTTTCGACATGCGTTGCATGGAATACTTCTTGCATTTGAGGCAATCAATATACATTATATTTGATATTTTGCATATGATATAGTACGTTTGATGCTATCTACTCTTGTTTTGTAAACATTTGCATCTGCATGGTATGGTCAGTGCTTTATTATGTGAAAATTTGATAGGAGAATAATAGAAGAGTCTTGGTAAATCAACACAATATCCATTAATAGATATACAGAGAATTAAATTTGTATGCATCAATATATATATATATATATATGTATATATATACTTGTAATGGTATTTATATTATATGTTCTTTAAATATACTTTATGTTCTTTAAATGAATATGATAATATGATAACATGATAATGCAATAATATGATAATGTGATAATATGATAATACGAAAAATATGAAAATAGGATAATATGGTAAGAAAATCTAGATGACCTATTCGAGGAGGAACAAAATCAACCCAGGGAATTCTGTGAGTAGTAAGAGAGAACTGGTAGCTCCTAAGAAAATTTGTGTGCCAACTCTTGGTTATAGGCTCATTCCCTCTAACTTTAGTGATAAGAAGGAACCTATCATAGGCAGTGATAGTGATTTTGAATCACTCTTAATCTGAACTTGTCATTGGCAGTTATGGATGTCTTGTAAACAATGTTGTTTGTTATTGTATTCCTTTCTCTGGACCGATGCTCACTATGATATGTTAAGTAGTTTGAGAATTTTTTGGTGGATGTTTCACCATTTTGTTTTGGTATGGATGACAATCTATTTGACTGGGATGATCATGACTTTCTTTACTGGTGCTCGGGTTATGATGATTTATGAAGTTTGATTGTTGTGTAATTTGAATTGAAATTGGTTATGTTTATTATGGGGACCCATGCTTGTTTTCAAGCTTCCAGGAGTAAGCCTTATCCTAGGGGGGAGGATGTAGTGTCCCTCCATTTGCTACTATTTGTTTCAGTTTGTTTTTGTTCGGTTGCTAGTTGTTTTAGCTATTTTCAATATTATGCTACCTTGTTTTAGTTATGACACAGATACTATGTTAGTTTTTATATTTTTTTGATGATAAATTAGATACATTGTGATCGTCTGATTATGTTAGTGTGGCGACATTATGATAGAAATTATGTGTGTTATGGTTTTATGCTATTTCAGAGCATTAGTGTGTTTATGATGATGTATCTGATGTTGTTTATGATGTATTATTGTATGCCAATCTTGGTGAAGGAGACAATGTAGCATTATTCACTCGTGAGTACCCTACTACGTTGCTACTCTCTTTCATGGTGTGATTGTTGATTTATGCAGGTATGTTTGACAGTGTTGTTTTATACAGTTTGTAGGTACTGGGAATCAAATCTACCTACTTTGTCAGGTTTGAGTGTGCCATGACCCAATGGAAACATGGTGTTTCAGAGATAATGTCAGGTCCTTCTTTGGCCATCATTCTTTTATAGGACGAATATCCATTTGTCACCCGTTGTTGTTCGTTGTTCGTTTATGTCGTGTCGTTCGTGATTTTGTCATGATTGGATAAAAATTGTTAATTAGTTAAATGGTGTATTTGATAAGTTATTTGATTTAGTGTAATTTAATTGAAATATTTATGTTTAGATAATTTTATAATTAAAATTTGATTGTTGTGTTAAAAGGTTTGATTAAATTAAATTAATTAAATGGGATATTTAATTAAATGTGATTGTTGATTTAATTGTGCAACTTAAATGAATGAAAAGTAGATATTATTGAATAGTTTATGTTCAATGGACTGTAAATAAATATCTAAAAATTTGGACTTGTAGCCAGAAAGCGTTATCTTGCGAAATTGCTTAAGTGGAATTGTTTAATCAATTTGGTTTTCATGTTGATAGTTACTTAAGCTCTGTGATTGTGAGTTAGTTGAAAAGGAATTAAAAAGCCTTGTTTATGAAAATTGTTCATGGAAATTGGATTTGGATTTGTGGAAAAAATTTTCACTATAATTTTTGCGGAAAAGCTTCTTCGCTTCTTCTCTATGTTTTTGGTTGAAAGTTTTGGAGATAGTGAATCTAAAGGTTTTGCGTGTGTTAGAAAGTTTATAGTTTCAGATTTCCTGTGTCTTGCTTCATTCTACATTGGATTCGAGATTATAATCCAGGTTTTCTTCTTTGTTTTATATTTTCTAAATAGAATCTTCTGATTGTCATTTACGATATCTGATTTTCCTTGTGGTGGTATTCTTTGTTGAATAATCTGGACAAACATCAGAAATGAAATCATTATTGATTGGTTTTTATTAATTAAAGGAATATTTTAGAGAAATTAAAACTATATAGAAAACCTAGTGGTAATAAATTGATGCAACTGAATCTCGTAGTTGGTTTTCAATATGTAACTCATTGAATTCGATATTGCTTGCATGCCTGGTTTAGCTTTCACAACTGCATGGGATTCTGTGGACAAATAGTCTTCTTTAATTTCTCTTTGGCGCAACATATATTTTCTTGATGGTTATGACTGAATTAATTAGTTTCATAAACAATATATGTTGAAAAATAAAAGTAGAAGCTTAGCGTTTAATGTCTCATTGTTTTCATTTAAAATTGTGAATCTTGAGCTCTTTTAAACAAGGTTATTCATCTTCTATCCCATCGCCCCTGCAACCAATATTTTTGTTGTGTCCTTTATTCATTGTTTGCATGCAAGTTCTACTTGAAGTTGTCTACTCTGGTCTTCTTATCATCCATCTCTCTTACCATTAACTGGCAGCCAAACTAATTGCAGCCTCTTAAAGATATCTCATATTGCAGTGTTGACTTCCTGTAGTTTATTTATTTATTTTATCTTGCAAGTTTTTCCTAGTGTGGCCAACGCTATTTAGATTTAGACATCTCTTTTACCAGATTGTAGGTTACCTTAGAGTTGCTGGATTCTCCTATAATTACCTCTGTCTTGGGGGTTTGTGATCATTTATTTAGCCATCTTCACGCATTTTATTCATTCTTTTGTCTTCAAAGTTGCTTGTGAAGCTGTCACTTCTCTTGGTTTTGTCCTTGATTGGCAGCTATCTTTTTCAAGCCTCCTTAGTCATTTTCTTTTAACATTCTTTTTGGTGTTTCCAACATTGAATTCTCTTAATTTTGTGTATGGTCTATGATTATACAGTTTACTCATTCTTTAATCTTTTTGTCTCTGCATTATCTTGCTTTGCATACTTGTGCAGCTGAATCTTCTTGTAGTTTAATAATTCTATGGCATTATAAGTTCAGTATGGTATACCACTTCTTTTATTTTGGTGCATGCATATCACTCCTGAGTTAAGTGCAGAACAAAGTGCATTCATTACATGCAATATACGTTGCATTTGATATATATATATATAAAGCCATCGATATACATTGTATGTCATTTGACATGCATTACATGCAATACTTCTTGCATTTGAGGCAATCAATATACATTATATTCAATATATTGCATATGATATAGTACTTTCAATGCTATGTATTCTTTTTTGTAAACATTTGTATCTACATGGTATGATCAATGCTTTATTATGTGAAAATTCGATAGGAGAATAATAGGAGAGTCTTGGTAAATCAACACAATATCCATTAATAGATATACATATTTTTAAATTTGTATGCATTGATATATATATATATATATATATATACTTGTAATGGTATTTATATTATATGTTCATTAAATGAATAATATGATAATATGATAATATGATAATGTGATAATATGATAATATGATAAATGATAATATGAAAATATGAAAATAGGATAATATGGTAAAATGATAATATGGTAATAGGACAAGTGTTAAGGAAATAATGCAGCCTCTATCATTGGAATGATAATATAATTGTTTTAAATTTAATTGAGAGAGAAATTAAATAGAAGGAATTTGATTTTAACAAGTATAAGAATAGTTAATTAGTTAAGGAAAGATAAGTAATGAATGCTTGTTAGTTTGTCTTGCAATTACCAAATATGCCTTTAATTGAATCATTGTATAATGTTAATGGAAATGTTGATTGTATTAGAATCCAAGATCACCTGCATGCAATAACCTGTTACATGCAAAAGACATTCAGAACAAAACAAGATTTGTAAACCTCAAAGTGTAAAATGTATTATGAGAATCTCAATTATTACAAAGAGATCAATCCTTATGAAGGAGATCAAGAAACCCTAAAAGGGAAACCCTAAATGAAACCCTAGTGTGCACACTTAATAATTAATAAATAATTATTAATGTGCCTAAGTTTAGCTTAAGCAACTAGATGAATAAGTGACTTAATTAATTAACCAGTATGATATAATTAATTAAGCATAATAACTTATTACTCTAACACCCCCCCTTAAGATGAACTTAGGAAGAAGCTAAAACACTAGAATAAGATGCATGCAAGCAAAGATGGGTCCCCGCAACTAGGCCTGATCAGGTACCCATTTACAAATGCAAGAAATAGGTAGAGGAGGAAAACCCAGTGGGACAAAACCCCCCTACAATGATATGACATGCTACAAAGAAGCACTGGAAGAACACTGTAGAGTAACACTGGAACCTCAATCTGGCAAGCAAGGAAAGATACTTCTGTCTACACGAAACCATATCGGAATCATAATGGTGCAACAGCAGACCTGATGCCACGGAACACTCGAAAACTCCAAACGGGAACAACACTGGAATCTATGAAGCAGCAATCAATTATTAAATGATGTATCACTGAAAACGAAGTGCAAAGATGCAAGATGCACTCTCCCAACTGCCAAAATATCCAGGTAATCTCCAAAACACCCATCGGGCCAAATCTGGATTAACGAAAAACTTGGGATAGATACAGAAAAAATTGCATGGACAGCAACATAGAGCTCCTCAATACCTTTCCAACGCCGCAAAGATAGCGAAAATCGGAGATCGTGGCAAAAAGTTATGAGCTCGGAAGCATAAAATAAACATCTAACTTCAACCAGCAATAAATGCAGTAAAATAGGAAAATACTGTAAAATAAACTACACCAAATGAAAGTGCTCGAAACCAGCTTTCCGGCAATATCTCGTTTGCCCAATTTTGATACCGTATGCCCAAGTTATACAAAAAAGAAAAAAACTGCTTCTTTAGAGAAAACTAGGGTTAGGAGGGGACAAACACCACCGTATGGATGTTGACGTCATGCTGACGTCAGCAGTTCACGAGCATAAATTTGACAGCCTGGAGGCCATTGCCGCAAAAAAACACCCCTGCATAAAAAATTTGGCGAAGCCCTTGGTCGCCATATGACCGTGGGCGGGGGCTGGACTGGGCCAGGGGTCGGGCGCGGAGCTCCCGGTCCCCCATATGACCCTGGCATGGTTGTTTGGGCCCGCGGGGGCTGAAGGCAGGCGACGGTGCTGCATGGGGAGCCACTGGCGGCGGTGGCTGTTGGGTGGCTGCCCGGTGGCGGGTCTGCTCTAAACTGGGAGCATCGGCCCGATTCCCAAAATCTTCGTTTTTTTAAATTTTTTTTCGAAGTTTGTGCCTCGTGAAGCGTGTCGGGGAGGCCGTACGGCCTCTCTGGCAAAAAATTTTTGCCTCAGAAACCAACTACTCGAAAATGGACGATTTGACAGGCGTTTCTAGGGTTTTCGGGCGCTGCGAACGCGATGGTGACGTCCGTTTGAGCCCATAGTGTGCCGAAAAATCAGCTACCCCCAGATCTTGCAGAAAAGATGCCTGTGGAAACCCTTGCACTTGAAACTCACAGAGAGGCCATATCTTCAGATCACGAACAGGCAGCGGCAGGTTTGGTGCTCTGATACCATATTAGAATCCAAGATCACCTGCATGCAATAACCTGTTACATGCAAAAGACATTCAGAACAAAACAAGATCTGTAAACCTCAAAGTGTAAAATGCATTATGAGAATCTCAATTATTACAAAGAGATCAATCCTTATGAAGGAGATCAAGAAACCCTAAAAGGGAAACCCTAAATGAAACCCTAGTGTGCACACTTAATAATTAATAAATAATTATTAATGCGCCTAAGTTTAGCTTAAGCAACTAGATGAATAAGTGACTTAATTAATTAATCAGTATGATATAATTAATTAAGCATATAAATTATTACTCTAACAGATTGTATGTTATTGTCAGTGTCCTTGACCTTGTGCATAATAGTGGAACCTTTCGAGAGGCTAGGAAAAGAAACTTGTATTGAAAGCTTGTGTTTGTACTTTATTGTTCAATTGCAATAATCTAATTTGGATTTAGCCATGCATGGTTTATTTGTTACCTTGGTGGTATTTTGAAAGTTAAATGGTCTATGTCATGATTGAGATGTACTCATTCTTGGTTTTTGTTTAATGTGCATGATGGATATCCTTTGTAATTGATAATGAGTTATGTTATTAGGAAGAGTGGCTTTCGATAGGGGATGGAACCCTAAGAGGTAACCAAGATAATCTATCGGGAGTTTATAATTCAGTGAAAACCTAATTCAATGTACTGGGGGTTGGGTGGTGTTCATAAATAATTCAGATAATTTTATGCCTCGCCTTATACCTTAGTGCTTGTATAGATTAAGGGCAGGTTGAGAAGGCTTGAAATGGCATGATCCTCTACTTTGTCTTGTTGAAAGGTAGATCAATTCCACATGAGTTTATTTAGGTTCTGGGAATCAGTAGAGATTGTCAAGGTAACTCTGTATGAGGGTCGGTAATCTAGGAAGATTCACCAGGGTAACCTATAGTAAACTGTGTGATGACACTCTTTTCCTAATGCATGTTATGTGGTCTCTTGTGTAGAGTTACCATTTGTTATGATGTTGCCTCTAGGAGATTTGTTTGTGATAATGTGGTTTTGATATCATTATGTTGTAATGTGCACGTCAAGGCATGTGATGTTATGTTTTATCTTCATATTTGTTTGTCTGTATGGACCTGATATTATCTCCTAGCATAGGGGGTGGACTTTTGAGTACCACATGGTTGAGAGGAACGTGATATATCCTCCAATGGGTCCCCTTGCAGGTGTTGCAGTGCGTGGATGATATTGTTCTTATGATAGGTTCCTGATCTTACATTGTTCGTGGAGTTGGACGCTAAGCGTACTCATGAACAAGGTTGAAAGATGTGTTAAGATCATCATCTATATTGTGTACATTCCCGATGTGTATGTGAGACCATATTGTGATGTTACTATGATGTAATGAGATTTTTTATAATCTCGCTTGATGTAACTTGAATATGTAACTTGGCTACATTATGATTATGTAATTGGATCATTCATTACTTATATGATATATCCTTATGTTTTATGTATATGGTTTAATGATGTGATGTTTTTACTTGTGAATGTTTAAGTAGCGTTGTCATGGAACCTTGAGAACATATGTGTGGATGCTTACTTTGTACTCATGTTGTAATCGAATGTCTTTAAATTTTTATTTTTTTTCAGTTATTTGGTTACTTTTTGTTTGTTCTATGGGTTCCATGGTGGGGCGTTACATTTCACATAGGATATTTTCACTTTATGTCTCATATCATAAGATTAAGGCACTTTTCATAATCTTATGTTGACCTTTATCATTATGTCTTATGTGATTCATTATTAGTTGTCTCATGTCATAGGATTAAGACACTTGTCATGATCTTGTCTAATCCTATGTCTCACCTTAGCTATATAATCAAGGGTCTCTCACACATTGTACAACCCCAATTGATTCTATTTGCATTAATTGATAGGAATATAGTTTATTCTTGTCATATTGATCTTCTAAGTATTTTGTGCTTTCCATAGACCTTTAGATCTTGGGTGGATATCTCCATAGCTAAATCTTACATGGTATTAGAGCAACTTGAGTGCAAATATTATATTTTATTAAATCATTGATTATGCTCTTCTCTTGCATCTTTGGATGATCTTGAGAATCAGAAAGGTGTGATAGAAATACTAGATTCTGGGGGGTTCCTCTTTTAAATTTATATTGTAGGTGCATTTTGAGAGATTTTTGCATCAAATTTAGGCTCACGATTATGTCTTGAGTGTTTGAGAAAGTTAGATCTACCCTTTATTTTGTCCCACTTGGACATTGAAGGCCAAATTTGCTAGGGTTTGAAGAATGGGTGTTGATTTCCAGATCCAGAAGGTAGCCATTATTTCAAAGCATTATGGGTCAAATACAACCCTACTTTGTGCTTAGAAATCCTAAGAACCTATAAATCAACTGTAAAATCATCAATTTTGGACAATTTGATCTCGAAGGCAAGTTTTTTAGTAGGTTGGGCCATATATGGCCCAACCTGCACAAATGGTATGATTTTTCTTTATTTCTATAGATTTTTTTATAAAAATTAAAAATTTTAAAAAATAAAAAATTGTAGTTTTAAAATAAAAGTTTAAATTAAAAATTAAAAAGTTTTTTTAACCCTGTGGTATGCCATAGGATACCCGATAGGGTACATACACTATAGGCCTTGTTGGGCCCTATGGGTTCGCAAGCCTATAGGGGGTGGAGTGGCATAACACCACCTACCACAACCATGATAGGTGGTGGTGCCACCTACTAGCCCCTCCCCAATGGGATTTTTTAAATTATTATTATTTTTTTTAAATAAAACATTTTTTAATAATATTTTTGAATAATTATTTTTAAATAAATAAAACATTAATTTAAGTTTTTCTTTAATTTTTTTTATTAAAAGTTATTTTGAATAAAATTTGTTAATTATTTTTAATAAATTTTTTATAAAATAAATTTTTCTTTATTAATATTTTTTAATAAAGTTTTTATTAAAAAATATATATTTATTTATTTTTAATAAAGATTTTAATAATATTTTTAAAATTAAATTTTTGATTAAGTTTTTTTAAAACAAATCTCACATCAACAAGCAAATTTGGGAAGATTATTTGCCTGCCTACCTACCGAGCCTTGTCCGACACCATTCATACCTCCAACTGGTAGCTAACAAGGGCCAGATGCTCTTGTCATTATGGTGACTTCTAATTGGAGGGCATCTTTCACGGTCATCTGCTTTAGGGCACATTTTTTTGATGTCTTCATCAATATTTCTATATTTGCATTATCATTGTTTTAATCCTCTATGTATATACAATGTTGTAAATACACTAAAATAAAGTGCCACATTCTTGTTACTTCAGTGTGCTCTATCACATTTTGTGCTTCTTTGGATTGATCAATGTATCCAATGTTAGTTCCTATATACATAGCAAATGCAACGACTGGTTACCCATACATTTCAGTGTGATGGACTAGATACCATATAGACACTCCTATTATGGAAGAATATACAATTGTATCCTTGATTCTGAACTTATTCTTGTTGTAATGTGGATTCATCTACAGTTCTTCATTGAAAGATTTTACAATTACTCATGAGTTGATAGTTTCAACTCAGTCACCATTTATGTTGACATCTTTTGTAGTGTTAAATGATTTTTTCTATCAATGTTTGTCACAGTTTGGAATTCTTTTTGGAGCAACATTTGAATGACTCGTCATCATTTTTGGTCCACACTCTACATTAGTCTTCACATTGTTCTACTTTGTCTCTTCTTTAGTTAAGATTGGGAATTCTGACATTGCGACATTTGAGCAAAGACTTATATCCTTCTTCCCTCACTTTCCTTTTAGGATTGGGAAGAAATCTTTCATATATTCTTGGTTTTGTTTCTTCCTAAGGGGAGGAATGTTGTTCACCGAGATTGGATCATCTTCAACATTCAATGTTGAGATTCTACCACTGTAGGAGACTCACCATTGAGGGGGGTTTGTTTGGACTCTCTACTTATTCTCTATTATGAGGGGTCTTTTTCCTCACATGGGGTTTTGTCCTTCTCATTCATTATTGAGAGTAATTTTTTCATCTCTTTTGGGGAGGAGTTTTTGTCCCACTAGGTTTTATCCTTTTCTTTGTTTGTGAGAGATTGCATTTGTACAAGGGTACCTCATCAGGCCTTGTAGCCAAGACCCATATTTGCATGTGTGCATGAGTTTTATTCCCCCTAAGTTTCACTTAAGGGGGGTGTTGGTGTGAATAGGGATATTACCTAACTAGTTCCACTATTAGGCCCCTTTCACATCCTATTACTTAAGTTTACTTAGGTTTCACATAGGATATTTCACTCTATGTCTCATATCATAAGACTAAGACACTTGGACCATAATATTATGTTGGCCTTTATCATTATGTCTAGGTGATTTATTATTAGTTGTCTCATGTCATAGGATTAAGACACTTGTCATGATGTCTAATACTATGTATCACCTTAGCTATATAACCAAGAGTCTCACACACATTGTACAAGCCTAATCGATTCTATTTGCATTCATTGATAGGAATACAATTCATTCTTGGCTTATTATTCTTTTGAGTATTTTTTTCTTTCCATAGGCCTTTAGATCTTGGGTGGCTATCTCTATAGCCAAATCTTACACATCAATTTTATGACCATGGATATGCTGCCTAGAAATTATTGAATCTCTCTCTCAATTCTAAAATGGGAGATTTCAGAGAACAATACTTTTAGTTTAGAGATGATAAAAATACTGTTCAAGATAGTTTGTCACCTGATTGAGGAGGAAATTCAATGTCTCATGGGTTGGGAGATACTAAAGAGTGCACCAAAAATGACCTACCCCTCCTAGGTAGTTCCAATTTTTCTATCAAATTGTATGAATTTTCTCTAGTCTTATGACCTCCAATTAGCTATTGATAGTGTTCAAGATATTCATGTTCCTAGGAAAATTGTTAATGAGGATTTGAAAGGTTACAATATTTTCAAAGGGGGATCTATGGTTGGTGGTTTTTTTCATCATAGATATCTAAGAAAAAATCCTTCTATAATTTTCACGTACAAATCCTTCAAGCATGGTTTATATTTCTAATGTGAGTTTACAATTAAAAATGCTATCAATATTCATCATCATGAGATTAGTCCCCAACTGGTAGAGTAAATCAAGGATGTGTTTCAATCTATTTTATTTCTACTTGCACATGTCCCTCATCTTCCCAATCCCTCAGGATGGTATTATCCTTGATCTTAACGATGTGTGAGATGTTGATGAGAGATGGTAACATGCAAATTGTATCTTCGTTCTTGTCTATTCGTATGTTTTTATTTTAATTCATGGACATGGATATCTCTTGGTCTTTTTTTATCTATCTCAATGGCTCCCATATGTAATCTAAAACCTTCTACTTTTTTTTATTAAAGGTTTCCTTGCATTGTATTTCTCATACTTCTATATATTTATATATTTTAGGGTTTGTGCCTTTTACTTACAAACATGTTTTCACCTAATAAAAAAACAAGCATTGAGTTGAATAATGTAGTAGTCATTTTTGTGCTTTGAAGATAATGACGATGATCCAAATTAGTAGGAATTATTAGGAAAAAATGATGATAGTTTGGAACATCTATTAATTTTAGAACTAATATTTCTATAGTTTAGATGTGGAAGAAAATGAAATCCTCATAATCATCTCTCAAGATATAGAAATATTAAATTAAATTACTAGGTAGAAAATTAAAAAAGGAATACTACATTTAAGCATTCAATGTAATCCACAAATCTTTAGAATCTAGATATGGTTTTGATTTGGAAGAAAATATAATCATCATAATCATCCATAGTGATAAAAATATTTAATAAAATTACTAGTTGTAACAATTAAAAGAGGAATATAACATATAATTATTCCAAATTTATAAATGAAGATAGGACCATAGAATCATATTCTATTGTTAACAAGAGAGAATACTTTGACAAGCTATGAATCATTCATAATAATCATTCAAAATATTTGGATCATAATCATGTACAATTGATTACGCATCATCAATATCATTCTCTAATAAATCATCATCATCGATCCATGAGCGATGGTTCTATACAGGAATAATTTTAAATTACTAATGTGTTAATAAAAAAAAACTATAGGGAGGGTGGAATTTCAATGCATTGAATTGTGGTTCAAAGGTAATTTTTGGGTCTCTTCTAAAAAAAACTTTCATTACATACATATTTACACACATATCCAACAACAAAAATGTGGAAGTCCAACAATAGATTCACATATACATATAATGAAAAAGCATGACAAAATTTAATTGTGAAACTATAATAGTTTAAAATTTTAGAAAATGTAGAATTTGAGATGAATAAATGATTTTTAACCTTGCTAGCACCAAAAAACGTTTCTAGCCTTACCAACACCAGAAATGGTTTCTAACCCTGCCAACACTAGAAATGGTTTCTAACACTCCAAAACTAGAAATCCAATGTAGTATAACCGCTATTAGGTTTTCAAGATAATCAACACTAAATCCAAACTTACAATTTATTCTAAAAATAATCAAACCCATTTTGATAAAATGTATTAATATAAATTACCAATTAAAAGAATTGAATATTTAAAATAATAACTTAACTTCAAAAAGTCAGAACTTGATGTTTGAACATAAGATTTAAATTTTTATATATAACTAATCTGTTATAAAATAGAGAAGAGAGAAAATATAGTTGTGTTAAAAAAAAAAACAAAATTGAAGCAAAAATTTCATATAAATCTTGTTTTAGAGAAATTGAATTTTGCATATTTTATAAGAAATAAACCAAAAACTAAAATTAAATATTTCAAAGTAGGTGTACATACTTAGGTAAATGGAAATAAAGTGACCATTCAATTCCTATAAAGGATAATCAAATATATTAACAACTGTCACTCTAACTCATAAATTAATTACCCACTATCAATTAGGGCCTTGTAGTTAAAATAAAACCAAAAAATCCTAATGGACCATAGAAATAGCAAGGTATATCAACCTCACCTTTAATATACAATCACATGGAGGAATAAAATGAAGAAACACCTTCTCAAACACTAAAAATGAAATAAATAATTGTCAAAATAATATATGTCAAAGAAAAAATGAGGTACCATGGCTAGTAAAAGGGTCATTTCAACCCTAAAAGTTATGGTGCGCCATTATTAGGCCCCCTAAACCATATACTCTACAATAAAAACCCAAATAAATAGTACATAATAGAGAAGAAATGAGAAAAAGCGAAATTTTAATGAGTCATTTCCTTAGTGATATATGATGATCTCACATTCTATTTATATGATCACATAGAGGAGGGAAATGAAGAAATACCTTCTCAAACATATGAAAAATAAGAAATGAGAAATAAAATAGTCAAAAAGGTGGGCCATTATCTTAGTGAGGTATAACGATCTCAAATTATATTTACACATTGATGGAGGAGTGAAATGAAGAAATTCCTTCTCAAATAATAAACAATGGCCTAAACAATACACAACAAAGAAGAAATGAGAAAAAAAACTAGGTGGGCCATTGCCTTGGTTTGGTTTGAAAATCTAACCTTCCATTTATAGAGTGAAATTAAGAAATTCCTTCTCAAACAATATAAAAATAATAATTTCTAGTATAATGAACACACGATAGAGAATAAATGAGTATAAAACCACAGAAATAAAGTGGGTTATTATCTTAGTTCAATATGATGATTCACTTTCTATTATTAGCTTGCAAGAGGAGTTAAATAAAGAAATGGCTTCTCAATATAAAAAAGAAATATAGGCTAGCTTGAATGATACAAAGTAGAGAAGAAACAACTCAAATATTAAGAACTGACTAGCTCATTACTGAGCATCGAGGTATGAATACCCCGACTTCAATTCCAAGCTAGATGAATGAGGGTATAAAACACAACCACCAAAAATACCTCTAAATTATCTCATCATTATCTTCATGCAGAGGTATAAAATACCTCCTTTAAATCCCTTTGAAGCCATGGTTAAATGAGAGTTGGAGTGAAAAACTACAAGTGTAAAATATAATAATTTTTGGGGAAGAATATGGTTGGTAGTGAAGTTTTGTTTAATGGTTAAAAATAAGTATGATAATAGTGAATGTGGAATCAATTGATATCTACATGCCATCACATACACACATGCACATGAGTGGAATTACTTATTATAGAGGTGTAAGAGTTGACTATGGAGCGACAATGGATAGATTTGCTGGTGTTTGCTTGAAACATGTAATTTGCATGGTGCAAACATGTTAGTGGGAACACATCCTCAATTGATGATGGTATACCATCAGGGTTCTATGTGTACCACCTTTAGTCAACCATAAATTTTATAGGAAAAATAGGGGTGTCTAGCTATCCTCCTCTTCCATGTGTTTGATGAGTCTAGAAAACCCCTAAAAATAAAATAAAAAACTATCCACCTTAGTACATGCATGGTTGATGACATTTTTCCTCTGTTGACCCTTGAAGTTAGGGTGCACCACTATTGGTCCCTCTTCCCTAGCATAAATATAACACCATAAAATAACTAAAATTTCCCAAAGAACACTATTATATTAATGAGACCTTTATTGTTTTTTTCCTTATAAAATAATAGTTATATACATTCATAGGTATTATTACATCATTAGTAATTTCTTACTGTTATCACATGAAATTGCACCCTTGTTGGACACAATCCAACATTTTAGTGAGATTGAAACATGGGAATGACATCAAGGTGTAGGACCTTCTAGTCAAGATCAAACCTCTAGAGAAAGCTGACTTCCTTTCTAAATATAGATGCAAGGTGTTGATCCAAATGAAAACCAAAAATTCCTAATATCTAATCCTATTCTACTCATTTACTAAGGAAAAGGAGGGATTCATGAAATAGAAAGGGTGGTGATGCACCTATATTAAAAGGTGTTTCCTCTTGCTTAGAACAATAAAAAGAATCAACGAAGATGACCAAAAATCACACGTCTCTTTTCATAAAATCTCTTTCACAAGTTTGAAGGTAATATAAAGATTATATGCAATATATATGTATAGTTTAAGACCATTAAAACATCCAGATATGAAGCTAAGAAATATTCACACAACACATCAGAGGAAGATAAAATGTAAAACAAAAATCTTATTGATTCAAAGTCATGAACCTATTTACAATGGTAGAGTTGTATAGTATGCATGTCTTTGGAAATAAACTAAGAAGGAACCCATTCAAATGAGGTCAAAATAAACTTATATCCCTGTGAAAGGAGATACTATAATTGTTTTAAGGCCATAGAGGAGAAGGAAATACCAACCACGCCTCCTTAAGAAATTTGGAGAAATATCTCCTTCAAAATCTGATTTGCATGACCTAGAGGCATGAAAGAAAATTATTCACACCCTTTCCATACCTTGAAATTTATGATTTGTGGAATCAAGCACATATGTCAAGTCCAAGTCACCAAGAAATTCATGTTGTAACAAATATCTATCAAAAAGAGGATTGTGGAATTGTATGAGGCATAGTTGATTATACCCAATAATTTCTAGTCGATTTGGAAGTTGGTGAATTCCTTGGTATATTAATTAATAGTGTTGTATAGTGATAGGTGGAAGAAAGAATTCTTGAAATCATCCTTTTCCACTTGATAGTTGGAAAAATTTGTGAAAAGGAAAGTTTTGGGAACCTTGTTGGGATATGACGAGGTTCTGAGAATTTCATTAGTGATCAACAGAGGTTCCAAAACTACTTTATTCTTTTGATGGAGCCATATTTTTTCTCTCTTCTTTCTTATTCTTTATTTTAGTTTATCTTTGCTTTATCTATTATTTTTTCCATCTTCCCCTTTGATTATTTTTTCATGTTGGCATTGTGTCAGTGAAAGAAAAAAATTTGAGAACCTTGTCAGGGGCCAATGAAGGTTTTAAGAATTTTAAAAAGATTTGAAACAACTTCAAACTTGCCCCCTTTGACTTATTTTTTGATGTAGGAAAAATTCATCAATAATTGAACCCATTTTGGGAACCTAGGGAGGTTCTTTAACCTCATGAAATATTTAGATGAATTATTAAAAAAAATTACTAAGGAACAAAGGTTCACGAGTTGAGTAGGAGCAAGTATAAATTTGGAACCATAATTGTGAGGTTCTAGATTATAGGTTCCACTTGGGGTCTAGCTTTTAGGAAGAAATAATGGTAGGATAAAATAAAGAAATATGGGGTTCAGGAGGTGGAAGGGAAAGAGGACCTAGAACCATTGGTTCTAGTTTATTGTTGAGTCCTGAGGCACAATAAGGACATGCAAAAGGAAGGATTCAAGAGGCAAAAGGGAATGACGACTTCAAACCATTAGAGGTTCCTATTAGAGATTGAGGCTCAATAGGAATTAAAGGAATAACTATGAGAGTAAAAAGAAAGGGGGGACCATAACCATTGGTTCTAAGTTCCCATTAGGTCTCAAGGATCAATAGGGACCAGAAGAAGAGCACCATTACTTATCCATTTGGGTTTTTGGTTTTTGGAAATTGATTGAAGCAAGGAAAGGGAAAAAATACAATAGAAGCATATCTTAACATGAATAACCATTTAAATCTCTTAGATTGGTTATAACCAGTGGGAATTGCAAGGGGGAATGAAGTGAAAATATGGGATGTTTTACTACTATAGGATGCTTTACTATTAAACATGGGATCCAAAATCCTTAACAATATATTGGGCATGGAGTCACATGAAATTTCCAACAACAAAGGAATGCCTCATAATAGATAGTAGGATGCCTAAAAAAACATGTGCAACTTGCACTTAGAGGAAATAAATAACTAGATCATACATTCTCCTAATGATAATGTAGAGTGTGCAACAACACTTCATAGGAAAAAAAAAACAAGCAAATCCAATATGTACATGATTAAAACAACCTCAAAAAAATGTTTGTGGTGTATCCTATTGAGTAGGATAGGAAGATGTTCACCATTCAACTTGAAGTGTTGGAAATTATTAGCCTCCTTGCATCTGGTAATGATGTATACAACACTCTAGATTACATCTAACTTTACATGTATTTTAGCCTCCACTACATCTACATTCCACTTTAATACAAAATATCCCTCCTTGAATAATTTGTCAAGTTTTTCCTTATCATAAGTCTTTTTGATCTATGCTTGATGAGTTTTTAGGGCTTTCATCACACTATTCCTAGTTTCTTCAAACTCCATTAGCTCAACCAACCTTATGTTGAACACTCAAAATATTGAAAGGGGGGTGAAAGAAATATTCACTTAAATTAATTAACCCTATTAACTCAAACATCCATTCAAAGTATCACATTAAACTTGCAGTAATGGAAAGGAAAAATTAAAGAATGCATCACATAAATTAACACAAGAACACCAGATTTATGTGGAAAACCCTTGAAAGGGAAAAACCATGGTTAGGACTAGCTCACAATATATTACACCTGGTTAAAATAGAGATTGCAGAATGGTGGATTCACTGTCCAGAAAGAGAGAATGACTCACTGTTGGTGGCTCATTGCCCAAAATAGAAAAAGAAAGAGGAAAGGGTGGCTCACTACCAAGGATGAACCACTAACAATGCATTTACAACATGCAGAAGATATAGTTCCAACTAAGCTTTGAAAACTATCTTAACACACTTCATACTTCACCATAATTAAACTGCATACTTTACACTAGATCAGATCTCACAAACACACTAGACACTATATAATTTGTAAACATGTAAAAATGATTTAACACATATTACACATCCTAAACTGATTTTTTCCATCATTGGCATCATTTTCATTACCATTATTGCATTTCACATCATTTTCATCTTTTAACCCTATTTCCCTTTATTAATTAAATAATCTTGAATTGTTTAATTAATTCACTATTCTTCCTAATTAATTAAATAAATCTTATTTATTTAATTATGTTGTTAACTTAACTTATTCTTCTAATTTAATTAAATAATTATCTTTAATTATTAATTAATCTATTCTCCCACTTCTAGATTAAATAATTAATTTTAATCATTTAATCCTCCACATGCACACTTCTTTTAAATTAAGTAATTACATTAATTATTTAATTCTTCTCTTTTATCTCAAATATCATCCATTAATAAATAAACATTTTATGTATTAATCAATCTTATCTTGCACGTTCCTCCAATAATTAATTAATTAAATCATGTATTATTCTCTCAAATCTTAAATGACACCCTCTCTTATTCAATTGAGATTGGCTGACCACTCTTCTCTTCTTCGATAGTATTCTCCACATCCAGAGGGGAATTATTAGGCGCATGCTCATGTTGTTCATTATTAGGTTCATTTCTTTTTGGGATAGATGTGTCATGCTAAATTTGATCTTTACTATCTTGAGGCACTCCCAAATCTTTAGCAAGTTGTTCAACATTATTCAGAGTTTCATTCTTTAGCCTTTCAATGTCTTCCTTGTCTTTGCTCATTAGAGTACTCAATTTCTTTTTTTTGTTTTGTATTTCTTGCTATATAACTGAGATAATTTTATTCTATCATCATGTGTTAGAGAAGAACCAATCTTCTCCAAGGAAAAAGTCTTTATATTAGCATCCTCATCAAAAAATTCTTGCCTTATCACACTCAAAACACCTTTAAGAACATCAAGAAATTGATCCTCAATTTCACAAAGGCTGGTATTGAATGTTACCATGCATTTAACAATAACCTCTTCTATTGTTTCCTTATCTTCATTATTGACTTCCGGATACATTACCATAATATCCTTCAAAATTCTAAACTTTGCAATACTGCTAAACAATGCATCTAACTTCAAGGGACTATGCTCCCTAATTAGAGGCGTCTTCTCTTTCTTCTTCCCCTTTCCTTTAGATGATTCTTCTTCTGCTCCTAATTGAGAGCTCTTTTTATCTTCTTTGAAAAATAAAACCTTTCTTTTCTTTCTCTACATCTTCTCCACTTTCATTGTCCACTATATCAACTTTTGTTCTCTTTGCACTTGTCTCTCCCATAGAGACTTGAGAATTTTTCTTCCGAATTGGTTGTGGTTTCTCTTCTTCTTCATCTTCTTCATCTTCATAGCTAATGTACTTCTCCTTGGTAGCCTTTTATCTTCTTCTTATCTTTGCAAGAATTTGTTGTACAAAGGGGCCAAATGTTTGTTTCTTCTTTGAACTTCCTATAGGATTTGTTCCAGAGGACTTAGGAACAGTAAGAGAGGGGGCAGTGGTCCTAACTGACCTTCTTGTACTTGGAGTACCTTGCCGAGCAACAAATGTGACTTTGGATTTCTCCAAAAAACCCTTGGGTGTGTTCACCATCTCCTCCATTTGAGCTTTCATCTTCTCAACATTCTCCTCAATATTTTTTTCTTATTTTCCAGATGCCACACATGTATCTCTTGGCTTGCTTAACACAAATTCTATAAAACTAGTAAGCTCTACTTCAATTATCTCATATCCAAGCTCCAGAACCCAAACTATTCTAGCTTCAACTACTTCCATAAAGAAGTTATCTCTGCTAACCATAAAATTTATGTCATTCTTATACATCTCTACAACACTTGCCAAAATTTTGTACCTCTCTTGCATTTTTCCTTGAAATTTCTTAAAGAAACCCCACAACATAAATCTTTGGGTTTCTAGGTTTCCCAACCTTTTCAAATGATATCTTAATTGCACAACAACTAGAATATTATCTAACCACACAATGTTCTTTGTTTCAGACACTTCTCTAAGAAAGTAAAACAATAAATAGATAATTAAGGTACCATACCCGAAGGAGTACCTTGATTCTTTAGTCTTTTAAAAATTCTCCATCAATTGTTGTCTTAGGAGCTCACACAAATCAATGTCTAGCCCTTCCTTCACCATCTAGTGAGTTGTGTGGATTGTAGTAGAAAAAACTAAATTCTCTCTATTTGTGTAGAAATTTTTGTACCCAATCATCATAGATGCATACTATACTATTGGATCTTCTATATAATTCACTATTAGGGCATGTTTATCAAACTTTTCTTTGGTGAACTTCATTACCACATCATTCTTCACGACCTTTAGTGTTGGAATTGGTTCAATAGAGCACAAACCTATGACCACCCTAATAGAATTCTTGTTAATCATGTGTGGTATGTATAGCCACATGAACTTGTCACGAATTATTCCCAGGATATATTTTACCCACTCATCCTCATAGTAGAAGCTAGGAAAATTGTTCCATACATCTAGTTTCTTCTTCGTTAAGCTCTCATACTCTGGTTTAAGCTTGAAGTAATATCTATTCAACATATTCAACCAATATTCCACCATCTTCCCATGATCATAGTCTTCCATTTTAGTATGAATATAGATCTGCACATCCTCTATGTGCATTTCACCATATGGAATCCTAAAAATTGCACCTTCAAGATTAGATTCAATATATTTGAATAGGTGTTGCTTAAATTTATGTCTTGGTCGCTCTAGAACATCAATTACTTGGGGAGTAAACATTTTTAATCTTCACATAGCTAGGGTTTACAAGAAAAACTAACAAAAAACTTTGGAGTTCACTGATAGGGTTTCAAACAACACTTCAAAATTGCTTCAAATCACCTTTTCTCTGCTCTCCACTTCAATTTCTTAGTTACAAATGGCTTTAACATATGCATAATAATATATAAAGTCTTTTTTGATGACCTAATATGCATTAATTGTAGCAGATAAAGTTAGTTTGAGAAAGATGACAAAATTTCACTGTGTATCATAGGCACCTTCAATCACTCCCTAAATCTTCAAGACAAGATATTTCACACTGAAGATACCACTAATAGATAAACCATGATTTCAATCTACACATGTACTAGTGTGTTGAAGATATCAACACATCTTTGGTAGGGAGATTGAGTTTTTCTGTTAAAACTCCCCTTGATCCAAACCTCTTCATCCAACTTCTAGAGGAAACATCTGCACCAAGAGCTGGCATAGACTCACTCTTCACCTCATTCTCTTCCTTTTTCTTCCAGATCTTGTTCATTTACTTCTTCATCTCATTTAGAACAACCTTCTTTACCATATCAATCTTCTTTTGTGAAACAAAGGGTTTCACATTCTTGCTTTAGAAAAACTTAACTATGTGTCATGGTTTATTGTATTTATGACATATGACACCTTTTGTTGAAAAAAATTACTTCTTTCCATTTTAGATATGCATTCAAAAGCCTTATTCCCAAATCTATTACATGTATAACAATAACCATTGAAATATTAAAACATCATACCATTGTTGTGACCATTCATCATCTAACTTTTGCATTCATTAGCTTTATGACCAAATCTATTGCATGCATAGCACTGACCAAGAAATGATCTGACATTATAACTCATTTTGCTTCTACAATCTACAAATTTATGTCCAAATTTATTGCAAGAGTAAAAATAACCATTAAAATATGAATACTTTTGTGCAGGTGGTTGTTTGATAGGAGGCCTTTTGGAATCTTTCTTCTGGTTCTGGACTTGTCTAAAATTTCTCTTCTTATCAATCTTCTTTTCAACATTGTTTGGAGTCTGATTTTCCTTTGAAATTTATCCCTTTTCAAACCCTAATCCTTCTTTTTCAACTAGAAGCCTTTTGGTTTGCAATAATTTCGTCAAGAAAGGTGGAGCTCTTCTTGAATCTTTGCTTTCTCTAGATATGATCTCAAAGTTACAATCTCTTGTTAAATATTTGAACATTTTGTAGACTTGTCTTTCAATTTGGCATTCAAGTAGTCTTTAACTCTTTTTCCCTCTTCATCTCACACTTTCAAATTTTTGATTGCTTTAGCTGCTCATTTTTCCCTTAAAACTTTCTTTAGCTTTCTTGAGTTTCTCCCTCAACTTCCTAATACACTCATCTATAGCCTTAATATTCTTTTTTAGATCTCTATTCTCACTTTCTACTATATCTAGATAATCAAGGCTTGATTTGAGTTCTCCTTCCATATCAAATTCATAGCCTTCTTCAATAAACCCTTCAGGGATAATATCTTATAGAGGAATAGGATACTTCCTTGTAGCCATGTTTTCAACCTCCAAGATCTACATCAATGATCAAGATAATAGAAGGAACCAAGCTCAGATGCCAATTTTTGGACACCTAGAATATTGAGAAGGGGGGTGAATTAGTATTCACTAAAATTCATTAACCTTATTAACTCAAACATCCATTAAAAGCATCACAATAAACTTGCAATAATGGAAAGGAAATATTGGAGCATGCATCACAATAAACTTGCAATAATGGAAAGGAAATATTAGAGCATGCATCACATCAATGAACATAAGAACACCAGATTTATGTGGAAACCCCTTGAAAGGGAAAAAACATGGTGAGGATTAGCTCACAATATATTATAACTAGTTACAATAGAGATTATAGAATGGTGGACTCATTGTCCAAAAAGAGAGAATGGATCACTATCGGTGGATCACTACCCAAAATAGAAAAATATAGAGGAAAGGGTGGCTTACTACCAAGAATGAATTGCTAATAATGTATTTGCAACATGCAGAAGATATAGTTCCAATTAAGCTCTAAAAACTAACTTAACACACTTCATGCTTCACCATAATTACACTTCGCACTTCACACTACATTAGATATCACACACAAACACACACACTACACACTATATAATCATACTTCACACAAATAATCAACCTTGTATGTATAGTACAACCAACCAAAACATCAATTAGGTCGGCCTAATTGCATGAACTGTGCACCACACAACCTGTCAGCTCAAAAATCCAATACACATGCTTTGTGAAAGGAACTAAAATGTGTACATCACCAAAGTAGGTTGACATGACCTATTATTACTCCCATAAATCCACTCACATAATTCAACTCTGAATGACCCCAAAATCCTTAGGTCGACACGACATAACAAAACCGGTGAAGAAACAATTGAATGGACCAACGTTCACTCACAACTCGACATGCAGACCACCAAATCACTTGCCACTTGGACCACATACACGTTTGATATCTGCCAACACTTCCTCAAAACCACACAACATAATATTCATCTATGGTGGAATGCAAAGCATTCCAATCATGCATCTTGTACCAGTCACTTTGTCATTACTAAACCAAGTACTCTATTACTAATATCTTCAGCTGTAGAATACATACAACCTTGAAACCTTGGGTATAAAAAACTTTAATACATTTTTAGGATTTAGTTGACATCAACCTTGTAAATCCATAAATTAATTATTTTCCTAATGTCTTTTCTAAACTACCCACAAGAGGTGAAATCGTTTAACCAACGGTGGTGAAAGAGCTTATGTAAAGATGAATTTACGGTTACCGTTTGTCTTCTGGGAAAAGGAAAAAATGGCTAGGTGTCCCATTTGAAATATCCTATTTTTGGAGGGTTATGACATCTGTTATAAGTTGTAAGAGTATATATGACACTATGAAAACTATTATTCTATGATAGTTATGACACCATTTATGATTGTATTTATGACAGATTCCTTCCCTAGGCGCCCATGCATGAGAGATGCCTTATGATAAATGTAAGAGCATCTATAAGTTGCTATTTTGGGTGGTTTTGAAGGAGGTAGGCATGGGTTTTTTTCTGCATGTTGTTTGGTGATACCATTGTGGTATTCATCCCCAAGAGTTTCTATAAATTAGGGCCTTGAGCTAGAGTTCTTCATTCAATTTTGTTCAATGTGCAGGTAATAGGGTGCTACCAGATTTTACAAAGATTATCAGAGAAGTGTATTGTTGTTGTAATCTCCTTTGGATTAGTAATATACTTTCCTCTCTTTTTGTGGTGGAAGTTTTTCCATTAGGGGTTTCTCCATGTAAAATTGGTCCTGTGTGTGGGGATGGGTGGGGGGTATAGTTGGCATCTACCTCCTGGTAAATATAATAGTACCTCTTATTAATGTCGCCTGCTAGAATAAGTAACTATATTAACCTTCCCATGTAGGGTGGGAGGGATTATAGTAGGAAGGTTATTTATATTGTGGGAGGTTATTAATATTGCAAACTATAGTTTCCCACCCACCCGGAAACTATTTCCTCCCACCCACCCTTGCATGCAGGGGGCTAAAGTTTCCACATGTGTACATTAATAAGAGGGTTATTATTATTATTTATAGTAGGCATACATTAATTAACCGGTTCTTAATATTGCAACTATAAGTAGAAGGGGAATGGGTGGGAGGGAACTATAGTTGGTGTGTGGGAGGCAATAGTTTCAGGTTGGGTGGGAAACTATAGTTCGATGGAATTAATAAGAGGTTTATTTATATTGCTTATTCTAGCAGGCTAATGTACATGGTAGAGGGATCTTGGCTCTTGCTTATTCTAGCAACGTCCCCATTTCTATTTCTTGTTTTGATTTTGCAATCACATTCATATTAAGGATTTGTAATTACTATTGATTAAAGTTCATATTGCAAGATTTCTTCACCTTGTTTTACAACATTTGGTATCAAAGCTAATGGTTCTACTGAAAAAGGGACACTTTTCTCGAGTGTCGAAGGTTTTTTGCTACAGCGGGAGATTTTTCTTTAATGTTTTTTGTAGATTTATGAAATATTGTAAACCATAGATTCTACCTCTCATCTAGATATTAAGAATTTCAATGGAACTGGTTATGAAATGTGGAAGTTGAAGATGGAGGGTCTCCTTGAAGAGAGAGATCAATGGCTAGTAGTTTTGAAGGAAAAAAAACTAGAAAAAATGTTTGATGAAGATTGGAACAAAATGGACAAAAGGGCACTAGGAACCATTTGGTTGTGTCTTGCAAATTTTGTCCTCCTAATTTTTTTAGAAGAATCTACCACATTCAAGTTGTGGAGGAGTATGGGTGAAATCTATCAAACTAAAAGTCTAACTAAGAAGTTATATCTCAAAAGACATTTGTATTCTTTGAAAATGAAGGATGGTGATTCTATTGTAGAACATTAAAATTATTTTAATATGATTAGAAGTCAGCTTGCATCTATAGATGTTAAGTTGAAAGAGGAAGATAAATGTATTTTGATGATTTTTTCTTCACCTGAACCTTTGGAAAATCCAATTGTTGCCATAAGTGGTGGTGGTAGAGAACTAAAGATGGATAGTCTCATTGCTATACTTCTTTCAGAAGATATGAGGAGAAAGTCCATGAATGCAGGCTCCCAAGATGCCATGCATGTGTGAGGAAGGTCCAAAGAAAAATGAGGGCCTAAAGGGGACAAGAAGAGAGACAAATCTAAAGGATGTTCTAAAACCCCTAGGAAGAGCAGAGTAAAGTGTTGGAATTGTGGTAAGAGAGGGAATGCGAAGGAGTGTAGAAATGAGAAGAAAATCACTGAAACCTCCATGGATAAGTCCTCTGATGACGGTGATTCAGATGCTTTGTTTATTTCTACTAACTCTATTAGTAATGATGCTTGGCTTATTGATTCAGGTGTTTCCTTCCATATGACTCCTCACAAAGAGTGGTTTTCTACATATTCAACATATGATAGAGGGGATGTTTTCCTTGGTGATAACAACATCAAGAAGATTATTTGTAAGGGAAAGGTAAAGTTTTGTTTCAATGGTACAAGAGCATGTGGGTGGACATGCAATCAACACCAATCAAAATATTATTGGTTTTTGTTTTCGCAATTTTGGTTTGAATTGAATGCATTTCTCTTCATACTCAATTTCATTCTATGATGATTTGGTCGATTGTGGAAGGTGAAAGGGAAAGTTTAAAATGATCTGGGCATCCATCATAGCTTATGAATTTTTTTCAAATGTAGTATTTGCAACTGCCTTGTTGGACATGTATGCAGAATTTGGAAGCAAGTCTTCCAAAGCTTCCAAATGAAAAGTGATACCATACAAGATGTCATCATTCTAGAAAATGGTAACAATGTGATTATTAACATAGAATTGTCATCTTGAAACATATCCTTTAAATTCAATTGAATGTAGTATCATGTTTTTGATGGCTACCATAGGGCAGAATTCTATTCCTTATTGCAATTCCTCTCAGAGGCAATTAAAACAAAGGTGGATGACAAATAAAAGACATTAAAATTGGAAGGTTGCATAGTAGAAAGGCTACCTTAAGAGGTGTGAAAAGGTTAAAGAAAAATAGAATCAGTATTGATGCCTCACATTCCAATTTCCATTCATATGGAGTGGATCGATAGACATGATTAGAGATACAAAACAAGGATTAGTGTGGAAAATGGGAAAAGGAAAAAGACAGAAATAAAGCGCCATAGCTAAGAAGGGGACCGATTGGAGTGATGATGGCACCAGTTTGGAGAGAGATAAAAACTTGAAAACAAAGTTGAATTAGGTGCAAAATTTGAAAACAAGGGGTTGTCATGTAGGAGGCGTCAGAAGTAGGGGAAAGACGGTGAAGTTTGAGGTAGAAAAAGGAGGTAAACCTAAGATGCAAGGCATAGTTAGAGGTAGAGGAGTCACACCGATCAAGTAAAAGAATGTTGAGGCATCATAAATTATACACAACCATAAACAAACTAGAGGAAGTGACGATAGTCATGGGAGTTATTAAGTTGTGCAGATTGTTAATGATGAAAGAGAGGATTGCATAGGTAGATTGGATTTCTGAGGCAGAGGAATGGAATGTGCAGAGGTGTGCATCATAGGGGATATTGAGCAGAGGAAGAGTTAGTTGAAAACTCACAGTTAATAGTAAATTTTCATTTTGATGTAGTTGTGAGTTTGATTTAATAAAAGAAAGATTTTGTATTTTTTTGTAATTTTGGTTTTTTTAAATTCAAATTGAATGGACTTGCTTGACGAATGAAAATTTCAAGGCCAATAGAGTCTTAGTTGATTCTTGGGTATAGGGGAGCACCCTCTACATCATGCAGTGATGGGAGGGTTAAAACCCTTGATAATGTTTTACATATTCTAGGACTTGCGAGAAATTTACTTTTAGTCTTCAAGTTGAATGATTCTAGAATGCATGTGACATTTGATAAGTATTTTTGCAAGTTGATAAGAGGTATTTTGGTGATTTCTAAAGGATATTAGACAAGGAATTTATTTAAGCTACATAGTTCCACTCTTTATAATTCAACTTTAGTAACTAGGAGTGAAAAATGCATGTATGTTGTGGCACCATAGATTGGGTCACATTGGTGAAAAAGGTCTTAAGACCATACTAGATAAGAGACTAGTAGATGATATTTTTGATTATTTTGTTGGCAAGAGTGATTTCTATGAACATTATGTGTTTGGTAAATAAAATAGGTCATCATTTCCTAAAGGAGTTAATAAGGCTAAGGGACTTTTAGAACTTATTCATTTAGATGTATGTGGTCTAGTGGATGTTGATTATTTAAGTAGATTGTGATATTATGTTTCCTTCATTGATGATTTCTCAAGATATACTTGGATTTATTTTATGCATTCAAAATCTGAAGTTTTCACTAAGTTTAATGAATTTAAAGCCTTGGTTGAAAAGTAACCAGATTATAAGATAAAAGTATTGAGAACTGACAATGGGGTGAATATTTCTCTAAGGAATTTGATGATTTTTGCAAACATGCATGAATTGTTAGGAAAAGGGCTACACCTTATACTCCCCAAAAAAATGGGGTAGCAGAAAGAATGAATTGTATATTAATGGAAAGAGCTAGGATCATGTTAAGTAGTGCTAAGCTAGATAAATTCTTTTGGGCAGAAGTTGATGATATTATTTGTTATTTAATAAATAGATCTTGTAAAGCTCTTGTTGATAAAAAATCTTATCAAATGTGGTGGGTAAAAATCCTTCAATTTCACATTTAAGGGTCTTTGGTTGTGAGGCTTTTGTTCATGTGCCTCAAGAGAAGCGATCTAAATTGGATCCAAAAGCTCAAAAATGCATCTTTGTAGGATATGATGAGAATGTAAAAGGTTATAAGCTTAGGAATCCTCTAACCCATAAAATGATCTTTTCTAGAGATGTGATTTTTTGGGAATTTAGAGTTAACTCAAAAGAATAACAACAAAATGTAAAGACAAAGATAGTGTACTTTGAAACTAAGTAGGAAGATGCACATGTGGAAGAACAAAGAGATGGACTAGAAGATGGGGAAGAAGAAGAGAGTTCAAGTGAAAGTTTTGAAAAATCTATTATAATAGAGGAATTTGATCATAATAAAGAACATGAGGAAGAACCTCTTAATCCACCTTTGAGAAGTTCCACAAGACAAAAAAAATCATTTGATAGGTATATCCCACCATATTTTCATTGTAAGTTTTATTTATTAAGTATTGACGATGAACCTAGAACTTACAAGGAGGCTCTCTCTTATGAAGAAAGTGACTCTTGGATGTAGAAAACGAAAGAGGAGATGATGGATTTGGATAGTTGTGATACCTGAGATCTTTTTAGTTTTCCCAAAGGAAGGAATCCCATTGGATGCAAGTGGGTATATAAGAAGAAGTTTGGTGCAGATGGTCGGCTAGAGTGATACAAGGCCAGATTGGTGGCCAAGGGCTACTCCTAAAGAGAGGGAGTTGATTTTGGTGAAATATTCTCTCCTGTTGCTAAGCTAACTTCTATTAGATTCCTATTATTTGTTGTTGCTACTTATGATTTTGAAAGAGAGAAAATGGATGTTAAAACTGCTTTCTTGCATGGGGATCTTGAGGAAGAAATTTATATGTGACAACCAGATGGTTTTGTTGTGAGAAAAAGAACACTTGGTTTGTAGGTTAAAACGGTCATTGTATGGTTTGAAATAGTCACCCAAGATGTGGTACCAAAAGTTTGATGCATTTGCATTGAAATTTGGTTTTGTTAGAAGTGAGGAGGATCATTGTGTTTATATTAAATTTATTGATGATCAAATACTAGTCATTGTCTTATATGTTGATGACATGTTGTTTATGTGTAACAGTAAGGTGATGATTAGGGAACTTAAGACTCAACTTTATGGCACATTTGATATGAAAGATTTGGGGTCTACTATATATATTATTGGGATGGAAATCAGTAGAGATTGGGTACACAAAAAATCTTTGGTTAAGTCAGAGTAAGTATGTTGATACTATTTTGCAGAGATTTAAAATATAGGATTGTAAACTAGTAAATTTTCAATTTTTGATTGGTACTAAGTTGAGTTTAGACATGTGTCCTAATTATGATGATGATATTGAAGAGATGTTTGATGTTCCTTATATGCTAGTGCAATTAGTAGTTTAATATATGAAATGGTTTGTACTAGACCAGATATAGCCCAAGCAATGAGAGTTCTAAGTAGCTTTATGTCTAACCCTTGCAAAGAGCACTGGAATTTTGTTAAAAGGGTGTTTAGGTACTCGTGAGACACTTCTAATTATTGTTTGGTTTATCATGGTACTGATAATATCAATTTCATTGGACACACAAGGTTTGTTGATGTAGATTGGGCAGGTGACTTGGAAAGTCGAAGGTCCACTAGTGGCTATGTGATCACTTTGTTTGGAGGTGCAATGAGTTGGATGAGTAAAAGACAACCTACAGTTTTATTTTCCACCACTGAAGCATAGTATATGGTTGTTACTCATACTTCTAAGGAGGTTGTTTTGGTTATAAATACTTGGTATTGGTATTGGTTTTGATTGCACGACAGTGATGATCGAATGTGATAGTTAGAGTGCTATATGTTTGGCTAATAATCCTATGTATTATGCTCATACTAAGCATGTTGATGTTCAATATCACTTTATGTGGGAAATGGTTGAGAATGGACAAGTCCTAATTGAAAAAGTTGACACTTTAGGTAATGTTGCAGATTATCTCACAAAGCCAATAACCAAGAATAAGTTTTCTTGTTGTTGTATCTCTATGGGTGTAATTTACAATGTATGATGTCAAGTTGGAGAATGTTAGGATTTAGGTGAAATCAACCTTGAAAATCTATAAATTAATTTTTTTCCTAACTTCTTTTGTAAATTACCCATAAGAGGTGAAACTGTTTAACCAATGGTGGTGAAAGAGCTTATGTAAAGACGAAGTTGTTGTTACCATTTGTATTATGGGAAAAGGACAAAATAGCTAGGTGTCCCATTTGAAATCTCCTATTTTTGGAGGGTTATGACACCCATCATAAGTTGTAAGAGTATCTATAACACTACGAAAAATTTCATAATATTCTATGACAGCTATTACACCACTTATGATTGTATTTATGATAGATTCCTTCCCTAAGCACCCATGCATGAGAGATGCCTTATGATAGCTATAAGAGCATCTATAAGTTTCTATTTTTGGTGGTTTTGAAGGAGGTAGGTGTGGTTTTTTCAATGTGATTTTTTTGCATGTTGTTTGGCGATACTATGGTGGTATTCATCCCCACAAGTTTCTATAAATTGGGGTCTTGAGCTAGAGTTCTTCATTTAGTTTTGTTTAGTGTGCATGTAATGGGGTGCTGTCAAATTTTACAAAGATTATTAGAGAAGTGTATTACTATTGTAATCACCTTCGGATTAGTAATATACTTGGCTCTCTCTTTTTGTGGTAGATTTTTTCCCTTAGGGGTTTCTCCATGTAAAACTGGTGTTATGTGTTATGGTTTTTTATTTCTTGTTTTGATTTTGCAATCACATTCATACTAAGGTTTAATATTTGATTTCAATTTGCACTTACTATTGATTAAATTTCATATTGCAAGCTTTCTTCACCTTGTAACAATGGAAGAATTTCTTCCCTTCCATAACAAGCATAAATGAAAAGTTTCCAATAACTATTTTTAGAGTGATCCTATCAACCCAAAGGGATTCACTGAGATTTATATGCCAAGATTTCTTTGTTAAAATTTTCTATGTATATTCTTCAAACTATCAAACCTCTCCATGTTGGCATACTTTTCATCCACTCTCTACCAAAGGGGTAAAAGTACAAAGCTATGTCACACTTTCGACCAACTTATCAACACAAGTAAATTTGAGTATTTCTAACTACAAACCAATTTTGGTCAAAAATATGATCTAGTAAGATTCATTATAGCTAAGTTGACATGTCCGCAAATTTTCCAACTAAAATTGTTGGCTAAATGCATATGTGGCACCCCCTTAAGGCCAATTTACCAAAAAAATAGAATTATTTGAAAAATTTGATGTTTCAACAACTCCTACTCATGTAAATAACATTTTTTTTTAAAATATAAAAATATCCTTTTGTAGATCCATAAGTGTAGTTTCCAAATATATATATATAGCTTAATTATTATTTATATTTTATTTTTAATAAAAGTAGGTTTTCAACACAAAACAATAGGTTGATTACCATGTCAAGAAAAATACTAAAAAATATTTTAAAAAATTGAAAAAAATATGATGCACTGGATAAAAGAATCTATATCAATATGGTATAGTTTTATTTTGTTTTAGATAAACTAATAATATGAAATTTGACATTGAATGGAAGCATTTGCATTTTAATTCACACACATTTTAATATTTATTTAAAAATATATATTGATAAAAATGAGAAAAAAATATATCCATGCACTCAAGTTTCAAGTTATAAATACACACAAAATATTTTAAGGAAAACAAAAAAATTACTATATAATGATTGATGTCTCATGTAACTTCATTTTTTTAGTATTTTATCAACATTTAAATTATAGTGTCAATTTATAAAAAACTATATTCAAATAATTTTTTATTTGAAAAAAAAAATACAAATATAAAATATACTAAAAAATATATTTTTTATTAATTTACATCATTTCAAAATTTAAAACATATATGCCACTTTTTAGTGATTCAAGTTTAAAATTTGGATCAATGTTGGCTCTTTCCTTTATAAAAGTATGACACAACTTTGTACTTTTACCCAAAGTTTCAAATTACCTCTTCCCTAAGCACCTATTTCATGTCACCTCTAACTCCCAACTCTTGAATTAATGTTTTTAACTAAGTAATCTATCAAAATTAGAGATGCACCATTACCTCTACCTAGGTACTTGTTTCCTATCAAGTCTAACTCTCAAACCCCAAAATTTCCTTCATACATTTTATTAGATTCTAACTTTCACCCATCCTCTTGCCTTAGTACTCTTTCTTATGCATGTATAAATTCTATCACCCAACAACTTCCCATATACACTCTATTATAGTTAAAGGTGTATTTGTTCCTTTAAAGTGGTACTAGGTATATGAGTAATCTCAAAACCATGATCCTAAATGCTTCAATACTCTTGTATCTCATCAAGGTTGTTTGTTTGGATTTCCCTCAATCCACATTCCTTAATGGTATAAATCCCTTGTCATCCCTAAAGGATGAAATCTAATATATATTGAAAAAGGCATGAATCATGAGGTATTCTCAACCTCTAACCCTCGATAGTTCAATTTTTTTGCACTTTTCTTTCTACAACCTCACCTACCCCCTACACATCTTAGAATGTTATTTATGATTAGATTTGATGCTACAAGTGCCTATAAAGAGTTTCTCCTACCCAAAATTATTTTTTCATTATTTGGTTATAGATTCAAAAGATTTTTTTTGGTGGTAAGGAGGAAAACAACACAAGATACCATTACTAAGCTAATATGGCCCTACAACCACTAGATCATATCTACTAGTGCCCAAAATCATTGTTTATTCTCAAAGGACTAGATTCAAAGGAAAAATGACACAAGTGACCATACCCTATTTTATTGTAGTAAGTGAAAATTCCAAAGAATACACCTTCAAACCATTTGTAGAACACTTCTTAGTAGATTTTGTAGGCACTCTTCCACTTTGTGTGGTAAGATATTAAACTTGTTAATGATTAGAATGATGGAAAATGAAAACAGGGTCAATTTTTTACATTTGAAGGTGTATGTATGGATCCGCAAGGGATGATTTTGGTGCATGAGTGTTAAAGGTGATGTATTGAAAGTTTGAGTATTATTTGTAAAAGGATGCAATCATATTTCTTCTTTCACCCACACACCCTAATTACAAATACATAAAAAAGGTTTTATTTTTCATTAGAAGATATTAGTCTTAGTTTAGAGTTGGTCTTTATTTTTGTTTATAACCTTGTTGTATTTTTTTTTTTTGATACGTACTTGAGAAAGTTTTATTGATTAAAATTAAAATGTACATAACTGGCTAGCCATGGCCAGCATGAAAAAATTGCATTAGAGAGGTACAAACATATATGCTTATTCTAAGTTGTATTTTGGGCATCATAATTGGTGTGAGAAAGAAATTGTAATTTAATCCGATTCAATTTTGACTTGAGGATTTTATTTTTCTTATTTTGTACTTCTCGCCAACCCCCATCCTCTTTCTTTTGCATTTTAATGGCATCCACAATTTTAGATACAACTTGTGGAGTACTCCCACCACCAGGTGTCGATGAACACCCAACGCCTAGTGGAGAAGATTTGGCGATTGGGTTTAGGGCCATGAGCTAAGGATCACCTTTTGATGAATTTAAATTTTCCTTGTCTGAATGTAGAGGCTTTTTTTGTGCCAAACTCACTTCTGTAGAAGGTTTCATAGCTTGACGTGTCTTAGCTTTCCTTGCCATAAATTTTGGGGAGGGTCCGAGCTTCTGAAAAGACTCTGATTTCTCCTCCTTCACCTTTGATGAGGCTTTGATTGAGTAATGATGAGGTAGAGCATTATCTCACAAAGATTGTTGAAAAAACTTTTTGATGATTTTGGAACAGGAATTGGCCATATGACCAATTTCAAAAAACTTCATGCATTGGAAGCGTAAACCTTCGTAGTTTAGAACCTGCATCCAACTACGATCAACAAAATTGAATGTGATTTTTCTGAGATCTCTTGTGACATCCATATGTACCAAGATGCAAGAAAAGGTTGTATGGGTAAAATTAGTTGTGTCTCAATCCACTGGTAGGAAGCTTCTCAAAGAGTCACTAATCACTTGAAAGCAATCCAAAAACCAAAATTGTAATGGAAGATTTGGAAGACGAATCTAAACATGTTTTAGAAAAAAGATGTAGTGTAGGGTTAAAATTTGGAAACCACGGCTTGAGAAGGAGCAGGCTTTGCCCCCAACACCATTTCTCTTACATAATTGCATCCCTCTCCTAGATGCAATCAAACACCATAGTAAAAATCCCTTGAACACAAGGGTAGAATTCTACATTACCTTTGAGCATGGGCTGACATGCCATTGAGATCCAGTCAAATAGATCTAGTAATTTTGGCTATAGGTGATTGAACTACCCAGTCAAACCATTGGATGCAAAATATTGTTTGCCAATATCGACCTCCTTTTTGAGATTCTCTAAAAAACCAGAACAAGGGAGGAGGATGCCTTTCTGATGAGGGTTTTTGGGTAGATCTTAGAGATATCGTGCCCTCTGGAGATCGAATTGTCCTTCAATGGCCAAGCATCCTAGGTCACAGATTTGAATTTTTTCGCTTGAATTAGACCAACAAGCATATCCCTAAATGATGGCTGGGCTTAAACGTCACACACTAAGCCGTTGACTAGTGTGTGTTGTTTTATGTGGGGCCCGCTTCAAATTCCATTTCTACAGAGCTCCGTTTCGGTTCCCAATCCGTTTCGGTTGTTTATAAATATAAGTTACCTCCCTTCAAACTTCCACGGGGGTAACAGTTTATTTGTATTGTTCTGTAAGTATGTCCTACTTATTATATATTATATTTAAACCATTATTTAAATTTGAAAATTTAAATTTATTTTTTAATTATATTTGAATTATTACTTAATAATTATTAATATTAAATATGTTATGCATCACTATATAAATATTAATAACTATTGCTAAATATTTTTCATATTAAATTTATCATATAGAATATTTATTAATCTGTTTAAATAATGATATATGATAAATTTAATATGAAAAATATTTAACAATAAGTACTAATATTTATATAATGATGCATAATATATCTAATATTAATAATTATTATCATATTATTATATATTATTAACAAATATATAATACAATCATAAATATATATTTATCATTGATTTTTATATATAATATAATATAATTCAATATTATATTATATGATAATAATAATAATAATTCAAATAATATATTAATTATTAATGATAATTTCAATATTATACAAATTATATTTATTTATTTAATATTAATGAGAATATATTAATAGTTATATAATTATAAAATATATCATATAATATTAAATATAATTTCAATAATATTAATTGTTAATTAATATTATTAAATAATTATTTAAATATTAAATATAATTACAAAATATGTTTAAATATTCACATTTAAATAATAGTTTAAATACAATATATAATAATTTAAATATCATTAAATATTATTTGAATTGTCATTATATTGAGTGATCAACATATTTAACAATATCTAATGATATTTAATAATTTATCATATAAAATTCTATACTAAATATTAATTATTACATAATAATTTAAATAATATGTTTTATAATAATTAATATTATATATTACTTATCATTAATAATTAGTATTTTTTTAAATAGATTTATTGAATATTAATGATGATATATTATTAATTAAATAATTATTAAATATATTTTATAATATTAAATATAATTTAAATAATATTAATTATTAATTTATATTATTCAATCATTATTAAATAATAATTCAAAAATATGAAATATAGTTACAAAATAATTTTAAATGTAGCTTTAAAACACCATATAACTAGCTATTGCACCTTAGTGTGTGTAATGGATACCCCGAAGAAGTGTGGAAGGTCAATTAGGATAAATTTTGGTCTATTTTTTTTTGC
Organism: Sequoiadendron giganteum; assembly: GCA_007115665.2. NCBI lineage: Eukaryota > Viridiplantae > Streptophyta > Pinopsida > Cupressales > Cupressaceae > Sequoiadendron > Sequoiadendron giganteum. Next base: position 538,132,056 of record CM021109.1, read on the forward strand.
ATTATTGTATAAATATAAAAATAAAAAATTTAACTCTTATATTAAAAGTCACAAGTAAATCTAAACTTTAAAAAGTGAAAAATAAAATTTAATCTAGTGAAAAGGTAAAAAATATTTTTGGATTTTGATTATGTAATTTTTTATCATTTTTTGGTATCATAAACTATGGAGTTTCATGTTTTTATTGTAAAATATTATTAAAATTGTTTAAACAAAAATTAATCAACATTTGAAAAAAATAAATAAAAATATCAATATTGTTTTAATATAAAATTAATTTTATTCAAATTAATATAAAATTTTAAATTATATATATGAAATTTTTACATATCATTAATGATTTTTAATTAAGATCAAATTTTAAAATCAATCAATAGTCAAAACCAAAAACAATATTGAATTTTTTTATTTCAATTATTTAATATATTTTATTAAATTAAATTTATTTTTAAAAATCGATTTTAATTTTAATATATTATTATATATAAAAAAAATTACTATACAACAAATATAATATAAAATAAATGAAATATAAATAGAAATAATATATTTAAATTTTTTAATCAAAAATCAAATTTAAAAATTGTTATTTTAAAAAAAACTATTTTTTTCAAATATCTAAATTATTTTATATAAATAAAACGGTATTATTATTATTATATATAAAAAATACTTTATAAAAAAATATAATACAAATAAATATAATAAAAAATGCCTTTAATACCCTGCCGTGAAAAGTGGAGCGGAGCAAGAAAAAAGGACGGTAAATTTTTATTCTCGTGCGTGCGATGTAATACGTGTTAGCGAGGTTCTCCACTGGACATGACACGTCTTCGAAGGAAAAAAAACAATGGGAAAAGGAACGATCCCGATTTTCTTCACTGCCTTGCCTCCTCTATGCAGCAATATATACCGTTGATAGAGAAAAGAAGTTCAATAACCGGCTGTCGGCGGTGGCGCCCCTGGGCGGTTTGAGAAGTTCGAGAAAACTGAACGGTCTCTATCAATCTGCGTTCAGATGTGACTGCTGATTGGAATGAGCATGGGCCGGTTGACAAATCTGGCTGAGATTCGTTTAGTCTGCAGACGATCGAGCAGAGTTTGGAGGAACGGAAACCAATAGCAGCGGGAAAGCAGAAAACATCATAAATTTCGATCAACGGTTGGCAATGGTTCCTCTGTCAACCAAGGTCTATCCTGCAGTTTCCACCGTTCACAGGGAAAATGAGCTTTGAAAGCTCAAATAAGGAAACGCCTTTGACGTAATAATTGGGGACTGCACTTAGAAAATAATCCGTAGTGTTGAAAAGCGAGGAGGAAGGGACTCAGGAGAAACGGAATTTGAGGCTGACAGAAATAAGGTTTGGAAGCGGGCCCCACATATAACATCACACACTAATCAACGGCTTAGTGTGTGATGTTTAAGCCCAGCCCTAAAGGATAGGTTATCCCCAAGCTTATAGTCTATCGATTCCTGAGACCCAACGGTAGGACAGAGAGGTATTGAGTCACACGACATGGAATTTTCTGAGCATCAAAATTTTGAAGACCTAGCCGAACTAGGGCTCGATACTGGAGGCTTAGAGGAGAATCCCGTATCATTGAATCCTAGCATCGGACCCCCATAGTGGAATTGAAGAGAGGCATGGCAAGAGTATTTTTACTGCAGGAGCGACCTGAGTAGATCACAATACCCACTGAAACTGTCGTGTCCAGCAAAGTCTCCATCAAGATCGGGTAGAGTTGGAGTTTCATGGAGAAAAGGAAGGGTAGTCGTTCCATTCGTTTCGCGATGGGAAACCACCAAATCATTTGAAGCTGCAACACTTGAAGAAACCCTTCTTGAAGCCTTCAGAAGTTCTGGCATATTTGGGAGCGACAATTTTTTTGTATTTTCTAACCTTGTTGTATATTATTAAGTAGAAGTGTATCTTTAGAATAAAAGAGCAATTAAGGGTCTAAGTTTTACAAGATGGAGCCAAGTACATTAGACTTATTTAAATAAGTTTTACAAGATGGAGCCAAGTACATTAGACTCATTTAAATATTAGGGCTTATTTTGTCATTAAGGTTTTGTTCAAATTTGAATTTGTGCTACAAGAATAGGCATTAGTTTGATGGATGAAGTCTAACTATCCAAACATTTTGAAATATAAAAATCTCATTTTACACCATTAATAAATTATTTGTAGTTTAATTTTCTATCATTATATATAATCTGATATTATGAATCTTTGTAAAATTATTGTGAACTTATGATTGATAAAATTATAAAAGATTTATGTATATTGTTATGTTTCCAAGTTTTGATGTTGCAAGCAACTACCAAATAATGTATCTATAGGCAATAGTGACCATTTTTCATCTTGCGATGCATCATCTAACTTAGGTACCTAAAATACAATATCTATAATTTGTGTGTGTAAGAAACCCTTTACAAAGAATTACTATTAAAGCTAGTTGGAGATTCATCTTTTTGTGTGATTTATTTTAGTATTTTTACCTATTTTATCTTAAAAATATTTTTAAGAACACCCTCCTAAGCTTGGAAAGGCTCAAAGTGCAAAAGGGGCCCACATTCCTCTTGTTTGGTGGTCATTTCTGAACCCTAGTTTGAGCATAGTTGCTTGCTCATTTGACAAATTTTGGTCACCTTGTTTGTATTTTGGAAAAATTCTTAGAGGTTATTGTAGAAAATAAAACCAACATATTCTTCTCAAACATTATCAAAATCATCCATTCCTAGAAACCCATGAAGCTCTTCCCCACGTATGTTCTTTGGAAATAATTATTATAAACATCTTAAATTTTTTTTTGGAAAAAGTACAAGAAATATATTTAATGGAATAGCATAAACTTGATAAATACTTACTATGGTAGTGAAATTAGTATCATCATTTATTTTTGAATAAATTTATTATTTATTATCATTCTTTTCAGAAAAATATTTATTTTATTTATTGAATGCTAATTATCTTGCAAACATAATTGTCAAAATTAATTGAGTTTACCTATATTTATTAGAAAAATATCAAATTCGACTTCATCTAATTAATTACTCTTATTTTGTTAATTAATAACATTTAACTAATTAATTAAATTTACTTTATTAGATGTTTTAATTTTATTTTTTTAATTAATTAGTTTATTTGACTTTCAATTATGCATAAAAATACAAAATTTTCACATGATTATTTAGCTTCATTTAATAAAATTGGAGGTAGAATTTTTTATTTCAAAACCTTTTTTATTTTCACATTAGATTAATTTTCCTATTAAAATTAAAAATACCAAAAAAAATTTGCAAACTAAAAACCAAACAAAAATATCATACTATTAATTTCAAACAATTTCCAAACAAACAAAAAAATAATATTCCTATATATATATATATATATAACATAACTATGTAAACATGAATAATTTTATTTTATTTTATTATATATATATATATATATATATATATATATATATATATATAACATAATTATGTATCCATAAGAGAAAATGTGTGTACCAAATCTTCATCCAATCCAACCATTTAAAGTAGTTAGCGCTTGGGTCAATAAAATACTCATGAAATAACATGTTAAGGCAACCAATACGTTGTAGCTCCCTACCATGCATAAGGGTGGATGAGGATGGAGTAATAATTTCTTCACAAGAATATAATAGAATGAGGTGATGGAGGTGAAAAATTAGAGTCAAACAATTAGATAAGTGGAATTAGAGGTGTGAAGCTACACTCATTATAATAAAAATATAAAAATACATATTGAAGTAAATGTTGATGTAAGCCATCATTTGATTTTGGAAATTGATGAAGGATGAATTATGAGTGGAAGCAAGAGAATGTGTGAGAAAATTAGTCAAACACAAAGAAGATCCATTAGTTTTCATATGTTGAGAAGTTGAAGATTTATAAAATATGTGTGTTTGAATGGTAATGAACCTAACTACATTTTTTGAAACCACCAAACCATATGGGTTTATTTTATAAGGATATTTTTTAAGTGATAGTGAAGAGGTAGTTAGATTTGTAGTAAGAACATTAAGAAATATAGATAGGGAGGAAAATTTTGAGAAAAAAGGTAGAGAATATGTTTGACAATGTAGTATAGTAATACATAGATGTGGAAAAGATAGATAAAGGGTTATAAATAATTGTTCAACATCATAATTTGGAGCAAGACACCACTCATTAAGTTAGTATAATTTGATAATTATTTATAATCACATGTGTAGTTGTTAGTTAAGACCTATACTTAAGATGAAGAATCCTCATGTTATTGGTAGGTGTTTGAAATCAATTGGTATATGATTCCATAGATATTATGCACCATACTCAATGTTTTGCAGTAATGCTTATGGTCATGCCTAAGATTGGTATACATGATTTAAATTTGATAAGTAAACAAATAATTTTAATGAGCTAAATACTAGGGTCCTAAATGAGTTAAAGTATCCTAAGTTGACTCATTGGAATAAAGTTTTGTTGAATGTAATTCAACAACTACCAAATAATTGTGTCATTATAATCAATAGTTCAAGAACTTGATAAAAAAGTCACACATGATATTGATGTTTCTATACAAAAATATTATAGTTTAATGGTGGTTAAATGCAACATATTCAATGTGAGCTATGTCACAAGAGACTAACCATGTAGAAGGATGTGCTTAAAGTAACACTATTTGGAAGACCTAGGAGAATCACTAAGTTATAGTTTTAATGCAATCCTAGAATAAAAAAATTGGCATAAAAGGAACAGATAAATATGCATGTTTCAATATAGTAGAAGCCAATTCCATATTTTTCACATAAGCACTGAAATCCATTAATGAAGGATAATTGTTCAAATGCACATTATATTTAATTAATAACAATAATCCTTGAACAAAACACACTATAACTCATCATTGGGAAGGTGATGCTTCATCTTCATATATAAAGACTAAAATATGATAATATAATCACCAATCCTCTCACTAGGTCCATGCACACACTCAAACAAATTTGAAACTATAAAATCCAAGGCCATATTCACATTCTTATGGAAAAGAAAATCCTCAAAAACATTAACAAAAATAATAAATTGACCTATAAGGTATGAAAATAACCATTGTGTATCATAGGTCCCTAATATATGTATCTAAACAATTTGGTCAATAACTTGACTTACTATGCAAATTATAAAAATGTAGTTTTGAAAGATTACAAATGTGTATGTGGGTCACCCCTTTTCATATACATTTCAAACTATGGTGTGATATAATCTAATATTAAATGACAATTAATAATATTGAAAGCAAGTGGGTTATAATGTATCTCTACATCATCATTTGAATATTGTCTACTAGGTATATCATCAACCTTATGCTCTACTAGGTCTCAATATTTTATAATAGCACATCAAGGGTCGTAATATCGATAGTGATTGTGGAAACATGAGAAATAATGAAAGTGATAAAAAAGCTATAAATAATGAGAGGTAAATATATGGTAGCACAAGGAGAAGTGTGGTGTATGTTAGGACATTTGATATAAGTACAAGAGGATAGGTTTGACACTAGAAGGTATACTCCAAGAAGCATAAAATATAGGCATGGTACTAGCAAGATTAGAGGAAGGGATGACACTAAAAGGATAAGTGGAAGGGATGGAAATAGAAGGGTTAATGTGGAAAGTAGGTGGACACACACTAGTAACTGGAATGAAGGCATGAAACTAGTAGAGTGAATGAAAGAAATGCAATACTAGTAAGGTAAGAACTAGTCAATGCATTAGAGGAGGTGAAATCACAATACCGTGTCTCACCTTTTGACCAAGATGGACATTTATATCAAATTTTTTAACTGAATCTTCACCTTCTAGACCTATAGCAGATAAACCATTAAGAATTTGAAGATGGTGTGAACTAGTGATTTGTGGTAATTTATCTGCAGATTCTAATTTTTGTTTTTTATGAAATAAATCATGAATCTTTCAACATATTCTTTAATAACTAGTTTTAAATAGAAAATAACATTTTTAGAAAGTAATTTTTATGTCATCCAACATAACTTTGTTTCTATAAAGGATACAATTTTATTTTTTAAATATAGATTCTTAACATCAATACCTAGGACAAGGATATCTTTTTATAAATTTTTTACATATATTTTTTAATTAATTTTGAAGTCATTGTAACTATAATTTGGACATGTTAATTCTTTTGATGAGATCAAATTTTCACATGTTTTTAGGGAACCCAATTGGTTGGCTGATGGGGTGGCTAATGTGGGTGTGGTTTCTTGTAATAATTGGGATGACTTTGAAACCTTTCCTCTTAATATTAAGATTATCTCTAATAATGACCAGATGTCTTGTCATTAAGCTTGTGAAGTTGGGGGGATGACTCGTTTATTTTGTTATGAGTTGGTTCTTGCACATCATGTTTTGGACTTGCTCTTCTCATAATTTCCTCCTTGTAATCCGTGTTATTATGGTCTAGCAACATAGGTGTGATGGTACTTTGTATGTCAGTCTTACACGCTTTGCGGGTCTCTATTGCATTCTTCAGTGGTTTGTTTGTTTAATCCTTTCTGTGCAGAAGGTTAAGGTGCTGGTGGAGTATTGTTCGCTGCATGTCGCCATGGGTGGTGCTCATTGCAGAGTGGAGTCGAGCTCCTGTGAGGAGTTTCAGACTAATGAAATTATGTGGGAGCACCTAGAAAAGGGTGGGGTTAGCTCTTATCTGCTTAAGCTCCAAGGGCCAAATCTTGAGGCGACGAAGGTCTTTGTTAAGGGGTGGAGTGGTAGGATTCTATGTTTCAGAGGTGTGGAATTTAACATCAATGAGGATTTTGTTGCGGAGGTCACTAGTCTTCCTATCTCTTGAAGGAAATTCTACAAAGACAAAGGTGTGGCTAAGAAAGCCCTTGCTAATTTCTTTAAACATGATGGAAAGAAGAAGCTCAGATCGATTGGTAGTGGTGGGTATTCCCATAAATCTCTCAAGCCGCTATGGAGGGATATTGCTCTAGCTATCATGCATTTCTTCACTTTGGAGGGTAGATTTTATGTGATTTATAGCTATCATTTTATGATGATAAATTATTTTCGGCATAATGATCTAGTTTCGTTCCCCTTTTATCTTTTGTCATCTATGGAGCATAGTATTGAGGATCATCGCAGGAACCCTAGGAAGGCCATTCTCCATGAAGGTCTTATGAATTTAATGGTTGAAGACATTAAGTTGAAGTTAATCCCGGTTTCTCCTAAGCCTCAAGCCCACAAGAAGGTTGGTAAAAAATTTGGTTATTAGACCGGGGATTCGATGGAGGAGTGGGAAGGAAATTCTGATGACGATGATTCAGAATTTGAGGAGTTGTTGGAGGAAATTAGCGACTTTGTTGAGGGTTCAGAGGCTTTTGAATCATGGTCGAAGCGTTATGAAACATACATTGAGGTGAAAGATACTGGTGTGACCTCTGGGAAGAAGTTTGTGAAGGGAAAGAAAAAGAGTCTCAAGAAAGAGAAGAAGTCGAATAAGAAGAAGGTGGAGGTGTCGAATATCGTGGAGGAAGCTCCTGCTTCTAATATCAATCGTACTCCTGATGCAAGAAAAGTGGGATATTTGGAGTCCCCTGTTCAAAAAGATGGTCTGGATGGTGGTAAAGTAATCTCTAGGTTTGTGCAGCCGATGGAGGGTATTGTGTAGGGGTCTAAGGGTTTGAATTGTTCCAAGGAGGTTGACCTTGTTCAAGATACCCATGTCCCTCCTCTTGATTCTAAGTAGGTTAAAGGGAGTGCTGTGAAGGCAGAGCAGCTAGAAATTTTGGCTGACTTAGTGATCTTACAAGATAAGAGCCGTGTTAAGGTTGATGTTATTGAGGTGGAGGACTCCCCTATGGAGGATGACATGAAGGATAAGGAGGAGGATCGAGAGGTCCCTGTTGATAATATGGGTTCTCAAGCGTTGCCTCCTATTAATTGGGACGAGGTTAATATGGGTATGTTTTGTAGGATGGTTGAGGATGGTACTCGTAACCTGTTGTCTCTTGTTAAATGGCTCTTTTCAGAGGTTAAGGAGCTCAATGTGCAGCTCAAAAATTGGCAATATGTGTGTGTGGCTTTGGTGCATAGCAATGAGAAGGAATGGGCGATTAAAGGTAAGGTTAAAACCATGAATGTTATGCTTGATAATCTAGTTGTGAATTTTGATCATCTTGGTACTTCTCATGAGGAAAGGATTAATTCTTTGGAGGTGGCGGTTTCAAAGACTTATGAAGAGATATTTGTTAACATTGAGGACATAATTTCTAAGTTGTCTAAGGATCTGAAGACTGTGGTTAATATCAACAATAATTCTTTAAGGATCTGAAGTTTGTGGGCCTGAGATAGTAGAGAATGAAGAGTACTACCTGAAAACAGGTGTGGTCTGGAGGTTCAATGGTCTATGGCCATCCCTCCCAGACCTCCATGCTTGGGTGAAGGCATCTTGGAAGCCTTTGGTTGCTGGAGAAATCAAGCTCTACCCTAGTGCTAGGGGCTTCTTTATTGCAACCTTTGGCTCCCCTCGTGAGCGAGGATATGTGCTGGATAGAGGATGGATGTGGGGTATTCATTCCCTGTTCATCAGGCCTTGGGCTCGCTCATTCAACCCCCTTATAGAGCCGTTGAATACCAGACCTGTTTGGGTCCGGTTGCCTAACCTTCCTCTCCAGTTCTAGGAGGAATCTTGCTTCGAAGCCATTGGCAATACCATTGGCCATTTCTTGATGGTGGATTCTACAACTAGGGAGTTTGGGCACACCACGGTCGCTCGGATGCTTGTTGATCTAGATATCTCTAAACCTCTCCATGGGGATGTTGTTTTGCTGGTGGAGGACAAACCTTGGAAGCAACTCTTAAACTATGAGGGCCTCCCCTTTCGGTGTAGGAGATGCTTTTCAATGGGTCACTTGGCCTCTGCTTGCCCTCATGCTCGTCACAAGGGCGTTGTGACTTGGTGGACTGATGCTCTCCTTGATCACCTCACGATGGGTTCTTCTTCAGAGGTTTCTTCTGTGTTGGTTGACCCTCTTGTTGCTGCTCTCTCGGAAATCTCTTCTTTGGTTCCTCCTAAGGATCGTTCTGCTGACACTATTGTGCCAAACCCTTCTACTGGCATTGCTGGGCTTGTCCCTGCTCCTACTGTCGATGCTTAGTCTGACCCTGCACCTGCTGTCGATGCTCTATCTAACCCTATTGATCTGCTTGTTGATCCGTACTCGACTGCCTTGTTGCCGATGCCCTCGCTGCTATGGTGGCTGAGGTGGGGTCGATCCTCTCACCGTTCTCCTTGTTTCCTATTTTCAAGCCTCCTTGGTCGGTTATTCTTCGAAAGAAGAAGTCTGTGTCTGCTTCTAGGACTCAGGCTCGTGGAGCCAACTCTGAACCCTCTATTTCGGGGGTTGCTTAATCTCTTTGTTTTTCCACAGTTGTCTGTCAGTTGTTTCTGATTGTTCCTATAGTTCAATCTCTATTTTGAACTATGTTTTTCTTTGGCCCCTTGGGCTCTTTGTGAAGGGTACGACACCCTGAAAATGCTACTTATCTTTTCAAAAACAATAATTCTTTGAAGTCTATTGCTAAGGGCCTCTCTTTTTTGAATAAGATTTCCTTGAAATGGAATGGTAATCCCCTAGAGCTAGGTGATATTGAGATGGCATGGAAGAGGTTTGTCCCAAGAACCTGATGGAAAAGAATGATGAGTTAGCTCCTGCTATGCAGAAGGTTGTTGATGTTGGTTTGTGCTTGAGGACGAGGAGTAAAAATAAGAAACGAGCTGCTATCTCATTTGAGGAGCTCAAGGATGTGATGGAAATGCATGAGGGGGTCATTGAGGAGAATTTGGTCTTGACCAATGATCTGGAAAAAATGTTGTAGCTTTGTTGTGTTTTTTGCTCGGGCTACTTTTTTGCTAATGTTTTGCTTCTGGGTTGCTGATGGATTTCTTGATTAATTTTTGTTGTCAACTTTTTGGTTTCTTTGTGTTGTGGGTTCTTAAGGTTTAATCTTTTTAGTAGTGTTTTGCCTTGTAAAGGATTTTTGGGTCCCTTCAAAACCTACTTTTTCATATCAAAAACTATAATTTGGACATGTAGGTGTATGCCGTTCAACATAATTTGTTGTGTATATATCGAAATCCATTTTTTTTATTTTCGTAAAATAAGGACATCAATACCTAGGGAAAAGGTATTGATTGAATTTTCTTACAATGGTTTACTATTTTTTCACCTCTATAGCACAAAGAACTTGATGTTTGGTGAAAAACCTATGTTCAATAAAAATTGAAAATTAAATACATGATAAAATAAAAATATATCAAAACTATACTTGTTGGAAAGATCGTTTCGAAGGCTATGATCTTGAAAAATATAATTTTTAAATGACTTTATTTAATCCCTCAAAAGGTAAAGAAAAAGTTTTTTTTCCAACATTTTGATAGGTTTGAAGGAGACTCCATTGTGGGTATGATTTAATACTAGAGGGATTCTATCCAAGGGGGTTTGATCTAAGAGGGGGTTATCTAACTCTCTTCAATTAAAACCCTTTAGATACAACTTCTCAAGTCTTAAATCATTAGTTTTTCTAAAAATAAGTAATTTTAGGAAAAAATCAAGATGTCCCAAAAGTGAGACACTATTGTGGCAACACCTAAGTAATTATCATAAAGTGTATGTGCCACACTAGTAGGAATTTCATGACAAAAAATAAAAGTAGGAAGGGTGATAATGAGAAAACACAATTGGGTGGTAGTAGAGAAGATGCACCATGCAAAGAACTTAAGAGCTAACCTTACCACTAATGTGTGATGCAAAATCTCTAAACCAAAAATTCTTATCAATCAATAACTTGTAAAGAACATCCACCAAACATGTAGGAGAAGAAACAGTGGCTAAAATGGAAATCTCTTGAGAAAGTAACTATGTAGCAAAAGTAAAATATTGCCTATCAATTTGTTCCAAATGCATCATGATCAAAATCATTCCCCATGTGTTATGATTATTATCCATCACACCACCAAATATGTCATGATCAAATAAAATTTTCAAAGCTATTATAGGATTTAGATGACAACCTCTTCTCAAATGGTAAACAAAATAACATTGAGACTTTGACATAAACTCAATACACAAACTTTAAAAGGATGAAAACTAGGGAAAGGGTACTAAAATAAATCTTATAAGGTCTTGGATTGAATTAAATGAATATAAACTAAACATTAAGACCAAGACCTAAGGATTGTAAGATTTAATGGTTTCACCAAAAAATGAACCAATCCTTTTCAAATAAAGTTAGGATAAAACAATCGCTCAACATAAGTAAACAAGTCATAGTAGTTATTTAATGAACTAGAATTGCTTAAGTTAATGAAATAAATGCTCAAAAATTAAATGAATAAGATAATAACACTTAGCATGAAACATGATGAAGAATCCCTATGACAAATTTCAGCACTATCAATGTTCTTGAAATTATCAAACAAGCACTTTTTTGTTAGAGAATTATTTGTGTGATGTTCTAGTTTAGTGTAGCACCTACAAAATTGATCTTCATTCCTATTGATATGAACCTAACTCATAGATCTGAAATCTACATGAAGAAATGGTCTTCATAAAAATAAGACTTGAAATTTACTTGCCTTGATGTCTATAAAAAGGTGTTGATAGATACCATTTGAGAGCTTGCTAGGTTAGGATCTGATGTAAGAGTATCCAATGGTGTAGGGGCAATCTTGTATCGCTCAAAAATATTGATTTTCCTTATTTTCTTTTGTTGTTTTGAGTCCCATGATGACACTTAAGGAGTGTAAGGCAATCAAAAGTCCGAAAATGTAAAAAATAGTCACTTACTATTTTTAGTACTTCAACCTAAATGAGCTCATATGGACTTGAAAATTTACCCTAAGGAGTGGAATCGAAAGACATGTTCAATAGAAAAAGAATCATCTCAATATCCTATATTGTTTGGGAGATATTAAAGGTTTTGTCTCAAGAAAGTTCTCCAATACAGTTTCAAAATCAAGTTTGGAAACCTTAAAAGCCTCAAAACAACTCAAGAAATGGACAAAATTTTCTTTAGACAATTTTGGTTTGTCTATCTCATTGAGAGCTTTCCAACAATATGTTATAATAGCCAATTGAACACTTAGATCAAAAGTTATGGCTCCAAGAAGTTATGCCACAAAAAATGAATTTCGATTATATATCTTCCTAAGTGAGAAAAATGAAGGACTAGACTTTTGGGCGCTAAAACAGAGGGGGAAATCATACTTTCCAAAACATTCTAGGGTGACTATTGGTACAAAATAAAGGGGTTAATGGAGGTTACAGGAGGTGGCTTCATTTGTCGCTTCGAATAATAGATTTTTTTTACAAAGTTGATTTTGATGTAATGAATCAAGCCCATGTGGCTGTAGCATTGTAATTTCTGAATCTATAATTTCATTTTTTCGAAATTAATTGAAAGTGGGTTGTTTTCTATCTTGCATTTTTTGTTTTGATATCTGCTATTGTGTTTTGTGTAAGTGTTGGGCGGAGTAGCCCTCATGAGGATCATTCTCCTTTGACCAAACCCCTATTACCGATTCAACAATTTGATAAAAATAATTAAAACAAACATAAAATATGCAATGATGTCTTAGATATTGATGTAAATAAATGATGCAATATAAATAAGAACTCCCAATTTCAAATTAATTAAGATTTATCCTTAAATAAAAATTACAACGTAGCAGCCCTATTTTTAAAGGACTTTGTCATGGCCATAAGTTATAGGCTATTCCTCGGCCTGGCTAATCCTTAAATAAACCAACTTACAAGTGCAATATGATAGAAAACTAATCTACACTACTGAAGACGTACATGTTGCACCTGTCTGAAGTGTTGCTGAGCAGCAATGAGTGATGATACTTCTTCTGGTGGGCGTGGATCGTTATTTCTCTCATTCGCACTATTTCCACCCACCAGACAGCCAAACAGAAATCTTACAACTGGATTGTTAAATATACAACTTTGGTCTTCGTCATCATAGCTCTTGTCTGAATCGTCGACATCCACAGTGTGGGTACTCATACTCTTCTCCTGTAAAAGTATTTGAGATCAATCAGAACGCTTAAACTTTCTGTGGGAACAATTTTCAAGTGAGTTGGGGTTATCTTCCAAGAGGATGGTTTTCTTAGCTCAGATTACTTGGCGTGGAAGACAAGGTGGACGCGTCAAAATATTCTCAAACCCACTTTCTGAACAGTGGTTTTGATTTGACTGAGACTGAATAAGTGCATGCATTTGCACATTTCCCAGAAGTTGCTTTGTTAAATCTCACAAGTTCGGTGGAAATGGGTGCACACTTTCATCTCCAACCCTTCATTTCATACATATGTTTATGTTAGTTTTTATTTAGTTTGGGTTTATTTTAATATAATCAGTCTTTAATCATTAGTACGGATTATAAATTTCAACAATTAGGATGTAGTAGAAATGCAGAGTGCATTAGATCATGACCACACATTAGAGATCAAATTCATGTGGTGTGAGATTGATCAAGATCTATGAAATTGATCTATGGAGAAACATAAGGGTGTACAAAGTTATGAAAGGAATCTAAGGTGTAGAAATGTTTCCTAGAATAATTTAAAAGGTTCGAGATGAAGTGAAAATATGATCTAAAATAATTTACCATCACACAATGGTATATTGGCAAAAACACATTTGGAATAAAACCCAGCCTCTAAAAGCTAAACCACTAAATTAGTGACAATATTGATTATAGTATAACATAGGCAAGGAGCCTTCACAATAGGCAATGACAACACTCAAATCTAGAGTATTTTGACAACATAACAAGACCTACAAAATATGCTATGCAAACTCCACCCCAAACACTCAATAAGTAGAAACCAATAAATGAAACTACCAAAGGGGAATAAAAAACTATGAGCTAATAGTACCCAAAAGTGGCACCCAAATCCCCTATTCAAGTTCTAATATCCAAGTCCTAAGATAAATCTTATTATTAAAATTTGTTACAACACATCTTAGTTATCCCCTAATTTGGGCACTCCAAATTGTCTTATTCAAACCCCCTAAATATGCTTTATGATATTCATAATTACGTGTCATAGGTTGTGAATTATCTTAGTCAATATGTGAAATTGTCTCTTATAGCTATTTTATGGCTATCTTATGTTTCATATATGCTCTTAAATTTTGAAGTGGGATCCTAAATTTTGGAAGCCACAACTTTTGGTTTAAGAATTTGATTAAGTTTTTTAAAATTTTGAAGATCTTGGAGAGTTCTATATCACTATAACAAATTTTAGTCAATTGAAGACTATTTTGGTAACTTTTTGGGCCAAAAACATTGTTTGTAGCCCAAAAATTGCAATTAGACATTATGATGCAAGGTTGAGACACCTTCCTAACATTCTTCCAATTGTCAAGAAACTTGCAAGAGTAAACAAAATACCAATATTATCAACTATTTTTTGGGGGATGAGAGGGTCATATAATTTCTACACACATAATATTTTCTATGCTAATTAGATTTTTAAAACATCACTAATGTTCTCAAAACTATCCATTCTCTCTAGCAACGTTCTCCCATATTACACAATGCCATTTAAACACAATGATTTTATACATCAATGTGTTTTATCTATAGTTAAAAGGTTAGGTTCTTATCCATAGTCATGACACTTTAAATATCACAATAAACTCTAACTACCTTATGATGTAGCTCAACATCTAAACACAATTTGAACTAAAAAATTAAATCCTTATAGGTTTGAGTAGGTACCATGTAACATATCTTTGTTGTGGATGAAATGACTATATCTTATCACTTACTCATCCAAATCACCACACCACTAAATAAGCTAGACATATAGCCACTACTAGACCTTCTATTTTTTAACATCTATTGCAAATATGATTAGAATCCATAAGATTTGATGGATTGGTTGGTTTCTACAAGATTTTTATTAGTAACTTTAGTAGTATTTGTGTGCCAATCATATAGATATCGATAGGTTATAGGGTTTCAAATGGTTAGTATTTCTACCACAAAGAATTTTTAAATAAGAAAGTAACAAATCAACTAGCATAAACATTTCCAATATTTGATAGTGTTTCAAGTAGACTATGATTCTAGTGATACAAAATTGAAATAACTCTCAATAAAAAAGTTAGACCAAATGAGTACTGATTGAGATTTTGAAAGATGCAAAGCATAAATATTATGTATTATCAAGACTTCTATATCATTATGAAGTATTAATAAATGATCTCAATTTCTTAATTTATCAATCAATCTTAAATAAATATTATAGCTTATTCTTAGGAATTTTCTTCTTCACATATAAATTACTAATATTAGCATATGAATCAAGGAAAGGAAGAGATTGGGCATCTTCTTCGATATCTAAAGGGTGTCAAACCTCCTTACCAATATTCATATGTTAAACATCTTCACATCTATAGTATCTACATGCATAAATATTAATTTTTTTATATTGA
Source organism: Sequoiadendron giganteum (assembly GCA_007115665.2). Taxonomy (NCBI): domain Eukaryota; kingdom Viridiplantae; phylum Streptophyta; class Pinopsida; order Cupressales; family Cupressaceae; genus Sequoiadendron; species Sequoiadendron giganteum. The sequence continues at coordinate 538,147,601 of CM021109.1, forward strand.
TATCTAGAAATATATTAAAAACAAAGATTATACCTCACTCTAGAACCACATTAATTGAAATGAAATAACTTATTTCAAGAGAATAATGAAACAAAAAATACTTTGAAATATAGTAGGAACCACTTGTAAATACTTGATGGTAATAAGCCTCTTCAACGGGGTAACCTCTAAATTTTTAAAAAAAGAATAGAATTTGGAGTATGAGTGTAATAAACTAACTACTACCTCCTATGCATACCATACTTATGCCATAGACTCCACCTAGTTTAACCTAACTACTTATATAAGACTATATAGATGATCATAGATTTTGATTAAGGGTTATATTTCTCCACAAGTTAGGCACAAATATCCTAATATAATCAATTTGTCAAAGGAATAACATTCCACCCTTTAAAGAAGTATCATCCTCAAAGTGGATCAACTAGGGATCATTTTGAATGAATTCTTAATTTTCTCATGTAGCATCTTCAATAGAAAATTCTTTCATTTGGTTAGATACTATATAATACTCTCATATACAACTTCTTAGTGTATGCTTGAAGGGTTCCCTCTAGTTTTAAAATCAGTCTTCCATTCCCATCAATTTTTAGTAACTCTATTTGGGATGAAACACTTTGTCCAATAGTATTCTTCAAGTACGAAACATGGAAGACTAGACACATTAAAATGTTGACTTAGGTAACTCCAATTTGTATGTTGTAATACTATAAGAGTAGGGGGATTCACTACTCACAAGTTCTCCTCAAGTAGAGATCCTCACGGGGTGAACTACCCTAAACTACCTCAAAGGACAACGATGAGAGTTCTAGAACCAGAAAGAGTAGGTCACAAAGATTCTCTGGACAAACTGTCAAGCTCTCAGCCAAAGGACATCAACGCAGAATGCAGACAACACGGCATGCTGGTGTCCCCGAGGCGCACTGGCATCTCGTACGAACCAGAAAGCAGGTTTATCTCAAAAAACAACTAAGCGACTACTAGCAATCGAATTACTGAGAACTTCTAGATGGTAAGGAAATGACAGGAAGCGATAAAGCTGAAATAGAAGTGAAGTAGATAAGGACAAGGAGAAGAAGGGAAAGGAAACGCTTACGAACATGTGAGTGATGAAGCCTCCAACTCGTGAAATTCCTCAATACTTGCACACAAGAAAGAGAGAAAGTTTTGGGGCTGTATAGGGGTTTGCCTCAGTCAAACCCCCATTTTGGTGTTCCCACCTTTACAGAAAACTAGATAGATAGAGAGAAAAGTAGAAAATGAAGTAAAGAGCACTAAAGCACTACAAAACAGTGTTATGCTACTCAAGCAAGTAATAGAGGAGAGGAGTGAAAGATTACTACCTCTGCCCAAAGTGCTCAAGGCTCGTGGAGGAGAAAATGAGAGGAACTCAAGCCTCTACTACCGTGGTGTTTCGTTCCACACTTGCTCTACTGAAGTGATGGAGTGTTGATGTTGCTGTTGTGAAGTGTAAAGTGTTGCTTGAAAGTGATTGAAAGACCTTGAAGTTATTGTAATAAGCTATATGAAGTTGTGCAAGCAAGGATAGAGTGAAGCTAGAAGTTGGAATGAAGCTAGGGGAAGAAGAGAGCTAGAGAGGATGGAGAGGTCCCAAGATCCAAGAGATGGTCTAGAGATCCAAATGGATGAATGAATAGTGAATATGAAGGAAAGAGGGAAGAAAACGATCATATTCAGATCGGTCGGTCAAAGAGGGTATTGCAAGTTGACTCCCAATGGGAATTGTAACGCCACTGTAGGCTCTAGATGCGGGAATTTGTCAAGGATGTAAGCATGTCGTGCGGATGTCTGTGCACCGCACAAGCGTCCTAGACAAAAACACCTCTAACGATGCTCAAAACAGGTACCAAGTGGAATGAAGGCAGTGGGCTTAATTTGAATTTAACCTCCGCTTTTGATTTTCTAAGGTGTTAAAGGGAAAAAAGGGGATTTTCACTAGGGGTGCAAATTCATGTTAATACATTTTTCCCCCACTTTAGCGAGCACGAGTACTGATGAGTGCTTCGGTAAAGTAGATTGAAGAAGTAGCAGAGTAAGAAAGACCCGCACAAGATGAAAATGTTAGAACACTTAAAAGATGTGAGTCAACAAAGTAAAAGAGACCTCGATAAAAGGTTGTCTCAGTACTATGTGTCGTCCCCAGATTAAAGACACTAACACATAGAAGAATTATGAGACAAAGAAAGGAAGGGTGTATACTCAGGATGAAGAAGATGTAGATCTTTGATCCGGTATACACAAGATTTTAAGAATGAAAGAGTGATAAAAGCAATCCCCGCTCAAGGAGGAAAACTTGTACCACCGAGTAAAAGTGATAAAAGAAATCCTCTCTCAAGGAGGAAAACTCGTACCACTAAGTAAAAGTGATAAAAGAAATCCCCACTCAAGGAGGAAAACCTGTACCACTAAGTAAAAGTGATAAAAGAAATCCCTGCTCAAAGAGGAAAACCCGTACCACTGAGCAAACAGTTAAGCAGACCATCGTTAAGTTGTAAGGCTTTCAAAGGGGTCGCTCGGGAACCCTTCAAAAGGAAGGAGGGTCCACTCAAGGGACACATTGTTTGAAAAGTGAAGTCTAGTCGGGCTGCCCCCGAGCTAGACGTAAGGATACAAAGTAGGTCTAGTAGGGTTTCCCCCGGACTAGATGCGAAGATGTGAAAAGGTCTAGTTGGGCTGCCCCCAAGGTAGACACCATAGAATTTGTTTGAGAGAAAAGCTTTCAAAGAGGTCCCTCAGGAACCCTTCAAAAGAGAAAGGGGGTTTGCTCAAGGGATGCTTCATTCGAAAGACATAGAGGGAGAAGGGGTCCTTAAGAAGGACGCACACCCCCATAACAAGTTATCACTACCCCCAATGTATAGGGGAGGATAACCTCGCAAGATACCTAGAACAAGATAGAGGTAAACCTTGATATCACTTGTCATTTAAGGAAGAGGCAGGTGCATTAGCAAGCATCTGAATCATGAAGTATTTTTATTTTTTCCTTCAAGGGCTTACATTCACTAGTGGAATGGCCAGGCACTCGATGATATGCACAAAAGGAATGTTCTTCATGTTTATGTTTATGAGTTTTCTTGCATGTAGGAGGAGGAAGAGTAATTAAGCAGGCTTTAACAAGCCACAACAAAATACGCTCTTGCTCAGATAGAGGATGAGGAGCAGGAAGCAACCCTTTCCCTTGTGGAGAAAGTTTTGACTACTCACAAGAAGCAGATATGAAGAGAGAAGACAAAGGAGGATAGACCAATCCGTGAGAACGAGGTTGAGTGGAAATCATGTTGTCATTCAACTGTGGTTTCTGCTCAGATTGTTTATTCGAGCAACCAAGCCCTAGATTATGCTTGTGAGGTGCAAATTCTACAAGGACCTAAATGCCTTGTTCATTATGCCCACAACCTTTATGCTCATAACCATACTTAGAGATGAGCCTAAACCCAAGGCCATAACATGTTTGCAAATCACGAGAAGAAGGGGAATCCTCATAGAGAGCATTATTCCAACAAGGGGGAACATACTCCTCTACGGGATCATTATCATCCTTCTTGATAGGACTGTCATCATTATGCTCTTTAGCAGAGGCATAATCATCCTCCTCAGAAGGAGGGTCAACACTAAGAACATTACAATTCGCATTCACATTATCTAGCGATGCAAAAGATCGATCATCTTTGATAGCGAGTGTGAATGATGTTATCGAAGGGTCTAGGTGGATTGGGTCAACTTTATATTCCCGAATGAAGGAATTTGTAAAGTCTAGAGGACCCTAATCATCACTAATCAATGCACTCTTTTGAGAAGAGGTAGACTTAAGGTTTCTTGCTTCAAAAGGATCTTCTTTAGGGACATTTGTCTCAAGAGTATCTTTTGTAGTAGATACCACAGGAGTAAACATCGATGCATTGGAAGACACTGAAGGAATAAGAGTAGGCACAACTGAAGCTTGACCAGCAACTGCCATCTCACATAAGTGCTTAGCATCAGGCTCGGCCTTAACTGCGACTATTCGATTATTGCAAGTGAACTTAATTGATTTATGTAAGGTAGACGAGACTGCACCCATGGCATGAATCCATGGTCTACTAAGGAGAAGTTTGTAAGGTAACTTCTCTGACATGACATATACAAGAGTGGGTATAGTAATAGGTCCAAGCTGCAAAGGTAATACTATCATACCTAGAGCTTGTCGCTCAACATTATCGAACCCATGAATGTCAACAAAAGAAGCATTAATAGAAGATGGATCAACATTAATCTTAGGCAATAGATCAATGATACATACGTTAAGCATCAAACCAGTGTCAACAAGAGTATGTCTAATGCCAATCTTATTAATGTTAACTATAATCATTAAAGGATCTTCTTGCCTCTGTACTTCTGAAGGCGGGAGCTCTTGAGGATAGAACGTAATATTAGGTGAATTTGCATGAATATATGCTAACAACACATCAACATTTGTTGGCCTAGTGGAAGAAGGAAAGAGAATCTTTTGCAAGGCTTCCTGAAGCATACCTTGATAAACCGGAGTATACTGAAGCAAGTCCCACAATGAGATCTTAGCCAGAGTAACTTGGAGTGAATCAAAAAGATTATAATCACTAGATGCTCTAGTCGTAGGTTCAGGTTCTTGAGGAAGTCTTATTTGTTTATTCATTCCAGTATCATAGGTATGAGCTACTACTCTACAAGAGGGAGCCTTAGAAGGGTTAAGGGAATCACTATCAAATGGAACACCATCAATAGAACAAACCCTTTCAAGAGGAGGACTAGCTGGAGTCATGTAAATGATCGGTCTCTTAGGCCTTTGAGGGGTAGAAAATAAATATTACATTTACAGAATCATCACAACTAGTGGAACAATCATTTGAAGACATATTCTCAACATCAATCCAAACAGGATCAAATGTGGAAGGAGATGCATCATGCACTAATGCATCATCTCTAGAGGAGAGTGCATTAGAATGGATAAGAAAATTATCATTCACAAGTGCAACATCCCTAGAAGAGTGTGCATTGGAATGAGTAGGATATTTTTCATTCAAAAATGCATCATCTCTAGAAGAAGGTGCATTGGAATGAAGAGAAGCTAAAGTAATGTTAAGAAAGGTATCAATGATTTCATCTTCTTGCAACAAAATATACTCTGAAGTAGGAGGGCTTTCATGAGAAGGATCAAAGACGCCAAGTGACATAGGAAAAGCCAAGTCACCATCACATGCATGAAATGGAACATTGTTAACATTTTGAACAAAATTAGACACAAAACTAATAAAAGAAGATATTAAATTCATTATGATTTTTTCGGTATTTTCTATGTTCTAGTAATTTGCATTTTCAGAAGTCTTCGGGGCAGAATTTTGGTTCAGAACTTGCATTAGTCCTTAAAATTTGATTGTTGAAGGCACTAGTATTTTAGGGCTGAACTAGTTCTCTAGAAGACCTCTCCAATGGTGTAAACGGTTTTGAATTCCGAGCACCGAGTCAAACGTTATGACCCCGCCAAGTAGGGGTAAATAAATTCCTAGTTTTCGAAGAACACTGTTCTTCATGTCAGGCTCACCAAAATGAAAGCGTAGGGGGATTCACTACTCATGAGTTCTCCTCAAGTAGAGATCCTCACGGGGCAAACTTCCCTAAACTACCTCAAAGGACAACAACAAGAGTTCTAGAACTATAAAGAGTAGGTCACAAAGATTCTCTGGAAAAACTATCAAGATCTCGACCAAAGGACGTTAACATAGAATGTAGACCATGACGCGGCATGCTGGTGTCCCCGAGGTGCACTCGCATCTTGTATGAACCAGAAAGAAGGTTTATCTCAGAAAATAGCTAAGCGACTACTAGCATTCAAATTACTGAGAACTTCTAGATGGTAAGGAAATGACAGAAAGCGATAAAGATGAAATAGAAGTGAAGTAGATAAGGACAAGGAGAAGAAGGGAAAGGAAACACTTACGAACGTGCGAGTGATGAAGCCTCCAACTCGTGAATTTCCTCAATACCTACACTCAAGAAAGAGAGAAAGTGTTGGGGCTGTATAGGGGTTTGCCTCAATCAAACCCCCGTTTTGGTGTTCCCACCTCCACAGACAACCAGTTAGATAGAGAGAAAAGTAGAAAATGAAGTAAAGAGCACTAAAGCACTACAAAAAAGTGTTATGCTACTCAAGAAAGAAATGGAGGAGAGGATTGAAAGCTTACCACCTCCACCCAAAGTGCTCAAGGCTCGTGGGGGAGAAAATGAGAGGAACTCAAGCCTCTACTGTTGTGGTGTTTCGTTCCACACTTGCTCTACTGAAGTGATGGAGTGTTGATGTTTCTGCTATGAAGTCTAAAGTGTTGCTTGAAAGTGATTGAAAGAGCTTGAAGTTGTTGTAATAAGCTGTATGAAGTTGTGCAAGCAAGGTTGGAGTGCATCTAGAAGCTAGAATGAAGCTTGGGGAAGAAGAGAGCTAGAGAGGATGGAGAGGTCCCAAGATCCAAGAGATGGTCTAGAGATCCAAATGGATGAACAAATAGTGAATATGAAGGAAAGAGGGAAGAAAATGGCCATATTCAAGTCGATCGGCCGAAGAGGGTGTTACAAGTCAACTCCCAATGGTAATTGTAACGTCACTACAGGCTCCAAATGCGAGAATCCGTCAAGGACGTAAGCACGTTGTGCGGACGTCTACGCGTCGCGCGGGCATCCTAGATAGAAACGGCTCTACCGACACTCAAAACAGGTGCCAAGTGGAACGAAGGCAGTGGGCTTAAGTGGAATTAAACTTCCTCTTTTGATTTTCTAAGGTGTTAAAGGGAAAAAAGGGGATTTTCACTAGGGGTGCAAACTCACGTTAATACAAATACTAACTTCTATAAAACCTTATATAAGTTTCATGATACTTGGGTGTTAGCTTATTATCATTCTTTTTTTGTTTTATTGACATTTCCTTGTATGGTTGTAATCATGGAATGACCTAATCTTCTACTTAATAATTTATTTCACTATAATATTGATCAACTTGCTACTTTATTCTATTCTATTTTAGTTCCAAGTTCTCCTTAAGACTAGAGATTATCTCTTGCTAGTATTGAATGTATTCTTCAATTTCTTGAAACTTTGGGTGTACCTATAATGAAGAGGAGATGGATGGTACACATATAGTGCTAGAAATGGAGACATTTTGGATGCTCAATGTGGAAAGTAGTGCTGTATCACCATTTTGCTAGTGGTTTCCATTGGACACATCTCTCTTGTGTAATATTATTGTGTGTAATCCTAGGTGTGGTCACACCCTGTAAAGTATTATAATATATGTTATATTTCTCAATACACTAGAAGTTGAACAATCATCTAGAATATGAATTGAATAAGTATTTCATATTATAAAATATGTATATTATATCACATTTTATGTGAACATAATACAATTTTTTTCATTAAATACTTTCTTGGTTTTTAATTTCCCATCCAATTCATCTTATCAACCATTCCTTTGCATTTCATTAATAGGCCTATCTTAGTATCTAAACAAGTTATCCAACCTCCATTTTGCAATAAAATACTCATCTCTTTGTCTATGTTTTCCAATAAATAACATAATTTAAATCATATGAAATCTACTTTTATTTTTTTATCCTTTGATCATATCTCTTTAATTTCTACTCTACTCATTTTGTCACAAAAATGAAGTTTCCATTCCCATGTGTGTGTGACCATTTAAATATTAATCCTTATTATCAATTCTTGCATGCTCTCACATAATGTCCTCATGGTACATGGTTGAATAGATCCCATATTCTTGTTGTTTGACATTTGTTTCAAGTTCTATAATTTCTCCTAAATAATTTTTATGTTGAGTCTATAATAATATTTGAAAAAGTTTAAATATAAGGGTTTTGTCTAAAGGCTTGAGATTAATTTGTTAAAGCATTGAGTTATCATTGTGGAGACCCAAGTTCAAATCTCAAAGGGGCATCTAATATGAAATTTTAAGTTGTGACTCTTGGTCTTCCATAGTTGGCTTCTAGTGTGAAGGTGGTTTCTAAATAAGTAGATTTCTAATTTGTGACTCTTGGTCTTCTATAAGTGGTTTCTAGTGTGGTTGCTTGAAAGGAGCTAGTATTAGTCTCATTGTTGTACTTAGAAGAGTTTGTAATGGTTTCATATTGATGCTCGTATGAGTAGAATATTTGTAAATGATTATAAATATAAAAATATATAAGGGTTTTTATATTCAATTTGATTAATGTGAGGTGATTTTATATAGTCAAGAGTTTTCTTATTAAAACCATATTATTTTTAATTAAAGGCTCGAGAAATTTCATAGTAAATGAGAGAAATTTTGAGGTCATGTTTAACATTATTTCCACTTGAAGAGGAATTGAATATTTCAAACAATATTTGTAACACTATTATAGATAATCCTAGGTCGAGTAAAAACTAATAGAATAACATTTTTTAAATGTTATATTTTTATATTTTATATTTATTAAATACAATAGAAGTTAAACAATCATTTCATACAATAAATATGTATATTTTATAACAATTTATATGAATTGGGTACAAGTTTCATTGATTTTTTTCTTGTTATCTAATTTCTCCTCCATTTTATTTTGTCAATCTTTCCTTTTTAATTCCATTCTTAAGCCCCACATAATGTTTATATGAATAAAATATTAGAGATAGATCTCCAAGCTACCCCAATCTATCCATCTAATTGGGGATGATATAATGAGACATGTGAACAAGCTAAGTCACAAGACATGAGAATAATTTAGTCCAAAAATTACTTGTAAATATAGGATAAGGATCAATTACTATGATTTTTTGAATCCCATGCAAATTTTGAATGGTAGTAAAGGTTGATGCTTGCAACACTTGTTACAAATAGGTGTGAAAAATATAAAAAAGTACATATTTGGTGAGTTGATCTATAAAAATGATGATGATTTTTTTAATTCCAGCATATGCAAACCCATTATTAAGTCCATAGAGAACTCCTCCCATATTTGGAAAGGAATAGATAAGGGTTGGAGAAGACCTGGAGTCTTACTTTGTTCGTGCCCTTTATTTTTCTAACATACCATTCATTATACCATAAATCTTTTGGCATTCTATTTCAATCCATCCCAAAATAAATCATGTTTGATTATATAAGAAGTATTCAAGAAACTTGAATGTGCACCTAATAGGGAAAAAATGAGCTTTTACAAAACCTTAAGCTTAAGGGTTGGTTTCTTAGATAGGAACAACCTATCCTTGTATCATAGAGCCTCTACTTTCCATGAAATTTTTTCTAACACTTGAATATTTTAATTTTTGAATCATGGTTTGAGTATACATGGCCTTCTCCCATTCTTCTTGTACCTCATCCAACTAATTTTCCTATAGTATGGAAACAACATACAATAGTGAATTTGTGTGTTCATTCCTCCTAGATAGAGCATTAGCCACAATATTCTCCTTTTCTTTCTTGTATATGATCTCAAATTCAAATCCCAACATCTTTGTGACTCTTTTGTTATTCTTTAGATGAAAACCTCTATTCCAAGAAGTTTTTGAGACTATTGTGATTTATCTTTAACTTAAAGTTCCTTTACATTATATGGCTACATGTATGATAAACATAATTTCCTTCTCATAAATAGGCTTCAACAAGTTCTTATCATTAATTTGGTGACTCAAATGCTAAAATTCTTCCCTCATATATGAGAACTTCTCTTATGGCCAACCCAAAATTATTATTTTCCTCAATGATTTTCTTAGAAAAATATTAGGTAGGTAGAAATAGAGTTTTACACATGGCTTCCTTGAGCTTATTAAATGCAACAATGGTTGCCTTAGTTCACTAAAAGGATTTCTTCAATAAATTTGTGAGTGATGCTACTGTGCTACCATATTTTTTAATAAATTGGTGATAGTTACAAGTAATCCATAAGAAACCCCATAGACTCTTGAGAATTCTAGGAATTTTCCATTCTACTATCCAGCCTTAATCTTGTGAGCATCCACCTTGACTCCCTCATGTGAAATAATATTACCTGGATCATCTATCCCTTTGACTCCAAAAAAACACTTCGATGGCTTAGCATAAATATTTTGTTAAAAAAATTCCAACCCTAGTTCACATGTTGCAAATGTTCCTCCCAATTTTTTTAATACTAATATCATAAAAAATAATGAACTAAATTTCAACAAAAAAGGCTTGAAGATATAGCTCAACAAATTTTGAGTTGTAGATGAATGTGAGTGGCCAAAAGGAATTACAATTTTTTTTATAGTAGCCCTCTTGGATTTTAAATTTTTATTATGTATTCCTCATCTCTAATTCTACTTTGATGATAAATACAACAAAGATCAAGTTTGGAAAAATAAATTGTACCATTCATCTTATCTAGAAAATCATTAACCACTAGAATTGGGAACTTATATTTTATGGTATATATTTTTGGTTGTTTTTAATAACCTGGACACATTTATTTGGTGGAATATTTCTTACACACCATTACCAATAGAGAGAAATAAGCACTCTAAGTATGCTTGATACTTCTTGCCTCTATCATTTCTTGTATCATTTTTTTATCACCTTTTGGTACATATGGGTACCAATAGGGCTTGATATTGGGTATTTGGATTCTTTTTACTAGATGAATGTAATGATCATAATCTCTTTTGGGAGGGAATAATTATATTTCATGTCCAAAATATATTAGCAATGTAGGATCCTTTATTTTTTGTGTTTCTAAAATACCTATGACACAAACCTATATGTTTCTTTCTTAATATGTCAAAGGGGGAGAAGTGGAGTGAAAAGGGTATAATCAGCTTAGGGGGAGAGTAGCATTTTTGAAATTTTGGATTGTAGTGAAGTTTATTTTGGTACTGATCCGACACTTAGTCATCTTTTTCACTAAGTGTTGCCATCAATGCTAAAGGGGGAGATTGTTGGCAAGAGAAGCAGAAGGAGAAGGCTTTGTTTGCAAAATACGCTAGAAACTGAATTCCCTAGGAGAAGATGCACAAATGGTGGGATGACCATTTTGGGAAGGAGGTAAGTATAAAATCCCTACTAAAATTTGCTTAACAATTATATAAAAATTTCTCACAATCCTCTCAATTCGGCATTCCTAACTATTTAGTTAAAATGTATGAATGGCTCTTAGAAGTTCATTTAAATTATTCCCAATGTAGTAAGCTATTGGTTTCCCAAAAAAATGCTACACCCATAAAAATAAAAAATATAGGGAAGTGTTAATGGCTGTTGCAAGTGTGTGCCCTTGGTCCCCTTGGTTTCTCAATGCCACCCTTTGGGATTTGTGACATGGCTTAACCACCTCCCAAGGATTCATTATCTCTAGAGGTTGTATCAAACATTAAATAGGTCAAAATTTTGGTGCAATGACAATCATGGTTCCAACAATTGGTATCAGAGCCTGGGTCATAGGTTTGAATCTCGTAGTTGCACTGGGGGAAGGATTGTTGCAAGTGTACGGCCTTGGTCCCCTTGGTTGTTTAGTGCCACCCTCCAGGATTCGTGACATGGATTAACCACCTCTCGTGGATTCATTGTCTTTGGTAATTGTATTAGGAATTAATAGGTTGACCTTTTGGTGCAATGACAACTATTGTTCCAATAATGGTACTCTCCCATGTGAAGTTCAATGCTATACATTTATGTAAACAACTAATCGTAACCCCTATTAGGACTCAATTTGACAATGCAAATAATTTTTGGAGTCCGAACCCCCTTGTGCATTTGGCTTCATTTTTCCCATCATTAATAAATTATTTGAGAAAGTTACAAATGGACCTCCCTTGGTTAAAATTTCCTAGATTTTTTTTCCTCTTCATACTCTATATTCCTATCATAATTCTAGAAGTTGAAAGTAATCCACAATATTCTAGATTTAGGAGGTTTTTTTCATTTTCTATAGTTCCTATGAAGTTGAAAATATTGAGAGGACTATTGGACTTGTTTTAATCATCCTACCTCTTGTCCTAACCACCAATCCCACATAGAAATTGCACAATGTCTATTAGGCCCTTTACTTCATTGATTCTATTATTTCCTTCATTTATGGGTTTTCAACAAACATCCAAACTTATGTCTCCTATCTTGACTTCCCTTCCTCTTTCATATTCTTGTATTCTCCCATCCCTAAATTTTTATCACTTTTCATGCACTTTGTAAACTTGTAAAATTCATTTGGACATCTTCCTTAATCTTGTTTCATCTCCAATTCTCTAAACTTCCCATCCATCTCTACATCTCAACAATCTTCCATTCACTCTCCCTTTATGAACTTGTATATTTTGATTGAATTATTCAATATTCTATTTCTACCTTTGGATATCCAAACCTCTAGTTCCCCAATAATTTCCCACTTTTCTTCTAGTTCCCTTTTTTAGAATTCTCTTGCACTTATATACTTTTAAAATTCCTCTAGTTCTATCTCCACTTCCCTTTGCTACTTTTATATGTTTTTATTGCATTCCCTTTAATCCTTTTTTCAATGAAATTTTAATGGAATTTTAGACTTGCACATTACAATGTCTCTTCCTAGCCTCTAATTTTTAGCTCACTTCATCCTTCTGTGAAGTTTTAGTGGACTTTCAAAATTCCATTCCAATGTCCAAACTTTATTCCTACAATAAAACCCATATCTCTCATCTCGACCTCTCATCTTGCATTAAAAGTTTATTTTTCTTCTAAATTGCATCTATCACTTACTAGATCCTCCCAAGATGCCTGCATTAATCACCCAATTTGACCCTCAAACTACTCCAAGACAATTTTCCTTCCAAAATACCATTTTTATCCCAAGGGTGCATATTTTCTTTTAATACTAGTGGTGGATAATGAAGAATTCTAGTTCTATATTAATACAATGGTTGAGTTATAAATGCTAATGATCCTCATGCAATATATAGACCACTAATTCAATATATTATATGGGATTTCAAAGATATTTCATCACATTTATGATCTCTAGTTCTCTATGAAATTCTCACAAGTGACTAGGTGACCAAAGAAAGTGTTATATATACTAGTTCACTTTTCATACAAAGGGTCAATAATTTCTACATTTCCATGTGAATGCAAGTGTTGAGGATTGTCTAGGGTTTCAACTCTAATAAGTCTAGTTTTCTACAAGTATCGCCTATTTAAAATAACAAGGAGGTAGTAAATTTATAATTGGTGTCTATAGTTGAATGTCTCATTCAACATTTGTAAATATTTAGGTTAATTTATATGTGAATTACAATAAATTATAGCATAAGGCTTCCTCTTACCATATTTGTTAGTATGATTGTAACAAGTACTTGATAGATGTTACAATATTTTGTCATTTCAAGCATTATTTGTAATGGTATCTTCTTTATTGAATATGAATTTCTAGATTTTGAAGAGGGATTAGTAAGTATAGTTGAATGTCTCATTCAACATTTGTAAATCTTTAGGGTAATTTATATGTGAATTATGATAAATTATAGCATAAGGCTTCCTCTTACCATATTTGTTGGTATGATTGTAACAAGTACTTGATAGATGTTACAATATTTTAAGTCATTGCAAGCATTATTTGTAATGGTATCTTCTTTATTGAATATGAATTTCTAGATTTTGAAGAGGGATTATTAAGTATATTTAATTTTAGGATATCACATCTCTATTATTATTTCAATGGTTATTTCTCTTGGTAAGTTATAACTCTATAACCTAATGAATAAGGCACTAGTATTAAAAAATTATGATCCACCATACACCCGAAATGAAAAACATCTTTCAATCTTAGGAGTAGGTTAGTAATTTGTATACACCTTATGATTTGGTGATTCATAAAGGGAATCATATGTAGTGATCCATAAAAAAAATAATCTTTAGGAATCATTTTTTGCATACCTACATCTTGAATTTGTTGAATGACGTCTTTATTAGTTCAATATAGGTTTTGTGTGTTGTGAATCACTTAAGGTTAAGTGTAGATTGGGTAATACTATAATTTTTTTAGCTTATTTATTTTTAGTTGTAATCTATATTATTAATGATACCTCTAGGAACACTCTCTTGGGTTTTGTAGATCTCAATGTGAATAATAATATACCCACTCTTAGAAATTTGAATTAAGTTATTGTTATTCTATTAATGAGCTTATCAACCCTCATTTAGGATAATATTTCCTTGGCCTTGAAGTGGATTAATTACTATAGGAGTGTGAGAAATAATTTTGGGACTCAACACCCCCATCTCAATCATGATCTAAAATTTTGGGGTTGGATAGAAAAAACTATGTTGACAAAAATCTAACTTCTTATTCACAAAGTTGTGAGTGATTCTTAATTATATCAATTCTATTACTCTTTTATTTTTCAAGAAACTATCTTGAGATTTTATATGGTGCTAATTCGATAAAGTGAATTCCAAGAAAAAGTCAGTTGGGTATCTCTTGATTTCCCTTATAGCTCATTAACATCTAATACTTCTTCATTTTCTTCTTCCTCATCGACCCCTTAAATGTAGAGAATATTTTTTAGCACATTTATATCCTAAATCATATTTTCTATAATAATTAAAACATTAGTTGGGTCTTTTTTCTTCATTTTTTTGAGTCAATAGACAATTATATGAGGGAATACTTGTGTTAGGAAGCTCTTCTCTCATATTCTATTGATTCCTTTCCTTATTCGAGCTAATTTTTTCCCTCTACCTTGTGTTCTATGATAAAAATAACATGCAATATTAGAACTAAAATTGCATACCTAATGGTGGATGTGATTCTTGAGCCCATTGAGAAATAATTCATTCAAATTCTCCCTATTAATTATTTCTACTTATAAAGATAGATTCTAATTTATTTTTTCTTGTTTTCTTTCTCTCCTCTCTTCATGTCGGCCTTTTCATCCTTTCCTTGCATTTTTTAACCACTCACATATTTGTACAAGTCCCCCCCACTCTCAAGAACCTCCCACTCCCTCCCTCTCTCTCTCAAGTCTCTCTCTCTCCCTCTCTCTCTCAAGTCTCTTTGGTCTCTCCCTCCCACTCTCTCCCTCTCTCTTTCTCAAGTCTCTCTCTATCCATCTCTCTCTCTCCCCCTCTCTCTCTCCCTCCCTCCCTCCCTTCCTCTCTTGTCTCTCTCTCTCTCTCTCTCTCTCTCTCTCTCTTTCTCCATCCCTCTCTCTCTCTCCCTCTCCCTCTCCCTATCTTTGAGGTCCCTCCCACTCCCTCTCTCTTAGGTCTCTCTCTCTAGT
Organism: Sequoiadendron giganteum; assembly: GCA_007115665.2. Taxonomy (NCBI): domain Eukaryota; kingdom Viridiplantae; phylum Streptophyta; class Pinopsida; order Cupressales; family Cupressaceae; genus Sequoiadendron; species Sequoiadendron giganteum. The sequence continues at coordinate 538,162,856 of CM021109.1, forward strand.
CTCTCCTTCCCACTCTCTCTCCCTCTCTCCCTATCAACTCTCTCTCTCTCTCTCTCTATCCCTCTCTCCCTCTCAACTCTCTCTCTCTCTCCATCCCTCTTAGGTCTCTCTCTTTTTAGTCTCCCTCTCTCCCTCTCTCCCACCCTCTCTCTTTCCCAACTCTCTCTCCCTCCCTCTCAAGTCTCACTCTCTACCTCCCTCTCAATTCTCACTCTCTACCTCCTTCTCAGGTCTCTCTCTCTCTCTCTTTGTCTCTGTCTCTATTTTTGTCTCTGTCTATGTCTTTGTCTCTCTCTCTTTCTCTATCTCTCTCCCTCTCTCCCTCCTTCCCTCCCTCTTAGGTCTCTCTCCTTCTCATCTCTCTCTCTCTCTCTCTCCCTCTCTCTCTCTCTCTCTTTCTCTCTCTCTCTCCCCCCCCTCTCTCTCTCCCTCTCCCTCTCTCTCTCTCTCAAGTCTCTCTCTTTCTCTCTCTCTCTTTATCTCACTCTATCTCCCTCCCTCCCTCCCTCCCTCTCAAGTCTCTCTCTCTCTCTCCCTCTCTCTCTCAAGTCCCTCCCACTCCCTCCCTCTGTCTCTCTCTTAGGTCTTTCCATCCTTCTATCTTTCTCTCTCGGTTTTGTCCCTGTCTCTCTCTCTTGTGAATTTTCCACTTATCAATAAATTATATATGCTATGTATTATATATTATATACTATTTAGTATATAATATATATTATGTATTAAATATAATATATAATATATTACATAATATTAATATAATATAATATTTTATATATACTATATATAGTATATAATATATAATATACTATATAAAATATATGTAGTATATAGTATACAATATAATAATATAATATATAATATAATATAATACATAATATATAATAAGTGTTGAAAGGTGTCACCCTTGGTCTTCTTGGCGTGGGCCAGCACAATGCTTGGGCTTTGTGACATGGTTTAACAACCTCCTGTGGATCTTGGATCTTGCATAAATCTAGTAGATGTATTAGGAATTAATAGGTTAATCTTTTGGTGCAACAACAATTGATATCAAAGCCGAGGTCATGTAGGTTTGAACCCCTTGCTCGTGCTAGGGGGATTGTTGCAAGGTGTCACCCTTGATCTCCTCGACATGGGCTAGTGCAACACTCAGGATTTGTGACATGGTTTAACCACCTCCTATGGATCTTGGATCTTGTATAAATCCAACAGTTGTATCTTGCATTAATAGGTCGATCTTTTGGTGCAACGACAACTGCCTGTACAACAATATGTAATATATAATATATAATATATAATTATAGTGTAGTAAAATGGATACCCTTGCATTTTCACACTTGTTTGGGCCCACCTTGCTTTATTTATCCTTCTTTATGGCTTAATTGGCCCTTTTTTGTATCCACAAGCCCTATGAATGGCACATTTTTTTGGTTAATCTTGATATTCTCCAATGCATAAGTAATCCCTAATGATCCTGATTAGCGTGTCCTTGATTTTTGGTTAGGATTAAAATTCCACTAAGGGCGTCTTTGTCCCCCCAAGGTCTCAGGACCCTAATTTTGAGGTATCTTATTTGGGACCCTTTTTGGTGTCTATGCCCCAAGTTTCATCACTTGGGACTAAGATTCCACCTAGGGCGTCTTAGTCCTCCTTGAGTCATTGTTGGGATTTAATTTCAAATTATGGTGGGATTTAACCTCCATTTAATGAATTCATATTTCGGCTTGGTGTGATACAATTTCGAGATATTAAGCATAGATAAGTATAAATACAAGGTTCATTCATTCATTTTCATCCTAGCAACTTGAGCATTCCTTCCTAAGGAAAATTTATGAGATCAAGAGCACTCAAGAGAAATTCATCAAGCATTTGGAGTCATCATCAAGATTCAAGAATCATGTCAAAAGATATTCTTGCATCATGTGTGTTGTTGTGCTAACATTTGTGATGTAGGGTTTTGATTCAAGCAAGCAATTCAAGTCCATATCTTTGGTTCAAGATCCATTCACTAACACTCAACAAGTTTCTTCATCTTGTCCATTTTTGTTTGAAAATTTAGGTTGAAGAATTGGAGATCACTTGGAGTGAAAAGTTATCAAATTTGTATTGCAAGATTGTCATCTTGGAGGAAACTCACCTACAGGTCAGATTCAAAAGGAAGCAATTGCAGATCTGGGAGCTCAGAACCACATTCAGACTTTTCAAAAATTTAGAGTGGGACTAAAATTCCATCTTAGGTGTCTTAGTCCTCCACATATCATTTTTTAGAGATTCTTTGAGATTTTGTTATGTCATCCGAAGATTTTATGTTTGCCTCGAAAAATAACAATGGGACTAAAATGCCATCTTGGGCGTCTTAGTCCTCCAAGGCATATTTTGGCAGACTATTTACATTTCCAAAATCCTAATTGCATCTTGAAGTTTCCTAGTTACACATACCCTAACTTGGACTTGCTCATTTTCAGTATTTGTATGCTTCATTTAGCTCATTTTAGGTTGCTTGCATATCATAGTGTGTTTTCAAACATTGTCTTTTCCAATCATTTGCTTGGTAGTGAACCCCTTGAATCCAAATAACACCCCCTCCTAAGTCCTCCTAATTGTGTATTGCCTCACCTTGAGAGGTTGATAGTCAATCCTATTAGGGTTCATAGGACATATTTGAATGAACTAGATATAATTGGAGGAAAAGGTACCCCCTTTCATCCCCCACTTTTATCTTCATTTCATTTTGGTGAAATTGAATTTGTTTGAGCATTATTCCTTTTCTAATTTGGAGTCCTTTAGAGTCCTAGATCTATATTGCATTGTGCATCTAGGGTTTCTTGCATCTGCATTAGTGAAATTAAATTTAGGGTTTCTTATTTTTTTATTAGTGAAAGTGCATATAGGGTACATTTTTCATTTCTTGCATCATTTCATTTCATTGAAAATATTAAAAGTGCATTGTTCATTCTCTTAATTGCATTTAGAAACATTCTTATTACATCCAAAATTGAAAAATTGCATTTCAAATATTGCATTCAATTTTTTGTTAGTCATTACTTTTCTTTGCATCCATTTGCATCATTTGTTGTTTCCAAACATTATGTCCTTGGGTAGGAAACCTGAGAAAGTTTTTATCAAGCTATAATTTTTTGTTTTTCTCAGAAAAATCTCTGCTAGGACTAAAACTCCCTTCTTGGCGTCTTAGTCCCTCTCAGGTTTTTCTACTCAGGACCCTCTCTTTGTTGTTTGCTGCCTATTTTAGCCTCTGTAACTTTAGAATCTCATAATGAGGAATAAAATTTCCTTACTAGAATCTTAGTCCTTGTTGACTTAGAATCTCCAATTTTCAAGGTCTGAAATTGCTTTTTTGTGTTTCTGTGGGCTGATTTCAGTTTTCAATTTTAGTTTCCAAAATTGTTGTTATTCCAATTTCTTTCATTTCAAGTGTATTTGAAAGCATAAGAGATTGTGTTCATTATATTCTATGTGGTTTATTCCTTGTATGAGCTATAGTACTTGGTGTCCTACTGCTAATACTGTGGTTAGATGAAGTGTGAGAATCATGGCATCCCACAATAAAACACTCGTTGTGGATCTTGGGTTATCAAGCTCTCTTACTTTTGGTATTGGCACTAGTTCACTAAGTATGGACCATACCTTTGACACCTCCTTTTCCATGCCTACCTTACCTAAAAAATTTATGCCAAATTTTCAAACCATGGTTGATCATATTCCTCAAGAAAACATAATGAAAATGCATGAAGACCTAGCCCATTTACAAGATAGTGTGAGTACTAAAAAAATTTCCAACATTGTTATACCTATCATAGATAGTATTCACCACATGATGGAAAGTGATGAAGGATTGGAATTTGTGCGTAAAATGTATTCCACCCACCACTAATGGTGCTCAAACTTCAAACAATATGCAAGGAGGAAATAAAACTCCTCCCTCTTCAACCATAACATCCATTCCAACCTACACAACTCCTCAAGTGACCACAACAATACAACAAACTAGTAATATCCTTCCTACCTTACACATTTCCACTAATGCTCCTTATACTTATGTGGCATCTAATCTCATACCTCCTCCCACAAGTAATCCATTCATTTGTCCTTCCAACACATACACACCACCACCATATTCACCTCCATCTCACACACAAGCAATGATCCTATCACTAACTACCTTTTACAAAGCTTTTCATCCTTTCAACCTCAAATTTCTACCATAAATCAAAATCAAAATGGTCCACCTTCATACTATGTCATGAGTAATCCATTATCCTTGGAGATGTTGAGAACTCCAGTGCCACAAGGTATAGAGATCCCTAGATTTGAAAAATATGGAGGAAAGGGAGATCCTACTAATCATGTTAATGACTTCACTGCTTTGTGTAGTGACTTTATCCTCAAGGAAAAAATTTTGGCTAAACATTTTCCCTAATCCTTGAAAGACATGGCCTTGGACTAGTTTTCTGCATTATCAAATAACTCAATTCATTCATTCCATGAACTTGTTGAGGCCAAGTTATTAACCATTTACAAGTGCACATGGTTCCCAAGATGACATTGGCTGATTTGATGAGATGCAAGCAAAATGAAGGTGAAAAAGTCATTGACTTTATTTCATGCTATCAGTCGCTTTATTCCTAGATCAGTGTGAAGGTTCTTGATTCTCATCTCCAAAATATGTTCATAAAAAAATTACACAACAAGATAAGGTAAAATCTCACCATGATGACATTTACTTCTTTCATGCACCTATGCATTGCCCTTAGAGATTACCAAAATTCTATAAGTGCTAGTGAACCAAAAGCTACCCCTACTCATCTTGAAAAGTCTGAAACTTCAAACCAAAACACTTATCAACCTTTCAAAAGACCACATAAGATTTTCCTTCAACTGAATTCCACCTCTCAACCTATCCAACCTGTTGATATCCAAGTAGTCGCTATAAAGAAGAGTAATCCTTATATATTTGGAGATCCAAAAAGACAATTTACTCCCTTACCAGACACCCTTCACAACATCATGACCCAACTCTCAAACAAACAATTGCTTACCTTACCTCCCGTTCGACCCCTTGAACCTAGTAAACCATTCCCTTCAAGATTTAGACACAATGCCTATTGTGCTTATCACCAACAAAAAGGACATGACAGAAAGCATTGCAAGTGTCTTACAAAACTTGTACAAGACCTCATTAATTCCAATCATATCCTAATTGGAGGTGTGAATGACAAAAGTTAATAAGTTTGTAGCTCCTACCTACCAAAACTTGCAAATATTTACCAATCCCATGCCCAACCATAATATTTCATTTGTTAAGGCTAGCAAAACTAAGCCTAATGTGATGAACATATGAGAACTCAAGAAAAAAATCCTATGGATGATGATGAATAGAATCCTATGGATACTGATGAAAAAAGTCCTATTGATACAATGATAGGAGTGGTTGACATCGAGCCTCGTAAACAACAAACCATTGACATTACTTTATCTTTAGAAGAAACAATTAAACATGCACCTGATGGTCCTCTTTACATAGCCGGAAGAATCAATAACAAGCCCACTCTTGAGATTTTAATTGATCTCGTCTATGGAGAGAATGTGATCACATATGAACTCTTATATGTGCATGAACTCACTCAAGATAGATATGATAAACCAAAAACATGGATCAAAACACATGATGGTTTTTCTCATGCTAAAATGGGCTTGATCACACTCCCTTTACAAGTAGGACCAAATAAATCAAATGTATCATTCCCTATCATCTCTAATTTAGACCAATTTCATGTGAAGTTAGGCTACAAATGGCTTCACTCCATGAATATGGTCCCATCCATTGTCCATAAGTGCTTAAAGTTTCCAGTCGGCAATGAAATATTCACCATAAACCATAGTGGCTTTAGACCCCCATCTTCCCGTGGAAATTTCTCCTTAGATTATTTTTTGCCTGAGCCCATGGAACCTATAAGATAGCGTAAAGACTTCATTTTGCTATCATACCAAAATTTCAAAGCAAAATGCATAACTAAGCTATCCCTTGAAGAATTGCCTCCACCCATGATCAAACCTCCACCTATGCTTGAACCTCCCCCACCTAAACAATAAATTTTTGAGCCTAAAGCCCTTCCAACAAATCTAGACGCATCCATAAACACACCCTTACCAGTTTCCTACAGGAGACCTAGAGAAAACTAAACAAGTCTTAATCTGCCACCTAAGCAAATTTATAAAGCCAAAGAGAAAGTGGTTGAACAACCTTCCATGGTTTCTTTCTCTCTTCCCTCACAAGAATAAAAGGAACCTATGGTTGATCCACCTACTCCTACACAAACACAAATTTAAAATCATAATAAAAGAAACCGTAATGCTAGAGAGAATAGGCGTTAGCATCGTGCTATTGCTTGAAAGATGAATAACAAGAACAACATTGAAAATCAAAATCTGAACTTGACAGAAGCAATAAACGATGAGCCTCCTCTCTTACCAGAGACTGTAAATTTACCACAACAAGGATCAAAACCTTCTATGGATATTATCATTCATCCTCTTATTGTTGTTAACTTGAATGACGACGAGGAAATAGTTAAAATCAATGAGGAAGTGCATAATGAGTTGAATTTTCTATTTTCCTCATACATTAGCTTAAACGATAACAACCATGGTGATCCTCCTAAAATGAGTGATTCACCATGTGTTGAACCTAGTGATTCTCCTATTACTGCACTTGATATGATCCCTCTCGCTAGTGATTTGCATTCCACATTTACTGCTCAACAAGACTGGGATGCAGATGACCTGTTGGATGGTTGATCTGCATGTTCTTTACTAGTCTTTTTTTTTCACTTTCACTTGCATGTGTTTATTGTGATCCCCCATGATGTTCAGTTTGATATTCCTCTTTGTGCATTCCTCTATTTGTACATTCATTCTTCTCTATATCATAAGATTTTTGGTTTTCATTTTTCTTTCTATTTTTTGTCTTATGTTTTCCTTTTGAGGATTATGCAAGGCGTTGAGACACCCTATGTCTCTTCTATGTTGACCCAAAAGATTTTTCTTTTCATTTCTCCTTTGTCTTGTGTTTTCCTTTTGGGGATGACACAATGTGTCGAGACACCCTATGTCTCTTCCATGTTGATCCAAAAGGATTTTCTTTGTTTTCGCTCTCTTTGTGTCATTCTTCCAATTCTATGTGTATTTGGGGAATGATGATAGTTCCAAGCTCTCTATATCATTGAAGCAAAGACATATACTGGCCCTAAATTTATAGATCCCTTATGTGTTTCTAGGGGGCAACCCTCTTTTCTTTTTTCTTTTCCATGTTTGTCTACTTTAAAGTAATTTCTTACAACATGGTGTTAGCAATTTCTTTAAAGTGGGGGCATACATTGGCATTATTTCAGCATGATTTCATTTGCATTTTCTTTTTTTCCATGTTCCTTCATGTGATTTTCTTTCTTCATACGATGCATTTTCCTCTTTGTGGTTACATTGGGGGTAATGTCCTTCAAGAGTGTGGCGTATCTCAGCATATTATATTCCCCTTAATGGTGGTGTGACACACTACATCCCCTAAGTGGTGAATCTTTTATCCTTTGACCGATACTCTCTTGGAGATGTTAGGAATGATGAGCACTAAGATTAAGACCTCACATGAACTAAGAAAAATCCCTTTGAAAATATTTTTTTTCTTGTTGCGTACATTTTCCTTTTGTCTTTATTAAAGTCATGGAGGTGTGACTTTGATATGGACCTCCTGGGGCTCACCTAGTGAACAACTAGCTTCACTAGCCCATGTGAGCATATATTTTTGTACCTTATTAAGGTCATGGAGGTATGGCTTTGATATGGTCCCTTGGGACTCACCTAGTGGACAACTAGTTCCCACTAGCCCTTATGAGCGTGCATTTTGTTTGCATACTGGATAGTGTGTTCCACTTGTAAACCATCTTCAAGCCTAGACCCAATCCACCGTGTTGGACGTCCAGTCGAAGCTTGATCCGTTGTAGTTCTTTTCCTTTTGCCTTTTTTTCTTGTCTTTGATGGTGTATGTTTGCAATTTGATTTTGGCTTCATATATCATCCCCAAGCGTGTTCTTTTGTGCCTATGTTGGTTCGCCATAGGATCATGATCCTGTGGGCTTGGCCACCCTCTTGGTCATTTTCATCCTAACTTATTGACATTTGTACATTTGAACCCCTCTTGATTGTGTGGTTGGCTACTTTAGTATCAGTTTGAAGCAAGTTCATCCTCTCACTAAAGTGGGGGCTAAATGTAGTGTAGTAAAATGCATACCCTTCCATTTTCACACTTTTTTGGGCCCACCATGCATTATTTATCCTTCTTTATGGCTTAATTCGTCCTATTTTGTGTCCACAAGCCCTATGAATGGCACATTTTTCTAGTTAGTCTTGACATTCTTCAATGCATAAGTAATCCCCTAATGATTCTAATTGGTGTGTCCCTAATTTCTAGTCAGGACTAAAATGCCACTAAGGGCATATTTGCTCCCCTGAGGACTCAAGACCCTAATTTTGAGGTATCTTATTTGGGCCCCTTTTTGGTTTTTGTGCCCCAAGTTCATTACTTGGGACTAAGACATCACCTAGGGCATCTTAGTCCTCCTTGAGTCATTTTTGGGATTTAGTTTCAAATTCTGGCGGGATTTAACCTCATTTAATGAATTCATATGTCGGCTTGGTGTGATACAATTTTGGGATATTAAGCATAGATAAGTATAAATACAAGGTTCATTCATTCATTCATTTTCATCCTAACAAATTGAGCATGCATTCCTAGGAAAATTTATGAGATCAAGAGCATTCAAGATCAATTCATCAAGCATTTGGAGTCATCATCAAGATGCAAGCATCATGTCAAAAGATATTCTTGCATTATGTGTGTTGTTGTGCTAACATTTTTGATGTAGGGTTTTGATTCAAGCAAGCAATTCAAGTCCATATCTTTGGTTCAAGATCCATATCCATTGCAGCCATTTCACACAAGTTTCCAGTCTTTACAAGGTTTTGGTGAGTTGTAGCATTGCATGTTCTTCACGTTGGACTCAAGAGAACACTGAGAGGTGGGGGTGAATCAGTGTTCAACAAATCTCAGCTTTATTAATCTGAAAATTAAACCATTCTGACATTACATTTAAAAAAGGATGCAAGCATTCAAAGGAAACATTCATAACACCATAACACAAGGATTTTGCATGGAAATCCTATTAGGGGAAAAACCATGGTGGAGGTTAATCTACAATTTGAGTACTCAAATAAATTTTTTACAAAAGAGAATGCACTTGCATTCAGGCACACTGCCTAGAGCTCATTGCTCAAAAGGGAAGGCTCATTGCCTTACAAAAGTTCAAATTAAAACAATCTAAAGGATGAAATGAGATAGTAGCATCTATTCATGCCAGGTTATAGTTCTGGTGAAGCTCATAGATTAGATTTTGGATCCTTTTTCTGATTCAACACTTTGCTCTACTCTACTCTGCTCTTCTTTGTTCTTTTTTTCTCTACGCATCACACATAGAAAAATTTGCACTATTGCTCTACTGAATTTTGCACCACCCACTCGCTTCTTCTCTCACTTATCTATCTCCATGTCAAAATGATAAAACCGATCTCATATATATATTTGCTATCAAGGATTTGGTCATTCATATGTCGGCTTCATAAACCATTAAGTTCTTTTCAAATGCCGGCTAGATACACCATAAATTCTTTATGTGTATCCTCCAAAGTTTGTTAAGACATAGAGGGGACCCAAACAAACATAATCGAGCATGAAAACATTTAATTAATTACTCCTTATCCATCCACAATTACTATATTCACCAGGTCGTCCTTCTAGTCTAGATAACCAACAAATTAGTGCACTGGATCTCTTAGATCACATACCAGTGAATGCACATCAGTATACTTCTTGAATAAGGTAATACAAACATTAAAAAACCTTCTTTAGAGATCCATAACCCAAAATAATAGTCCGGTGAGGTAATCAGATCAACATTTATGCCTTTAACTAGATGCCATGTTCTTCACTCTGTTATGTTGGTGTAAACCAAAATTATACTGTAGATCAGATGCATGACTTAGGTTGCCATCAATGACAACACTTACAAGCCATATGCCAAAAATCTGCCCCTTTGGCATTGATGGCAACACTTAGTGAAAAATGACTAAGTGTCAGAATCATTATAAGTACGCTGCCAAACTGCTCTCTCCCTATGCTTCAAAATATTTCAAAACACAGCCCGCCCTAAGATTGATGAGACAATTTTCACTGCACTCTCTCCCCCTTTGACATCAATGGAAAGACATAGAAACCATATGCCAAAAAGACAAAATATGTGTTCAAAATCTCCAAAACTGCAAAATATATATTCCGACAATTCTCCCTCTTTGACCAAAACTTCAAAAAATTGAAAAAAATTGACTGCTACTTTAGAATATTATCTTATGATTTTCCTTCACTTTCGAAAGGAACTTCTTCCAAGCATCTATTGTGATCCCAATGATAATGATCAGGTTGTTTTTCTTGGATGTTTTATTGACAATTTCAGTTAGAGATTCTAGAATTGTAATTGCTTCTTCTAGTTTCTCACCTTTCCTTAGTATCTCCACCATCTACTCCAATCTACATTCAGTTAAATCCTTCACCTTCCAAAAAGTATCAACAAGTGTGTTCTTGGTGAATTGAAATTTGGTGTGTTCAGATTGTAGCTCCTAAATCTTTTTCTTGATGGTGCCATCCTAATCCTGAAACATGTCAAAGCTTTTTCCAATGCTATTCAACTCTGTTTCAATCTGCTCCAATTTCTCTTTGTATTTACCAATAGAATGAGGCCAACGGATGCAATATTTGTAGATGTTATTAGCTGTATTGATGCATTGCCTCAACTCGTTCATTTTCTTCTTCAATTTGGTAAGTGATGTCTAAACTGCTCCTTCAAATGAGAGATAGCTTCACCTTCTTCTTTATCTTTATCCTCAGAGTTCATTGTTTCTTTATTGCGTTCGATCATTTCTTTAGGTAGAATGTTCTGCAAACTTTCCAATTTGATCTTGCAGTTCTCAACATGAGCATTTAGTACACTCAGAATCATATCTTGATCATATGATGGTCTAACAGACCATAACTTAGCGATTTTCTGCATTCCACCTTCTTCTTGAATAAGCTGTTGTAGTTTCTCCTTTGTCAGGTCATCTTCTTTCTCACTAGATTTTTCTCAATCTGATTCATTTCTCTATGGATCCTCAATTTCTTCATCAGATTCTTCTTCTGGAATATCCACAATTTCCTTTTCCTTCAATTCTAGGAACTTTACATTTCGGAGGGTTGTATTCAACAATTTATTTTTCTCTTTTCTGCTTTTTCTCCATGCCACCAGATGAGGAACCAACTTCAATTGTTCTTACCAGAAGGTAAATATTGACTAAGCCACACTTTCCAAGCACATTCTTAAAGAAATTTTCAAATTTTTGATCCCAATCAGCCAAGCTCCTAGAATATGAGTATATTTGTTCGCATACCGGTTCATTTGCTTTCCACACCACATTGTTAGTCTTTGGCAAACAATTCAAGAGATACATTACTAAACATATAATCAGAGTATCGAACTTGAAAGGGTAGCCTATCTCTTTTGCTAGTTGCACATTCTCCATTAGTTGATCCTTTATCAATCCACACAAGTCAAAGTCCTAACCTTCAATTATCATCTTGTCAGAAATGTAAACTGCGCCAGCCGAGGTCGCTCCTTCTCGGTTTCTGAAAAAGAATTCATATGAAATTTCATGCACAATATACTTTGTAACTTGATTGTCACAATTATCAATGCCCTCTGATCTCTAATTATTTTAGCTAGGGTTTTAACTTCTTTGTTTCGAATGAATTTCTTCCTTGGTATCTCCGACTTTGCATAATCCAATCAAATTCTCAATTATTTCCTTCAAGATGGTGTAGGGTTTGTCCAAAGTTAAAGTATCATCATGCAATCCACTCAAGATTAATTTAACAAATTTTGCATTCTCAAAGTACAAAAACTCATTCCAAATATCCAAATTTCTATGTTTGGCTTCTCTCAATTGCTTCAATTCGTTGGGTAACAACAAATTCCTCATAGACCTAATCTTTCCACTATTTTATTCGTCCAAAATGATTGACCCTTTGATTTATTTCATTTTCCTTTTCGCACTTAGGTTTAACAATTGCACATCAAATTATATGAAAATTCTAAAAGCAATTGAAATACCTGATAGATTTTGAGAATAGTTGATGAATGGATTTTACTACTTCAAAACTCTTCTACCGAGTGCTCTCCTTCTTCTCTTCTTCGATGCAAAGTGACAAATGACAATTCCAACTTGAATTTTATAGTTCACACACTTGTAATAAATGCATTTTCCCTAAGTTTTCTAGGTGCTCTATTTTCTTAGACAGCGACATAAAAATTCTTTTGCGGACCTATGAATTCTCTGAATTTTCTTGTGAAAGTTCTCCAAAACCTCTACACATCATTGATACACATTTTTGACCATTCTTCACATTCCTGTACCATCTACGGATAGGGGAGGAAATATTTTCTTGAAAAAATCCCCCTAGACCAGTGGCCTGAAATCAATTACCAGAAGAATTACCAGAAGTAGGTTCCAATGTAGAACCATTTCCAGCATCAGACTCATTCTTCCTTACCCATGTCTTCTTCATCTCATCTCATCTCTTATCTCAGTCGTAGTCGCTTTTCCTTTTCCTTTGTCATCTTCCTATTTTTTTACTGCCTCTTTATACTGGACCTCTTGTATCCACATTTTTGTTTCTGCAGAATCTTGCAATGTGACCATATTTATTGCAATTGCAGCACATAGTACTTTCTTGTCCAGACCACTCATTCCATTAATTTCTTATTGATCTTCATTAATTAGCAATATGTCCAAATCTTCCACATGTGTAACATTCAACATTATTTCTATTGACAGAGTAGTTTGACACATTTATGCATTCGATTAATTTATGACCAAAATTTTTGCATTGGAAACACTGACCAGAAAATGATGAATCTCTTGATTTCATATTACTTCTACAATGAGTAGTCATATGGCCAAATTTATTGCAAGAAAAACAATATCCATTAAATTTTTGAGCATTAGGTTGTCTTACCGAATACCTTCCACCTTTGTTCATTTGGTTTCCTTGTCTGAAATTCTTCTATCTGAGTCTGGAACTTTCTCCTTTTTCATATCCAAGACAAGGTCTCTCTTATCATTTCCACTCTTCTATCCTTGAGTTAGCTCATCAAGCTTTACTTAACTAATCTTAAACTTCTCCTTGTATTCATTTGTAGTAGTAAGTTCATTTTCGAGAATAACAATCTGTTTACCAAGTTCTTCTTCATTATTTCTGGATCATTGCAGTTCTCTTTCCAGCTGAGTGAATTATTCATTTATTCTTTTGTATTCATCAGATTTCTCTTTTAAGGACTGAGCTAGATTCTCCTCATTCTTCCTCCTTTCTTCAATCTCTTTAGTCACCTTCATCACCATAGATTCCATCTCATGTTTTACTGTAGCATTTTCTCTTGCAAGCTTTTCACATTCTTTAGTTATTTCCTTCAAGGTCTAATTCAGGTGAGCATCATCCATGTTTTCACTCTCTTGTTGCTTGATCTGATCACATAGATCCTTCCTTTTCTCCTTGGATTTAACAATCTGATCCTTCAATGAACGAATGAATTTCTTAGCATCCCTAAGATTTTCTTTCAATTCCTGGACTTCTTCTTTAGATTGATCAAGGTCATCAAGTGCCACCAAAAGTTGTTGCTAAAGACTACCATATTCCATCACATTCCAAGGTCCACCTCAAGCTATTAAACTTCTTCTGAGGAACCAGAAGCTATGATACCAATTTTTGGACTCAAGGGAACATTGAGAGGGGGGGTGAATCAGTGTTCAAAAAATCTCAAATTTATTAATTTGAAACTTAAAACATTCTGACATTACATTTAAAAGAAAGATGCAATCATTCAAAGGAAACATTCGTAACACCATAACACAAGGATTTTGCATGGAAACCCTGTTAGGGGGAAAACCATGGTGGAGGTTAATCCACAATTTGAGTACTCAAATAAAAGTTTTACAAAAGAGAATGCACTTGCATTCAGGCACACTGCCTAGAGCTCCCTGCTCAAAAGGGAAGGCTCATTGCCTTACAAAAGTTTAGATTAAAACCATCTAAAATATGAACTGAAATAGTAGCATCTATTCATGCCAGGTTACAGGTCCGGTGAAGCTCATAGATTAGATTCTGGATCCTTTTTTTTATTCAGCACTTCGCTCTACTCTGCTTTGCTCTACTTTGTTCTTTTCTGCTCTTCACATCACACATAGACAAATTTACACTATTAATCTACTAAATTTTGTACCGCACATTCTCTATCTTCGCTCACTTATCTATCTCCATGTCAAAATGATAAAACCGATCTCATATATATATTTGCTATCAAGGATTTGATCATTCATATGTCAACTTCATAAACCATTAAGTTCTTTTCAAATGTCGGCTAGATCCACTATAAATTATTTATGTGTATCCTCCAAATTCGGTTAAGACATAGAGGGGACCCAAACAAACATAATCGAGCACAAAAAATTTAATTAATTTCTCCTTATACATCCATAATTACTATATTCACCAGGTCAGCCTTTTAGAACAAATAACCAATAGATTAGTGCACCAGATCTCTTAGATCCCATACCAGTGAATGCACATTAGTATACTTCTCGAATAAGGTAATAAAAAAATTAACAAACCTTCCTTAGAGATCCATAACCCAAAATAATAGTCCGGTGAGGTAATCAAATCAACATTTATGCCTTTAACCAGATGCCCTGTTCTTCACTCTGTTCTGTCGGTGTAAACAAAATTATACTATAGATCAGATGTATGACTTAGGTTGCCATCAATGAAAACACTTACAAGCCATATGCCAACAATTCATTCACCATTTCCTTCATCATTTCTATTTCATTTCAAGGTTTAACTACCAACAAGGGGTTTGACCAAGGCAAACCCCCATTCATCGATAATTAATAAGTTTTTCCATCTTATCCATTTGTGTTTGCAGATATAGGTTGAATACTTGGAGATCAATTGGAGTGCAAAGTTCTCAAAGTTGCAAAGTTGCATTGTAAGATTGTCATCTTCATGTAAACTTACCTAAAATTCAAATCTGGTTGTTTCCAAACCTGAGATCTGGAAGGAAGGAATTGTAGATCTGGGAGCTTAGGACCACATTCAAACTTTTCAAAAATTCAGAGTGGGACTAAAATTCCATCTTGGGTATCTTATTCCTCCATAGCTCATTTTTCAGAGATTCTTCGAGATTTTGTTTCGACATTCGAAGATTTTGTGTTTGCCTCGAAAAATAGCAGTGAGACTAAAACACCATCTTGGGCATCTTAGTCCTCCAAGGCATATTTTGGTAGACTTATTACATTTCCAATATCCTTAATTTATCTCCAAGCTTCCTAGGTACACATACCCTAACTTGGAGTTGCTCATTTTCAATATTTTCATGCTTCATTTAGCTCATTTTAGGTTGTTTACATATCATAGTGTGTTTTCAAACATTGTCTTTTCTAAGCATTTTCTTGGTGGTGAACCCCCTGAATCCAAAGGACACCCCCTCCTAAGTCCTCCTAATTGTGTATTGGCTCACCTTGAGAGGTTGATAGTCAATCCTATTAGGGTTCTTAAGACATATTTGAATGAACTAGATAGAATTGGAGGAAAAGGTACCCCCTTTCATCCCCCATTTATCTTTGTTTCAATAATATATAATATATAAGTATATTATTATATATTAAAAAATTAAATACTATGTATTATACATAATATAGGTAATGAATATCTGTTTAGAAACGAATATCCATTTTTAAATAGATATATGTTCTGAATGGATATCCATTTTTTTTGAAAAAATCAGTAGGCTTGCAATTTGGTTTGGGATTGCCAAACCTAGAAAGTCAACCCAAAAACCGTATTTATAAAATTTCCTCAATTTTTTGAAGTTCACCCTTGTCGCTGACAACTTTTTTTTAATCCAAATTTTATGAAACAAAAAGGGTTTATGGAAAAATTGTCAACTTTCCACCAATATAAGGTATGCCTTATTTTGAATTTAATAAATAATTATTATTGATTTTGTACATACATTACGACTAATGTCCTAATTGATAGGCTAATTGAAAAACTTCTATAACTTTCAAACTATTTCATATTTTTTGAATCTAAAAGATGTGTCACATTCTATGCTTCGTATAATATAGGGTAGAAAAAAATAATCTCATAATTTTTTTACCAAGTTATGTTGGTCAAACAAACACGTTTTAATAATTTTGAAATTTTCTACTAAAAAAATCATAACTAATTATTTACATGCAAAAAAATTACTAAAAAAAATTGAGCACATTTGGGCATGTGTCCTCTACATATATTGAAAGTTTTAAAAAAAATTAAAAAAATTTCTTGTACTTAGGTTGGTTAGACATATACCTTATTTTTATCTTTCTCCTAAAAATTTAGTACCACTGCATTAAAATTTCAAATTTTCGCAAAATAGATTCTTTTTTTCCAAAAAAGGACTAGTAGCCTAGAAACTACATTCAATTTTCTACAAGTTTTGTTCTTACATATATTTTCAAATTATGTTAATAACCTATTCAAATTTTTTTGTCAACTTGCCTAACTTCATTTTTTGAATTTTCATTGCCACTTAGGGGCTTAATTTGGACCCCCATGTTCTTGCATTGACCCTACACTAAAAACTTTTGGTTGTTCAATATACACTTCTTCAAGTTGTCCATTTAAGAATGTTGACTTCACATCCATCTAACGCACTTTAAAATTATTGAATGTTGAGAGAGATAAGAATATCCTAATTGCCTCCAATCTAGCCACCAAAGAAAATGTTTCCTTAAAGTTTATTCCTTCAAATTGAGCATACCCTTTACACACAAGTCTTGCTTTATTTTGGATCACTTCACCTTCTTCATTCAGCTTGTTTCTGAATACCCACTTTGTTCCAATCACATTCTTATCTTTAGGTCTTGGGATAAGCTCCCACGGGAAGGGTCCTCTAATTTAGTTCTTCCTCCATAGCTTCTATCCATCCTTGTTCTATTCTTACTTCTTTATGTCTTTGGTTCTATCATTGATAACAAAGAAAAATATACTTTTTCTTTTGATCTTTCCAGTCTCTTTCCGGTTTGAACCCCACTTTCTTTATCACCTATGAATATTTGATCTACAAAGTGATTTTTCAAAACATACTTTGTTGGAGTTTTTGGAACAACTTCTATATTTTTAATGTTTCTAAGAATTTATTCATTTTCATCTTTTACTTCTAGAATAGTATTATATTGAATATTCATTTTCATCTTTTACTTCTAGAATAGTAGTATATTGAATAGTTTCATCAACCTTCAAATTTTCACTTTCCACTATCCTTTTCAACCTTTTGTTATAACATCTATAAGCTTTGCTTCCTGAAAAGTAACCAAGAAAAATTCCTTCATTTGACCTTGAATCAAACTTACTCAAATTCTCTTCAACTCTCTTGATGTAGCACTTGCTTCCAAATATTTTTAGGTTCTTTACTGATGCTAGTCTTCCTTTCGATAGCTCATATGGAGTCTTCTCTATCTTACGTCTAATTTGAACTCTATTCAGAATATACATATTTTTTTGTGTGACTTCTCTCCAATACACATTCAGTATATTTTCTTGACATAGCATAGTCATTTCCACCTCTTGTACAGTCTGGCTTTCTTTCGACAACTCCATTTTGTTGTGGAGTTCTAGGGGCAGAAAACTACCTCCAGATTCCATGCTCTTAACGAAATCTATCATACTTCTCAGTTGTAAATTCTCCACCTATATTTGATCTCAGGACTTTGATTTCCCCTCTAATTTCATTCTACACCATAGCCTTAAATGCTTTGAACTTCTCAAAATATTTTGAATTCTCTTTTAGATATATAATCCCAAGTCATCATAGTATAATCATCAATCAACATCATGAAATACCTATCTCCTTGTGGACTCTTACATTGGTCCGCACAAATTTGTATGTACCAAATCTAATGGTTATGATACATGGAATACTCCTTAACATGACATTTTCTTCTTGTTTGCTTCCCTTCATGACATGACTTCTAGTTGATTAATTGAGGTTTCTTAATTCTTGGCATATCTCAGACCAACCCTTTTGAACTAATCTTAACAATATCATCAAAATTCATGTGTCCTAATCTTATGTGCCAAAGACAACTTTCATCCTTCTATGTAGTGAGACAAATTTGTCCATTCAACTCACTGAGGTGATAAATATCACTACATGTCTTGCTTCCTTCCATAATCAGCTCAATGATACTTGATTCTTTGATTTTAAAACCATCAACACTAAATGATAACTTGTATCTTTTATCACACATATGATTGACACTCAACAAATTATGTTTTAAACCTTTAATATAAAAAACATCTTGTGTCTTTGTTTTACCACCATCAAGACTTAAAGTACCCTTACCAAAAAATTTAGCAATTGAATTGTTTCCAAGGGTAATGGAACCACCTTTAGATTTCTTAAAACTCATAAAATTTATTTTATCTCTAGTCATATGACTAGAGCAACCACTATCAATAATCCGTAGGTTCTTCTCCTTCTAAGCATGCAAAGTAGTCTAAGAAATCATAGACTTTTAAGACTTATTTTCTTTAGGAACTTTATTCCAAACTTTCTCCAGAACATCGCTTCTTCCTTTTTCTAGTAATGGAGAACTCACAAAATTAATTTTGTAGTTCCTTGCAAAGTGTCCAAAATCGTCCCACTTGACTTGGTATTCTATCCTTGCTTTTTGGATCTTCTCCTTTTGTTTTGCACTTGAATAAAGCCATCATTATGAGTCATACTTCAATTACTTGTCATGCTCCTTTTTTATTTTGAACTTTTAGAACTTCTCACTTTTGGACTTGCCTTAGTAGCCTTCTTTGAGTAATTTTTCACCTTTTTCTTCTAGTCATCAAAATCTACTCTAGTTTTACCACGAGAAGATTTCTGACTTTCTAATATCTGATCTAGGGTTTTAGTACTTTTACTGAACTTAAATTGTAGTTGTAGATTTACTTTCTCAAGCTCTTTTCTGGCTGCAACAATTTCTTCTTCAAACTTCTCACAATCTTTGTCTCTTGATAGTAATTTCTCTATCAAAACTTTTTCAACTCTTTTTGCTTCTTCTGCTTTAGTCTTATCAGCAATCATCTTTTCACCAATCTTTAAATCTTTTGATATTCTTTAAGTGGCTCTTACTTCTTTTGAAATTATATCCTTTAGCTTCTTGATTCCTTTTCCAACCCATAACAATTTATCCCTAAGGTCTGCTTCTCCTTCATTGTCTTTGGAACCCATTTTAACATCTCTTTAAGTAGTTCCAAAAGCCATGAACACAACTCTTCCATTTTCATCTTTGGATGCAACTTCATCCTCTTCTTTAGTAGAATATTCTTCTTCATCATTAGTGTAGAAACTCCTTTCTTTACTCTAACCTTTGAATCTTCTTTGAAAAGATTTCTTTCCATTCTTTTGTTCAACATTCTTAGTAATCTTATGGGGACAACCATAAAATGTCCAACTTCTCCACAATTGAAACATTTGAAAGGTAATTTACCTTTGTACTTACCACAACCTCTCTACAGCTTCCTAACAAAATTATCTTCTTTCAAATCTGATCCACAATTAGAATCTTGATCAACCTACTTCAAAGATATATTAAAATTAGCTTCTTTCCATATAGAATCTTTACTTTCAAATCTCATTTCAAATTCTATTAATGTTCCAGGTAACTAGTCAATCAACTTTAAAGCATTCAAATATTTAGCTTCTTCAATAGCAAATATTTTAGGATCAAACCTTCTAGGTAGATATCTGAGTACCTTCTTTACAACAACATTTTCTTCCAAGCTTTCACCAAGACCTTGAATATGGTTGACAACTTTGTCAACTCAAAGCATGAATATAAAAATTATCTCATCTTCTTTCATCCCTTGACCTTCAAACTGATCTTTGCAAGTCTATAACTTTTCCTCTTTGAATTTTCATCATCTTCATAGATAGTTTCCAACTTTTTCCATATTTATTTTGTTGTTCAACACTGTATCACTTTCACAAATCCATAATTAGTCAAACCACATAAAATAGCATTCTTATCATTTGCATTAGCCTCACAAGCCCTCTTTCTGACTTGATCTCTAGGTGGGATTTCAGGGATCTCATATCCCTCTTCAACTGATACCCAAATCTCCATCCCAAGAGCCATCAAATAGGACTCTATCCTAAATTTCCAAAAATTAAAAAATGGATCAATAAAAGTTTGGTTTTTTTTCTATATGGACTTTCTTGTGTCATCTTGAATCTACCTCAAGTTGTTAGACTCATTCAAAGGAACTTAGCTCTGATACCAATTGAAGGGAATACAACCTATTGAGAGGGGGGTGAATCAGTAGAGTAAATCAATTTTGGAAACCTTTACAACTATTATATATAGATTTTCAATATGAAGAGCACTGAACCATACAAGCTAGTAATCAAAGCACAACACATGACACCCGATATATCTAGAAAGAAAAGATGGGAAAAACCATGATGAGAAACACTCACAAGTAGGAATATAATAAGTGAAGTTTACAATGAGATGTAGGAACCAACCTACTAGAAACAACAATCCCGAAATGAATTTGTAATAACCAACCTACTAGAGACAACAATCCCCACCGAAAAGAGATACCAATCCCCTACCAAAACAATACAAGAGGTAGACCACCAGTCCTACCACAATACATAAACAATGGAGGATTTGAAATATAACTTTGATATGCACTAGAGACACAATTGATACTCTCTCACATTGAGAATGACCCTATGATACTTGTGCCCCCTCTTTTCTTCACGCTTCTGTCACATACCTTACATTCATTACACTCTATTTTCAACACACTTGTGAGTCACTTGTATCACACACTGTTACATTACAATGCATCTAAATATATACATGATATCACATAAACACTCTTCAATATCCAACAAGGATCAACACAAACTTGGACAACATAGGGTGGACCTAAATTCAAATTACATGAAACGTGTAATACAATGGTGCAAACACAAAATTCTTGTTGAGGTGATCCCACAATAGTGGTTTACACTTTTTGGCACATCCTGATTTTTGTTGAAATCACATATTTTTAGAAAATATAATGATTTAAGCCTTGAAAAGTTCCATTTAAAGGGTTCATGTAGACATCCAAATTTGGACTCTTACATTTTTCAAAATTTATCCCTTTTCATCTAAACATCCTCTTATTCACATTAATTAGGTAATATTGCTATTATCTAATTAATACCCTTAATCCATCTCTAATCCCTAAGGTATTTAGTTAATGATTAAATACCTTACCCCTTTTACTCTCCTTTTCATCAAATAAATTAAATAAATATGACATTTATTTAATTCTTCACATGTCACATCCTTTTCCTTAATCCTAATCCATCTCCTAATCCCATCATTAGGGATGTGCACATGGCTAATCTTTGATTAGGATGTGTCACATCCTCCAACTTTTGCAAGTTGGCTCCTGATCTTCGTTAGCCACTAACTATCTTCTAATCAGTGATTAGTCATTCTAATCAATCCCCCTTTGGTCAACTCTCTCATTCCCAAAGGAATTTTTAATTCCTTTTTGTCTTCCCCATGTGAATTTAAAATTCACTTTTATTCCTCCAAGGAATCTCGTCTTCCCCATGTGATCATTGAGAGGTCACATTAGTCACATGGGTTAGGAACCTTCTATTATAAGCACCTTGTCTTATCCAAGGTACTCTTCAGCTTACCCTTTTGGGAACCTTGTCTTATCCTTAGGATACTCCCACTCATTGTGAATTTAAAATCCACTTTTATTCTCCCAAAGCTTTCCCCTTCCCCATGCGATCATTGACAGGTCACATCAATCACATGCCAAGGTACTTGCAAGTACCTTCATCACATGTTGTTGGGGAAGGATGGGTCAACTTAGAACGAAACATCTAAGAAGAACAATGCCTTTGGTGATTTTCATTTCTTCAAACCACCACAAAGACACAAACCACTATGCCATAAAGCGGAAACATGCACAGTTGTTTCCCCCATTAATCCTTCTGAGAAAAGTAAATGTAGACAAAAAATAGATTCAATACATATGCATAAATTCAAATCCCAGAATATAACAACATGGAAGACAAACTAATGAACACATAAATTTATGTGGGGAAGACCCTTTCGGGTAAAAAATCCCACCCTCCAAAAGATCGAGCCATTGTATTATTCAACAACAAACAGAGTTACAATACAATCTCAGGCTTATGGCCTTTACAAGAGTTACATCTTGTTTCATCTGGAGAATGCAGGCAACAACACAAAACAAAATCCTCGCACTGTTACAATGTCCACACATGACATATAGTGCAGATTCATTTTATCTCACCATCCCACTCACACAACTAGCCATTCAACCGACACAACCTCATGACCTCTTCAGGTTCACATCTTCTCAGTTATGTGTGTCTCATTGTTCACGGTTATAATGCTCTACGCATACTGATCGAACACACACACACTCTTATCACTGATCGATCTCACCAATCAACCGATCACTAGTCATTCGATCTCCGAACCCCTAACCTACCGATCTCTTTCATCCTTTTCAACCAATGGCCATTAGGGTACTAATTACCTCACCGACAAGCTTCACCATCTCAGTTTGCATGCACCACCCTTGCAACAAACATCGAGTCACCTTGCAATAAATTTGCACTCCGATCAAACCCTCGACTCAAGCGCCAAAGATTTTGATCACTGACCATTGATTTACAACAACATGCAAGACACATGTGAG
The DNA here is from genome assembly GCA_007115665.2 of Sequoiadendron giganteum. NCBI lineage: Eukaryota > Viridiplantae > Streptophyta > Pinopsida > Cupressales > Cupressaceae > Sequoiadendron > Sequoiadendron giganteum. Next base: position 538,185,849 of record CM021109.1, read on the forward strand.
TCCATGCAAGTACAAGCAACTCACAAACCTGCACAAGCAAGCATAAGAAAAACCCAAAACAAGGCTCTGATACCACTTGTTGGGGAAGGATGGGTCAACTTCGAACGAAATATCTAAGAAGAATAGTGCCTTTGGTGATTTTCATTTCTTCAAACCACCACAAAGACACAAAAATTTATGCCATAAAGCAGAAACATGCACAATTGTTTCCCCCATTAATCCTTCTGAGAAAAGTAAATGCAAACAAAAAAAAGATTCAACACATATGCAAAGATTCAAATCCTAGAATCTAACAACATGGAAGACAAACTAATGAACACACAGATTTATGTGGGGAAAACCCTTTCGAGTAAAAAACCCCGCCCTCCAAAATAATGAGCCATTGTATTATTTAGCAACAAACAGAGTTACAATACAATCTCAGGCTCATGGCCTTTACAGGAGTTACATCTTGTTTCAACTGAAGAATGCAGGCAACATCACAAAACAAAATCCTCACATTGTTACAATGGACATATAGTGTAGATTCATTTGATCTCACCAGCCCACTCACACAGCCAACCTTTCAGCTAGCACAGCCTCACGACCTCTTTAGGTTCACATCTTCTTAGTTTTGTGTGTCTTAATGTTCACGGTTACAATTCTTTGCGCATACCGCTCGAACACACACACACTATGATCACTGACTGATCTCATCGATCAACTTATCACCAGTCATTCAATCTCTAAACCCTTGACCTACCGACCTTTGTCATCCTTTTCAACCAATGGCCATTAGGGTACTAATTACCCCACCAACAAGCTTCACTATCTTAGGTTGCATGCACTACCCTTGTAGCAGACATCGAGCCGCCTTGCAATAAATTTGCACTCTGATCAAACCCTCGAGCCATGCGCCAAAGCTTTCGATCACTAATCGTTGATTTACATCAGTGATGTAAATCAACGAATGATATCACACCACGTGTCATGACACCATTCATCCACTACTTGACTGTCAAGAAGATCGGTCAACTGAGCCCTGAGCTCCATCGCTAGTCATTCGTCAAACCTCTGAGATTAGGTAGTCAACAACTCTACCGCTAGCAAATGGGAAAGCCCTCACGATATGGTGGTTAGCCAAATAACCACCAAACAACCAACCAACCCCGCATAACCGCAAGCTAGCAAAACCGCGGTCAAGAGAAAACCGCCTTCGCTAACACCGACCATCGCCGTAGCTAGGCCCATCAAGACACACGTCCATTGCTCGTGGACTTCTGGGGCATCGAGGAGAGAATCTCCATTATTCCCTCAAGCCCACCCGAAACTGGCTTCCGATGTTGACACACATCCATCGCCCTCGTGCTCTGCTTAGAACACATTTGGGTCCCATCGAGCTACGTGTAGGTCACTTGAGCTCTTTTGGGGCATCTCAAAAGGCATCCGCAATATTCCATAGCCTTTCTCTGAGATACTGACAAGAGTCTGCGGCCCGAAAACACTGTGCATAAAGCAACTCGGGACCCACCATCCTTCCACTGCGAACACCGCTTAACTCACTGCCATGCGTCGAATGCAAAAGCAATTCTGCTCGACTAAAAGGTTCTCAATGGTAATTTCATCAAATGAGCATGGAATGTGACGAGCGCCATCGGATTAAATCCACCGCAGTTGTTGATTAGGTTCATTGTCTTTGGGTCCCACTTCAACCACTCAACACATTTATCAGCATATCGATGGGACATGAAATGTCACCCACTGATATGAGAACACTTTTTCGATGAAGCCAAAGCTCGCCGCATCGACACATTGGTGGAACAACACAAAGTCTTCCATCGATAGTGATCGTCAGCTGATAAAGCATGTCACCAAGCCAAACCTATCGAGCGATCACCAGAACACCCCCAGGAGTCCCATCGACCAGACAGAGTCTCGACGACAAGAAATAAGTTGAACACGTGAAATCCTCAGACCAACATGATACAAGCCAACAAGATTAAGGCACAAAATTCCAACACATGTCATCTTCCACCTCATGTGTCCTTGTGACACTTCAACTACCACATGGCAAAATGTGAGGACTTGTGAGTCCTCAGCTCACCATAGCCCTCCATCTTGGCCATGGTGGCTCAATCCTGACTGTTGAATTCTTTAGAGAATTCAATTTCCTCTATAAATACCCCCCATCTTCCTTCATTAAAGGGATCTAGACCTCATGCATTTAGTAACAAACTTATGATCTTAAGCCATTCAAGCCTCCATTAAGCACATTTTGCAGCTTGCATCCATTTTATTTGCTTATCATCTACTCATTCTCATCTTGCATTTGAATCATCTTCCATCTATTTTCCATCACATTGCCATCAAGGAGCACATATTTCCATCTACATCAAGGGCCAACCAAGGAGATCAACACAAAGGTATAATCATTTTCATCTTTCTTTTGTGCTTTACTTAGGCTAATCCTTGAGGTGGTCTTGTGTTCTTTTCCTTGCATTCTTGTTTAGTTTTGCATATTTAGGAGTAAGAAACACATGCACACATTTTTGGCATGCCCGGTGGGACCCACAAATGGATCATTTTCTTTTAAAGTTTGTTATTGTTTGCACTTTTGCAGGTTCAGGTGACTCAGAGGCGGCCACACCCTAGCAGAGGCGACCACGCCCTAGCAGGGGCAAACACACCTAAGCACACATGCCCCTCGATAGTAACATCTGCATTTTTGCAGGTTTGGGTGACTCAGAAGGGAAATCACACCCTAGCAGAGGTGACCATACCCTAGCAGGGGTGGCCACGCCCTAGCACACGCGCCCCTCAATAGTAACATCTACATTTTTTTCTTTTTGATTGTGTTTTTGTAGGTTTGGGTGACTCAGAAGGGTGGTCATGCCCTAGCAGAGGCAGCCACGTCTTAGAATACATGCCCCTCAGTGGAAACATCATCATTTTTGGCCCTTTGTCTAACCAGAGGGGCGGCCAGGTCCTGTAGGGACGCTTATCTACAAAAATAATAACACTAGAAGTTCTTTGTTTTCATTAGAGGGGCGACCACACCCTAGCAGAGGTGGCCACACCCTAGTAGAGGTGGCCATGCCCTAGTAGGGGCAGCCACACCTAGGCATACATGCCTCTCTGCAATAGGAACAGTGTTTCAACTATGTTTTCACTAGCAGAGGTGGCCAGGTCCAAACATAAGGTAAAAATAATATTTTAGTGCATTTTTCAGACTTTGTTTTCTATTGTTTTGTTAATATTGCCCCCCTAACATGTGTTGTTGGTGATTTTGAAGGGTTTTATACTAACGTTTGTGCAGGAAATTTACGATTGATGAAAAACGGTAGAAAAACTACTAACTTGTTTCTTGTAGGATGAGAGGACCAAGACGTTTAGTTAGTTGTTTGTTTCTTACACTAATTAGGCCCATAGACAAAGTAGGGGGGTCAAAGAATTTTCTTGCATTGTCTGAAAAGTAAGCTACTGATGTATCCAATCCCCTTGCACCATTTGGCGATCCTGGGTGAAGAAAAATCGTAGCTTACTTAGTTCTTTGTGTTACCCAAGGGGGTGGAAATCATTCAAGCTTTCCCCTTGCACTTCATGTGAGCCTGGAAGTAGTTGAAAATGATTAACACCTTTTTATTGGGACCTACTTGAGGATTTCATCACCCTAAGGGACAATCCTGACCACATGTACCGGCGAGGTATATAAAGGGGGGAGGCGAAAGCGATGTCCCAATCAAGTCGTGTCATAATTGGCAGAGTGTCAAAGCTAGGGTGATACCTAGATAGAAGTGAAGAGTTCGTCCAAGCCTTTCAGTATCTCATTGGGGTTTTTGACTCATGCTTGTGATGAACTGGTGTTCACGGTTTGGGCCTCATGTATCGAGCATATATCGAGGACTCCCCAGATCACCTTGTTTAGCCTAGTTAGAGAACTGTGTTGGCCATATCCTTCTTACTAATCTTAGGATTGTACTGCTTGAACTATCTTTTCTATGTAAAACCAGTGCATATCTTACAAATCAAGTCAATCTTGCCACTCTTCTTGTTGTTTTTAAGTATTTTCAATCTTTTTCCATAGTTATTTTTCACTAAATTCAAGTTTAGATTTGTCAGCAAGGGTGACCACACCCTAGCAGGGGTGGCCATGCCCTAGTAGAGGTGGCCATGCCCTAGTAGGGGTAGCCACGCCCGGGCATACATGCCCCTCTGCACCAAAATCAGCCATTTCTGACCCCTATTTTCACCCGAGGGGTGACCTTGCCCTAGCAAGGGCATTCATACCGAAAAATAGGTTTTTTCGTCATTTCGTCAGTTCTTTTAGCCATTCCGACCATCCGTCTATCCATTTCGGATATCCATTTGCCCGTTCTGAGCATCGTTTCTAATTTCTGACCAGTTGCCCACCTGTTTTGGGAAGCCGCTCACCCATTCCGACAAACCATGTTCCCATTCCAAGTGTTGTTCGCTCATTCGGGGTACCAGTTTACCCATCTCGACCATTTTTTCATCCATTTTGGATATTCATTTGCCCGTTCTGAGCATCATTTCCCCTTTTCGACCAGCTGTTCACCCATTCTGGGAAGCTTTTCACCCGTTCTGACAATCCATTTTCTTGTTCTGAGTGCTATTCCCTCATCCAGAGTATCTGATTACCCATTCTGACCATCCTTCTATCCATTGCGGATATCCATTTTCCCGTTCTGAGCATCGTTTCCCCTTTCCGACCAGTTGTTCACCCATTCCAGGAAGCCGTTCACCCGTTCTGACAACCCGTTTTCCCATTCCGAGTTTTGTTCCCTCATTTGGAGTATCCGATTACCCATTCTGACCATCTTTCCATCCATTTTGGATATTTGTTTTCCCATTCCAAACATCGTTCTCCCTTTTCGACCATCCGTTCACCCATTTTGTCGTTCAGGGAACCTGTTTTGTCATTTAGGCAACCCATTTTTCCATTTAGGGAACCCGTTCATCGAATTTTTGTTGTTGTTCAGGGAACCCGTTCATCGAATTTTTTTTGTTATTCAGGGAACCCATTTCATCATTTAGCAAGTCTGTTTCACCATCTATCAAGCTTGTTTGGTCTTGTTCTTGATTTGGACAAGTTCAAAAAATCAGAGGGGCAACCTTGCCCTAGCAGGGGTGACCACGCCCTAGCAGGGGTGGCCATGCCCTAGTAGGGGCAGCCACATCCGGGTACACATGCCCCTTGGCACCAAAATCAATCATTTTTCATCAGTCGAGTGACCTTGCCCTAGCAGGGGCACACGTGCCCCTCGGTAGAAAAAAACATCACTTTTAGCCCTCAATCTGACTAGAGGGGCGGCCATGCCCTAGCAAAGGGGTGACCTTGCCCTAGTAGGGGTAGCCACGCACTAGGAACATGTGCCCCTCGACACCAAAATCAACAAATTTTCATCAGTCGAGTGACCTTTCCCTAGCAGGGACAAACACGCCCGGGCACACACGCCCCTCTATAGAAAAATCATCATTTTTAGCCCTTTGTCTGACAAGAGGGTCGGCCACACCCTGGCAAGGGCAGCCATGTCCTTGTAGAGGGGTGACCTTGCCCTAGTAGGGGTGGCCATGCCCAGGGAACACATGCCCTTTGAAACCAAAATCAACCATTTTTCACCAGAGGGGCGGCCATGCTCGAGCACATGTGCCCCTCAAGACTAGAATCAACCATTTTTCACTAGAGGGGCAACCACACCCGGGCACCCACACCCCTCTGCACCAGAATCAACCATTTTTCACCAGAGGGGTGACCTTGCCCTAGCAGGTGCGACCACGCCCAAAAACGGATCATTTCTCAACATCCATGCTACGAGCATTCGTCCCCTCAATCCAAGTCTTCATCCTATCGTTTCGAGCCTTCATTCACCAATTTTGGGTATTCTAAGTGGTCATTTCCTCGTTCCGAGCATCCATCAACATTTTTTGGAATTTATCATTTCATCAACCAAACCACATAGGTGCTTCTTAGAACATCATTAGAGTCCATATCTATCATCAAATCATCCATCATAATCATCTAGACTTCATTTTGAGGGTTTTGATTTTTATGCAGAAACTTCTAGAGGCCATAACTTTTGACTCAGGTGTCTGATGGGGCTAAAATTTTATGGGTGGTTGTGTTATGAGGTGGCATGTGGATTTTCCAACCGACTTTGAGTGGTTGGACCCCATTTTGGCACATTTTTTGAGGCCTCAAACTTTCATCTTGACCCTCAAAATCATAATTTAGTGTTTTTTTTTCAATTTTTGAAAATTATTTTCGTTAATAACTCAGAATGCATGTCTTAGATTTGGGGCATTATTTGGCAATTCATCCTACCTTAGTTTTGGGTAGTTTTTGGGAAAAAACTGGACTCTCAAAGGTATGTCTATGAAGTTTCCTAAAATGGCAAAATTTGACAATTTTTGAAAATTGCCAAATTTGGCAAAACTTTGATTGTCAACACCTTACATCCTCTAGTTAAAACCCTTGAACTTGGTTTTAGGATCAATCCTACCATATCATCCGATCATGTCTCCCAAATCTAAGCTTTCATCCAATCCCCATCGGAGCTTCCAATCCATCCTATTTCTCTTTTTATCATCTATTCTTTCCTGCTAATTTGTATCCATTATGAATCCTTATCCCCTTCTCGCACAACCAATAATAGTATTCAATGGGAATCCTTACTACGTTCATGATGATAACGTAAGTCTTTTTGATCATGAAGAATATAATATAGATCCCCTTGATGCTATCATTGCTAGCAAACTTTCTCCAATCGCCTCCCAAAATCCAACTACTCCTCTGAACTATCCCCCCATGCCACCATCTGCATCTAATAACAATCCTTATGCTACCCTTGACAAGGGATATCCAGCATCCCCACCATCAACATATTCATCATGTCCTCCCTCTCAACCTCTATCCTACCCAACATCCATATCCTCCTATCCTTATCATCATCAATAATCCCAATACCTCTACCTTAATCCCACATCCCAATCTTCCCATCCTATTCCAACACTCACGCATTCCTATCATAATCCACCATCCAAATACCTCTACCTTAATCTGACATCCCAATCTTCCCATCCTAATCCACCATCCCAATATTCCGCTTGTCTTAATCCACCATCTCAATCTTCATATCCTCATCCATTACCCATATCCTCCTATACCAACCCACCATACATGTCTTCCTATGGTAGTCCACCACCTCACTCTTCTTGTTATAATCCAACATCCACACCTTCCTATCACAATACCCCATCCCAATATCCTTACATTAATCCCACATCTTTCCATCCTAATCCTCCATCCATGTCCTCCTACGCGAATCCGCCACCAATGTCCTCTTGTCCTAATCTATCATCCACATCTTCCTACTATTACCCACCATCCCAATCTTCCCAACCTAATCCAACATCCACATCCTCCTATCTTAATTCATCATCCGCATCCTCTTTCATCACTCCCCCCTTCATCTCATTATATCTTAATCCTCCCTTCAATCCTAATGCACAAATCCCTAACCCTAATCCTCCATATCCTCCTAGGTCTACATCCACTTCCATACCCTCATATAATCCTAATCCACCAATCCCTAATCCTCCATCCATTCCCATCCGCTCATCTAATCCTAATTCACCAATCCCTAATCCTAGTCCTCCATCCATCTCTAACCCTCCATCCATTCCCACCACCCCACCTAATCTTGCATCCCTTCCAAATGTCGCCCAAGGACTCATGACAAAAGAGACACCATGCCCTCCCACTCTATCATGTACAGTCACTAGTGATGAGGCCCTCCTCTGTCCTACACCCATCACTACCATTACCATTCCTAACACCATCCAAACAGTTGAGTTTGTCACACCCATTCAATCCATTGAATCCCCGTCTTCTATTTCTACATCCACCCAATCCATTGGAGACATCCAATCCAATCCTCCTAGTCCTAATATTACCAAAATTCAATCCCATGAACTTCATGAATCCTCCATCCTCCTATCTCCCTCACTTGAGGAGTCCCTCCAACACTCCTACATCATCATGCATCCCACACAAGATGAGTCATGCCAAGAGCTTAATCCAAAGCACACAAACATAGATCCCGCCATCTCATCTACTCCATCCCAAGAACATAGTCTTCCATCTCATGATCCATTTCTTCCACCAAATCCTTATCTCATCATCCTATCTACCCCGTCTCAAGATCACACTAGCTCATCCACTCCATCCCATGATCCCCTTTGCACTCAAGATCCAATTATTCCATCTCATGAGCCCTTATCACCTGCTTCCCTAGTTCTAGATCTTGTCATACCACCTAATCCCTCTCCCGATCCCTTCCCACTCATTCCTCATGATCAAGATGCTGCTATCCCCTCATCTCCATCACATGATCCTCCATCGCAACCTAGCCCTGTCACCCTAACACCACTTTTATATCACCTCGATAACATTACACTCATTCATAGTGGTCTCCTTGTAGAAGAAAAACAAATTATATGTACCACCCATCCTCCTTTACCTAGTAATGCACTCGCATCATGCTTCCAAAAGAATAAGCATCCTACCATAAATCGCATGCTCAAGAACATGAACTATTAAGGAAAAGGTTTAGGCCTTCATGAGAAAGGTACTTTAGAGCCCATCCAAGTTAAAGAACATCCAGGTACACACAGTCTTGGATATATCTCCCAAGACTCACACTCCAAAGATGTTGGTACAACCTTCGTACATCCTAAACGATCCTCTTCTAAAGGCACAAGAGGTACTTCTCACTGATCCACCAAATCATTTTTCGCCATCCCCCCTCCTCCATCATATTCTCTCAAAACAACCGTCCATCTTCCTCCTTCATCCTATAAATCCATTTAGGGTCCTTATGTCTCTCCACCAACCTTCATACATCATCCATATACACAGTCTATTTTGGGGCCTTATATCCCAAAATCACCTCCTCCATCTCATCCTTTTCATCATTTCCTCCATCCATCACCTATTCCTAGTACACAACATAAAAATTCTTTCATAACTCCTAATTAGGATCAACAAAGGCACCCCTCCATGCATGCTATCTTGCATCCTCCATCCACACATCCTCATCAAACACCTACTTCTATCACTCCATCCACGTCCTCTCTGCATCATCCATCTCCCCATACCCATCCCATTGCTACTAAAAGCACTTTGGATGCCAAAGCAAAAATGTATAAATCCAAACATCCACATGAATCTAAAGCTCCTCATGTCCCCTTCAAAATACATGTTGAAGAAAAGAAAAATCAAATCCAAAATCCAAATCAATCCAAAAGGCCACAAAGGCCCACCAAAACAAAAATCAAAACCATGTGGATTCCCAAGAAAAAAGATACAATACCTTCAAATTCACAATCCATAACGACATCCAAAGTTGCTAATCCACCAAAAAGTCATTCCCATCCTCCATCTCCTAAATCTATTTTGGGTCCTTATGTCCCAAAATTCAATATCCCAACTCCTCCATTATCACCACATTCTCCATCCATCAATCCTCCTATCACTTTACATCCAACACATGTGCCAATGTTGGTCCTGAACACCTTCCCCCATCACACATCCACTCAATCATTCCATCCATACACTTTCCAACACCCCATTCAAACTCTTTGATCCATTCCCTTGCATAATCCATCCATTCTAATAAGGTTGTACCAACATCCAATGGTCATTTTACACATGGGCTCTTATTACTTCATATGGAACTTGATGCTTGAGTCCTTCATCCATCTGCTTTATCATATGTCTTTTGAATCCATATCCTCCTCCATCTCCATCTGTATTTATGTCCGAAAAGTCCCAAAAGGTCAGAAAAATCACAAAAAATAAAAAAAGCGAAAAAAAGAAAAGAAAATAGTAAAGAGAAAATCATTCATCCAATGGTGAAAACTTGGTAAACAAGTGACTTGGATAAGTACCATGATGAAAACCTAGAAAATAGGCGTCATGCATAAATCCCCCATCTAGTCTACTTCCTTTCCTCCATCTCCTACATCTGCCTATCTTCCACATCCTATCCATCATATCCCATTTATCCCAGTCCCTCTATCTTCCTTGTGATCTTGATAAAGACAGGGGCACATATATATATACATTTCTTTGGACACCTCTTAGCATATATTCTCCTCATCCATACACTATCATATTCCTTATCCTCTCCATCCACTTTTTTGATCCATTCATATTATCTACGTCCATCTACTTTCATCATCCATCTATCATGCCAACACCCATATCCTTTCCTTACCCATATCTCCTATCTATAACCATCTCAATCCCTTATCCACTCATCCTGTTGTCCCTCTTGCCTTGTCATGCATGACACATCTACAGTGGGGGAAATCTCCTTATTTGTGATAGAGCCCTTGGAGACATCGTCCGTCCATCCCTCCAAGTAATCCCTTCCATCTCCCCATCCTTATCTTCCTATCTACCCATCCACTAGTCTTGTTCCATCTTTTCATCCTTATCTCCCCCATTCATTTTTCCATCCAATAATCTATTCCATCCTTCCACATCCTTATTCTTCTCTCCACCTATCCTAGCATCTTTCTATCTCCCCATTTTTATCCGTCCATCCGTTTACCTCTATTTTCCTCTTACCCTAATCCCTTGTCATTGGTATATAGTTATAGACTACCCCCATGCAGTCAAATACCATTCACATCACTATCATCACTCTTATCTACTTCCTACATCTTCCTACTATCTATATAACTTTTTGTCTCTCATCGTCTCATCCTCCCACTTCATCTTTCGATGATTTAGATAACTATCCAATTCTTGAGATTCATCTTATGTGTATCAACCATCCCATCTAAATGGCCTATCCTAGCTCACCCTATTTGCTCCATCTTTTTATCCATTTATCATGGTCATCTCATCATCCCTTATCTGTTGTTTTTCATTGGTCTTGTCTCGAACTACGTTGCCCCTATGCTTTCACGTATGCAAGGTTGATCATTTGATCCACCCCTAGGGCTTTGCTTCTTATCTAGTTTGTTGTCTTTCATCGTCTGTCTTTGGCCTTTTACCGAACTACGTTGCCCCTGTGCTTTCACGTAGGCAAGGTCGATCATTTGATCTGCCCCCAAGGAATTTTTCCAGTCTGCATCCTCCATCGTGGTCTCCATTATCCTCTTTCTGCTTTTATCCATGGTATTTTCCTGATATACAAGGGCTCTGTGCTTTCATGTAGGCAAGGTTGATCTTTGATCAACCCCCGAGCCCCTACGTCTTTAGGGTGAGTCAGTCTTGTGTCTTGTTGTCAAAGTATGTCCTTATCTCATTGGTACTTCACAAATGACATCCATTTGTGTCACGAGGTTTAATTGGTTTTCGAATATCCTGCGTCATTATCAAACTTTTACTTTAGCCTCCATCTTTGGTATCAATAGGATGTATCCTTCCTAACAAACCACATCAACCCCATCCATCATCTTGATCCTATGGCAAAGGATGTTTTGAAATTGATTGCAATCTTTTGATTCTTTTGGTTTTTGTTTATCATTTGAGCTCCCTATCATCACTTGTCAAGGTTGTCATAATCTTTCATATTATGGTGTGTTTTGACTAGTTAACGTAGGGGAATATCTTGATCTTTTTTTGTTTTTGTCTTCCTGGTTGTCCCACGTAGTAACCACCAAGACCCCTGTGGTCTTGTGTTACGTTGGGACATCTTCTTGTGCTTGTGGTTATCCCAATACCTGGCCTGACCAAAGTCATCACGAATTTGGGGTGTTGGGATAGCCTTCTTGTTTGTTGTGTTTGTGTATGCATTCGACACTAATCTGCCTCGGTTCTACATACCATGGTACCTGGTGTCTTATGCTATAGCAAAAATCAGTGCTCCAACAATGGAAAATTGCATTTTCTCATCCATTGTATTACATCTTTACCTCCATCATCTTCATTCATTTTACCCATCTCACATCTCCACCCAATCTTGCACAAATCATCTAATCACATCTTTGGTCTTGTTCCTAGCCTTACTTCAAGCCTTAACCCAATCATCATCATCATCGTCATCATCGGGATGTATCTTTCCCTATCCTTTTGTGTTGTTTTGGGATGTATCCTTCCCTCATCAACAATACTATCACCATCATCATCATCAGTGGGATGTATCCTTCCCTATCCTTGTGTTGTTCTCGGATGTATCCTCCCCTCATCAACAACACTCTCATTGGGATGTCTCCTTCCCTATCCTTGTGTTCATCTAAGATGTATCCTTCCCTCATCAACAACACTCTCATCGGGATGCATCCTTTCCTATCCTTGTGTTGTTTCAGGATGTATCCTTCCCTTATTAACAAAACTCCATCAACCATAAGTCCATCCTGACTTGTAGCTTGACTAGGGCAACATCATATTTGTCCTGAAATCCATTTGTGCTTACCTTTATCTCTTCATATCCTCATCCTCTCTCATCCATCATTTTGCATAATCTTCCCCATATATCCTTGCATCATCTCATCCCTTTCGAGAGAACACCTGTGTTCTCTTAAACCTACATGTCCTCTTGAGGGGGCATCCTCAATCCCTAATCTTCATCTTCACCCCCATCGTCTTTCTTCTCAGTCACTCCTTTGATGACTGGGGCATCTTTCCCAATCTAACCATCTTCTTCTGGGTTCTATGTTTTAACATTCCTTGAAATGATGCTACTTCGTAACACCATCTCAAAGAGGGGAAAAATGTAGACATCCAAATTTGGACACTTACATTTGTTCAAATTTATCCCTTTTCATCTAAACATCCTCTTATTCGTGTTAATTAGGTAATATTCCTATTATCTAATTAATACCCTTAATCCATATTTAATCCCTAAGGTATTTAGTTAATGATTAAATACCTTACCCCTTTACTCTCTTTTTCATCAAATGAATTAAATAAATATGACATTTATTTAATTCCTCACATGTCACATCCTTTTCCTTAATCCTAATCCCATCATTAGGGATGTGCACATGGGTAATCTCTGATTAGGATGTGTCACATCCTCCAACTTTTGCAAGTTGGCTATTAATCTTTGTTAGCCACCAATTGTCTTCTAATCAGTGATTAGTTAGTCTAATCAATCCCCCTTTGGTCAACTCTCTCATTCCCCAAGGAATTTTTAATTATTTTTTGTCTTCCCCATGTGAATTGAAAATTCACTTTTATTCCTCAAAGGAATCTCCTCTTCCCCATGTGATCATTGAGAGGTCACATCAATCACATGGGTTAGGAACCTTCTATTATAAGCACCTTGTCTTATCCAAGGTACTCCTTAGCTTACCCTTTTGGGAACCTTGTCTTATCCTTAGGATACTCCCAATCATTGTGAATTTAAAAATCACTTTTATTCTCCCAAAGCTTTCCCCTTTCCCATGTGATCATTGAGAGGTCACATCAGTCACATGCCAAGGTAATTTCAAGTACCTTCATCACATGTCATCTTCCACCTCATGTGTTCTTGGGACACTTCATCTGCCACATGGCAAGATGTGAGGGCTTATGAGTCCTCAACTCACCATAGCCCTCCATCTTGGCCATGGTGGCTCAATCTTGACCGTTGAATCATCTACTTATCCTCATCTTTCATTTGAATCATCTTCCATCCATTTTCCATCACATTGCCATCAAGGAACACATATTTCCATCTACATCAAGGGCCAACCAAGGAGATCAGCACAAAGGTATAATCATTTTCATTCATTTTCATCTTTCTTTTGTGCTTTACTTAGGCTAATCATTGAGGTGGTCTTGTGTTCTTTTCCTTGCATTCTTGTTTAGTATTGCATATTTAGGAGTAAGAAACACATGCACATAGTTCCACTTGAAGAGGGTTTGATCAAACCACCTTGTATCAAACCCCCTTGGATAGAATCCCGCTAGTTTTAAACCATACCTATAATGGAGTCCCCTTTACACCTATCAAAATGTTGATAAAAAACCACTTTTGATTTACCGTTTGGGGGCTGAAATGAATTCATTTAAAATTTATTTTTTGTAAGTATGTAGTCCTTATTATAAGCTTCCCAAAAAATATAATTTTAAATATATTTAACTTGATTATTATATTTATTTTTTATTTCTTGTGAATGTAAGTATTTCACTGAAAATCAAGCTCTCTATTCTACACATGTGGAAAAATAGTAGATTACCAAAACAAATTCTGAAAAATATGTCCATTCTAAGTATTGATGTCCTTGATCCAACAAAACAATAAAATTGAATTTTGATACAAAAAGAAAAAAGTTATGTTGTATATGGTCTTCCTACGTCTAAATTGTAATTGGTTTGAATTTAAAACTTAATTAAGAAAAAAATATCCAATAAAACACTATGAAACCAAATGAAAGTTCTAGATATCATAGTTGCAAATCAAAATTTGAAAAAAATAGAATTTTATCCTTCATAGAAAAAAAGTTATGTTGTACATGGTGAACATTACTCTTTGAAAATGGTGTTTAGTGTTAAAAACTAGTTTTCAAAAGAGATGGAAAAATAAATGCAATATGATTCTAAAAATATTTTAAAATATATATTTATAATCTACAGATCAAATTTCACAAATCAGTAGTTTGCATCATCTTCAAATTCCTCATACTTTAGCAGCTATATGTGCCTGAAAGTGAAGATTTTGTTAAAAATGTTCAGTTCAATGTTCAGTTCAATGTTCAGTTTGGCCAAAAATTGTAAACCAGTATTGTGGGATCACCCGCCACCAAAAGAACTTGACACCTTCTACCACCACATGAACCTTAAATAGGTCATGTCCTCACTCCACATGCAATATTTGAATTTTGCACACTTCAAGCCATTATTGCACATGCCTCAAACTTTAAATAGCTTGAACAATATTTTGACACTTCAAACTCCTTGCACATTGAGCCATGCCACCAGAAACTAAATAAACTAATAGAACTAGTGTAGACACACTTTACTTATAAACCACAAAGCTAAACTACATTTCTAAAATAAATTCCAACCATATTTAGAAATCTCTCTGCCTAAAAGATACCCTTCCGGACCACCACACTCATGTTGACTACATACCCGACATGGTATAATAAATACATTAAATATCTAAAGCTAGTTACACCACAACAAAAACTTGATACTCAAATCAATTAGATAGTTTACACACTAATAAAAAATATGCTTCTAGAACCTTGAGATAAATGATAATTCTAGTACTCCTACAATCTTCTTCATCTTTGACAACCTTCACATCTAACAGCCTTGACACCCTTTGATAACCACTATCATTAGCAATCACCTACTGACATCAGTTTGACATCAATGACAACCTATGCTCAACAAAATCAACTCTAATTAAACTATGGGTAAATTAGTATCATAACCAATAATTAATGAATAACCAATACCTTTAGTCTAATTCTTCCCCATTGATTTTATGTCTAAAAATACCATGTTTCTCAAAACCTAATAATTTTTCATTATGACCAAGATTTTCTTGTAAGAATGGAGAAATGAATGAAGGTGTTGTCATTGATGTCAACTAGTCAATTAGTTATCTACTGGTTGTTGTTGTTATTAGTGTCATGGTTACAGGTTATTGGTTGCATATGCTGAGGATATTGAGAAAATTGTATTAAAGAAAGTTTACAGGTATTCATTTTTTGCTTCGGGTGATGATCCAGTATTTGCCCCTATGTTCATGTGGTTCATATACATTGGTCATGGTTGTTGAAGGTTGCTATATCTAGATTTTTGGTTGTTGGTTCATTGTGAAGTTTGAGTTGTGTTCACCAGTTGTGAACTATGTTTTTTTGTGTTCTAAATGAGGTCCAAGAGAAAAGTTGTTGGTCTGGATTTATCTTTGATGAAGTATTTTGACTTGCAGTTTTAGCGTTAAAATGTTTTGGTTGCATTGAAGATATTTTTGGTTTCTAGAAGTTTCAAGCTTAATTGTTCTATGTGTTTTACGTTGGTTTGGTCGACCTTGTGTTAAGCACTATCTTTGAAGTTGATGAAGCGTGTTGGATCTATTTTGGGTCTCGATGAAGTGTGTGTTTGGGTCGCCCTCATTCTAATTACACCCTACGATATTTGGCACGAACCTAATTTGAATTTGAAATTGGATGGTTGACTTTGGATCTTTTTCAAGGTTGGAGATAGTATAAATACAAGATGAGCTAGTAATGAAAAATGTAAAAGAGAAAAGAAGGAATATAAGTGAAGAGTAGATGCGACATTGATTCTATCAGAAAGTGTGTGTGAGTTGTGTGTGGAAGATCAATATGAAGCTTAATGTCAATTTTTTGGATGTAGTGAGTAGAAGGAAAACTCTATCATTCATGCAAGTTGATCAAGTAACGGTGGTGGAATCCATTATTGCATTGGGATTTAGTCTCTCTATAAAATTCCTCTTTTTCTTCTTTGTATCTCTGTGGAAGTGAGCCCTCCAGGTTGCAGCCTTGTTGGATAGTGAGTCCTTGTTCCGAAAAGTTAGTCCTTATCTGAGGTAGTGATCCTTTTTGTAATCGGTTTTGATATTCTCTATAATTTAAGTTAATCCTCACCATGGTTTTTCCCTCATTGGGTTTTCCACATAAATTTGGTGTTATTTTGTTTATGTGTTGGATTTGAGTTTCTACATTGGCATTTGATGATTAATCATTTAAGCAGTTTTAAGTATTAGTTTCGGTGATTGAATTAAAGGTTAAAATTTGTGACAGCTAATTCACCCCCCTCTCAATTGGTATCAAAGCTTGATCCTTTGGAATAAATTTAACAACTTGAAGGATATCTTGGTAGGTTGAACTAAATGGTGAATGGATTTGACTTGGATGAAGGATTAAGAACAAAGACTTCATAATCTAAAAATGAAGATCTGAAAGAAAATGTCAAGCAAGTAGGTGAATGTATTCAAAAACTAATGAATCAAATCCAGAAGTTCAAGTTGAAACACAAAGAAGTTAACCAAGAACTAAAGGAAGCAAAGGAGACCATTAATAATCTAAGAATGGAACTTGAAGAAAGAAAATGGATGGAAGAAAATATGAAATTGGAAATTGAACATGGAAAAATAGAGGAAGGATGCTTGAAAGAAATTATCAATCAGAAGACAAAAAAATGTGATAAGCTTGAACAAGAAGTAGTAACCCTAAAAGTTGATCTGGAAAAAGTGAAAGCTCATGAAGAAAGGTTCAAGACAAGTTCTACAATGCTTGATGAATTGATTTCATCTCAGAACCCTACAAAGGATAAAGATGGTCTAGGACTTGAAGAAGGACAAAGCTCAAGGACTAAAACAACTTTCAACATGATGGACAAGAAAAGGAAATTTCAAGGCAAGAATAGAAGGATCAATATCGAAAGGATATCCATCCGACAACCTAATGCTCAAAGGTACCCATCTTTTAATGGCTTTTGTTGAATCTCATGCAATAAATTTAGACATAGAGCAACAAAATGTAGAAGTAGGATGAACTAGAATAGAATGAGTCGGAATGTTGGATTCTTTGCTAAAAAATGTTATGTTTACAATAATTTTGGACATAGAGCTACCGAATACAAGAGCCAAATGATTATGAACAGGTCTAATACTAGTAGAAGGATTCAATCTTTTCAAGGCTACTATTACACATGTAATATCTTTGGACACAAGGCTAATCAATGAAGGATAAAGATAGCAGAAAAATCATTTAATCTTGGATATGTTATGTGCTACACTGTAACAAACTAGGACATATCTCAAAATTTTGTTGGAACAAAGTTGGGAAGAAAACTAATCTAGAACAAAAGAGCAAGCCTATGAACAAGGTAGATCTAGAAGAAGTAAGGAGAGAAATGGAAAAAAATTGGAGAAAGAAGGAAGAACTTGAGAAAAAGGATGAATCAAATAACCCTATATCTACATTTGGTGCAGATAGCTCTTCTAAGAACCGAAGCCAGTGATGGTTTCAAGGAAGAAGACACAAAAAAATCTAGAAAACCCCCGATATATGAGGTGTCATGCAAGGACACATGGATATGTGATGTGAATCTCTATTTTGAAGGAATATTCCTTGGATACTCTACTAAAAGCAAGGCATACAAATGTTTCAATAAAAGACTAAGAAATATTATAGAGAGCTCAAATGTGAAGCTTGATGAGACGAAGAAGAATTCTATTGATATTGATGGATATATGTCTGATGAACATGATTATGCAAGAATAGAAGAAATTATGGAAGAATAGGATAAAGATAAGAAGTAGGATAAACAGGATGAAAGAGAAGAAGATGCTCCGATGATGTCCCCTAGGACATCGAAATATGTACAAAGGAATCATTCAGAAAATCAGATTATTGGAGACAAGACAAAAGGTGTATTAACCAGAAGCAAAGTTGTTGCTAAAGTAAATTTGTGTTTATTCTCTGAGATTGAATCGGAGACAATAAGTGAAGCATGTAAAGATGAACATTGGAAGGAAGTGATGAAAGAAGAAATTTTGCAGATTGAGAATTGGTCCCAAGATCAACAAACAAAAATATCATTGGATCAAAATGGGTATTCAAAAATAAGTTGAATGAGAATGGAGAAGTTGTCAAAAAAAAAGTGAGGCTTGTGTGTAAAGGCTACTCACAAGTAGAAGGTATATATTTTCAAGAAATTTTTTCCCTAGTAGAAAGAATGGAAGCTATAAGGATGTTCTTGGCATTGGCTACTTATAAATATTTCAAAGTCTATCAGATGAATGCCAAGTCAACATTTTTGAATGGTGAGATGGAAGAAGAAGTTTACATGGAACAACCGAAAGGATTTCAGTTAATAGATCAACTAGATATGGTGTGCAGATTGAAGAAAGCCTTATATGGATTAAAGCAAGCTCCTAGAGCTTGGTATGCAATGTTAGATAGGCATTTGATTCAACAAGGATTTAACAAAGGTATGACAGACAATAATTTGTAGTTTAAGATTGATAATGAAAAAATATTGATTGTAGTTGTATATGTTGATGACATTATCTTTGGAGGAAATGAAAAGAAGTGCAAAATGTTTATAGAAGAAATGCAGAAAGAATTTGAAATGTCTATGTTTGGGGAGATGAATTTCTTTCTTGGGCTACAAATTAATCAAACAAAGAAATGAATTTTCATTTCACAGTCTAAGTATGTGAGAGAGATGTTGAAGAATTTTGGGATGGATGGTTCCAAACTAGTATGTACTCCTATGGTAACTGGTTGCAAATTGGGTAAATATGATGACTCACATAAGACTGATAAGAGCAAGTATAGATCTATGATTGGTGGATTAATGTATTTGACTACTACTAGACTGAATATTATGCACATGGTTTGTCTTGTGACTAGATTTCAAGAAGATCTGAAGGAAACACATGTTATTGTTAAAAAATTATTTAGATATTTGAATGGTACTCCAGATTATGGATTGTGGTATCCTAAAGATACCAACTTTACACTTAGTGCCTATACATATACAGATTGGGCTAGATGTGTAGATGATAGAAAGAGTACAAGTGGTGGTGCATTCTTTCTTGGATGCAGACTGGTGGCATGGTTGAGTAAGAAGCAAGATTCAGTCTCCTTGTCTACTATTGAAGCTGAGTAATTACTACTGCATCTTGTTGTACATAAGTTCTATGGATGAAACAAACATTAAAAGATATCATAGTGCTATATGATGATCCTATTTCTATCTTATGTGATAATACAAGTGCAATTAACATTTCAAAGAATCATGTGATGCACTCAAGGATGAAGCATATATCTATTAGATATCATTTCTTGAGAGAGAAGGTCATGGAGAATGAAGTAAAACTTGAGTATGTTTCGATGGACGATCATATTGCTAATATTTTCATGAAGGCTCTTCCTAAAGATACTTTTGAGTATCTCCAGGAGAAGTTAGGGGTTATTGTCCCTCCTTTCATAAACTAAGATGCATATGGAGATGAATCAGTCTAGTGGATTCATGGTTCTATCTATTTGGACTGATGTTTTGCTGGCTAACTCTCAAGGGGAGTGTGTAGTTTCCGATGTTGTCATTGTGAGTATTCTATTTATCATGTCAAAGGAAGATGCAATGAACATATATTTTGTCTTTTCCATTGATGTCAAAGGGGGAGAGAAATCATGTGAAAAGGAGAGAAAGCTAATAAGAGAAAGCAGGTAATGAGGAAGATGATCTTCTAAGGGGAAGAAGCAGAAATGAAAAATCTTGAGAAGTATATTCAGAATTAGTATGGTGTCTTTGATGGTTTTTCACATCATGTGTTGCCATCAATGACAAAGGGAGAGATTGTTACAAGAATAGAGAAAGGAATGAAGGTTTTGTCATTGATGTCAACTAGTTAATTAGTTATCTACTGGCTGTTGTCATTAGTGTCATGGTTACATGTTATTGGCTACATATGTTGAGGACATTGAGAAAATTGTATTAAAGAAAGATTATAGGTATTTAGTTGTTGCTCTGGGTGATGATCCGGTATTTGACCCTATGTTTGTGCAGTTCATATATGTTGATCATGGTTGTTGAAGGTTGTTATATCCCAATTTTTGGCTATTGGTTCTTTGTGAAGTTTGAGTTGTGTTCACCAGTTGTGAACTATGTTTTTTCTATGTTTTGGATGAGGTGTGAGAGAAAGTTGTTGGTCTGAATTTTTCTTTGATGAAGTCTTTTGACTTGTGGTTCTAGAGTTAAGATGTTTTGGTTGCATTGAAGATATTTTTGGTTTCTAGAAGTTTTGATCTTAATTGTTCTATGTGTTTTACACTGGTTTGGCCAACCTTGTGTTAAGCACTATCTTCAAAGTTGATGAAGTGTGTTGGATCTATTTTGGGTCCTGATGAAGCATGTGTTTGGGTCACCCTCATTCTAATTCCACCCTAGGATGTTTGGCACCGACCTAATTTGAATTTGAAATTGGATGGTCGACTTTAGATGTTTTTCAAGGTTGAAGATATTAAAAATACAAGATGAGCTAGTAATGAAAATTGTACAAGAGTAAAGAAGGAAGATAAGTGAAGAGTAGATGAGACATTGATTCTATTTAGAAAGTGTGTGTGAGTTGTGTGTGATAGATCAGTGCGAAGCTTAATTTTGAGTTTTCAGATGCAGTGAGAAAAAGGTGAACTCTATCATTCATGCAAGCTGATCAAGTAACTGTGGTGGAATCCTTTATTGCATTAGGATTGTAGTCTCTCTGTAATAAGTCCTCTTTGTCTTATTTGTATCTATGTGGTAGTGAGCCCTTTGGTTTGTAGCCCTATTGGACAATGAGTCCTTGTTCCAGATAGTGAGTCCTTATCTAAGGCAATGAACCTTTTGTACAATCGGTTTTGATATTCTCTATAGTGTGAGTTAATCCTCATCATGTTTTTTCTCTCGTTAGGTTTTCCACATAGATCTGGTGTTATTGTGTTTATGTATTGGATTTGAGTTTCTGCATTGGCATTTGATGATTAATCATTTAAGTAGTTTTAAGTATTAGTTTTAGTGATTGAAATAAAGGTTAAAATTTGTGACAAATGATTCACCCCCCTCTTAGTTGTCCTATTCAATAGATTTTACACTATGTTAAACCCTTTTGCATAATAAAAAATATTAACATTAGAGTAATAAGGTATTTGCAGACTTATCAAATCTAATTTAGATTTAGGTAACATGTCTTCAAAATAGTGACCAAGTTTTGATCTATGAGAGGCATACTATCTATTAGAACTAATATCAACATGCAATTTGAAAGATGATGTCATATTTGAATCAAGCTCAATAGGAAAAGCTAATGAAGTTTTGAATTTAACATGTGCCTCAAAATTTAATAGGCCCCATTCATCTTTAATATTTTCATGAGCAACAAGAGGATTAGGAGTCACCTATGTTAGCATAACTACTTGTATTTTTTAGGAAAATTGACCAAGTTGATCAAATATAGGAAATATAACCCTGTGAGAGAAAAAATTCATGCAAATTGATAGAATAACCACAATGCAAATATCAAAGACATGCCATAATATTGTACAATATATATACCTTGGGAAAACCCTCATGAGGGAAAAACCCAACCTCTAAAAGTATCTAGAGTCAAATCTTTATTCAATAATAAAACATTACAACACACTTATAGAATCTCCATGTATACTTCTAAAGCATCAACCTCCTCCAATACATCCTCCATTTGTCCAAGTATAATGGTCAACCATGCAACCACACATCCCATCCCATGCTTCATATATGCACTCTTCAACAGACCATGATATAAATTACAACCAACCTAAGCACTAAAAATGCGCTTATTTTTATAGATTCAAGCTCATAAAAAATGTACAATTATGGTATTGACAAGACCATGTGTCTTAAAACCACAAGAGCACAAAACCATTTACTCCAATATTTACTTTTTGGTACTACATTTTCCCAAATATTAAATATTTTTCTAATGTGAAACTCACACATAAAATTGATATGACTTTACAAGTGAACTCAAAAATATAGTTAATGTGGCTAGGAACATCTCTAAAGATGCACTACAGATAAATATTTATTTTACATAATTAAAATATTTTATTTCTTGTGCAAGGTGTATAACACCATTTTTCCAAACAACAATAGAGAAAACTATTTTATCTTTTTCAAGCAGTTCACAAAATAAAATAGATTATCATTAGCTTTTATCACATTTTTTTATGCATGAATTTTATTTTCCTATGTAGTGTATATGAGGTCCAACACTTATTTCATGAAAACAAGGATGCCCCAAAAGTTGAATACTAAAGTTCTAAGCATCACATGAAAAGTGGTGTATAATGTTATGGTCTATTCAAGTAATAAGTGGCACAACCAAGGGAATCTCACGTAAAATTATCAAATCCAATAATACTTATTTTAGATTTAATAGGACGAGTAATAATTTTGAATCACACCTAAAAAAAATTTACTTCATATATTCAATCAAGATCAACTATCTAATAATGCTTTTTCTACTCTAATATCTCCATACCTCACTATAATATATAATGGTGTATACTCATGAATCATTTGTAAAGGATGTAACTTATATAAGGTGAAGGGTATAACATGATACACATCGTACTTAAGCATAAAAATAAATTTAGATATCACTAAGGCATGAGAAGTAGGATTAAGCTTATTTTAATATGGATAACATGAAGCATAAGGTATATGACATGTAGGAGTAGTATCAAAGTAGTCATTATTAATATGTAAATCGCATGAGGGAGATGTGCTCAAAGGCAATATCTCATTAAAAGCATGCACAACACTATCACTCTCCAAAGAAGAAGTATGCAACATGTGACAATTAGGGAGGAATGAAGCAAGGGTTCTCTATAAAGAGGGAAATGTAATAAGAAAATCCCTAATAGAATGAAAATAATATGTGTGGTTATATAATTCTTTCATAGATAAAAATTGTTTCTTATGAAAAAATGGCATGAGAGAATTAAGGACAATGGGATCACATGTCAAATTTAGTGATGAAAATATGGGCTAAGGATAAAATACCACAAGAATCCATAGTGAAAGTAAAGTTTATTCAAGGATCTAGGGTTTACAAGGACATACAATAAAAGTGTGATGGCCCTCAATAGATGAATCAAGCAACACAAAAAGGAAGGCATAATTTTTTATAACTGTAAATATCAATCATAATTTAGATTAAAATATGTAGGAAGATTTAACCCTAAGACAAATCTAAGATGGGTAGAATGGACAAAATATAGGCTTAGAAGAAGAAGCATCAAAAAGGTCTAAAAGGAAGATCTATCAATAAAGCATAAAAGAAAAGGAAAATCAAATTCTAAAATAAAATGTAATCAACATTAATTTTTAGATTTAAAAAATTCTAGAACTATAAAAGAAAACTAGGTTGTGTAGTATTAATTGGGTTCACCAAAATGAAAAGGAGGAAACACAATTCCTAGGGTTAGTCTAGGTTAATCAACAAAATGCATTCAAACAAGCCAAATTAACCTAGACTAAATAATAAATGGAATGGATCATTTGACACTAGTGAAGATCAGTTCTACAATAGTAGACATGCTCTAGAGCAACCAAATAATCAATTTTTATAATTTGATATCTTTGTCATAGAATACCCTAAAATTATAAAATCAAGACAAACTAAACATCTAACATGTCATTTTCCTATCTTCAAGTATCTAGCTAAATATTACATTTAGTTATTGTAATTATACCCTCATTTATTATAAATCATTCTCATTATCAATCCTAATTTATTTATCTAAATGAATGTATACTTTTGGTAATACATTTATTTAATTAGTTTAAATAAATTTATTAAGATATAATTATTTCCTCACAATAATTGTTATCTATAAAATTATCAAACATATTAAGAACTCTATATAAAAGAAATTATTGTTTATTAGAAACATAATCTTAAGAAAATTATTGTTAACCCCTTTCTCAACTAACAATATTTTTTTAAAGAATTGTTTAAATAAGTTTTAAAAACCCTCAAATTCCTCATAAGTTTTCACCTACACTCCAAGCTTTGTGCAATCAATTTACACCTTACATGTCCAAATAATTTAACACTATATTTTAATAGATCGAGATATTTTTTTCTCCATTACAAATGAAAGAAATAAAGGTTCATTTGTACAATAATCAATAGATAACATTAATTTTGTGCATAAAAAACCATCTAAATGCATTCCTTTTATAAATGGTGTAGTCTATCAACAATTATGTGTAACAATTGCACATTTTCCACTCTTCACCTTCCTTTAGCTCTATCTGAATCCCTTTCTTCATTATTCCATCATTCCTTAAAACATTTGAAATATAATCAAGGCATGTGAATCATTTTTTACCATTGTAATTACTCCTGGTTGCATATTAAACTCACAGGTAAAGGTAGATTGATAATCAACCATAACCACATAGCATATAATAGGTACACTCAAATTTTTCAACTCAACATTATCACCAAATTCAACATCATTTAATATTTTTATTTATTTATATCATTTGCATTATCAATCCACATTTATTTATCTAAATTAATTTATACTTTATGTAATATATTTATTTAATTAGTTCCAATATATTTATTAAGATATAATTATTCCATCACAAAAATTATTATCTAAAAAATTATTAAATATATGATGACCTCTAGATATATTAAAAATGATTAATGAATATTAAAATCATCACTTTAAATTTTTTATTGTTAACTTATTTCTAAGCTAACAATATTATTTTAAAGAACAATTTAAATAATCAAAACAAACTTCAAATTCTTTGTAAATCTTTACATACACTCCAATCTTTGTGGAATAAATCTACACTTTACATGTCCAAATAATAACTCCTTTAATGAACACTATGATTTAAGAGGTCAAATTAATTTTTTCTCCATTACAAATATAAGAAATACAATTTCTTTCATACAATAATGAATAAATAACATTAATTCTGTACACACAAAACCATCTAGATGCATTCCATTCATGAATGATGTAACCTATCAACTATTGTATTTAACACTTGCACACTTTTCCACTCTTCACCTTCCTTCACCTCTACCACAAACCCTTTCTTCATTATTCCCTGCCTCCTTAAGAACTTTGAAATTATCCTGATATAATCCCTGGTATAATTACGTCTTACCACTGTAATTATCCATTCTCCTTGAGGCACAAATCCAAAGTCATAGTCATTGCCCAAGGCCATTCATATCCTCTACCGCAACCACACAACATAAAATAACTTCACTCGATACTTCCAATTTTTTCAATTCATCATCAATGTCTTCTTCAGCAGCAAATTTAACGATGTCAGTAACTTCATCAGCGTTAATATGAGCTGCATCAGAAAACAGATATTCGTTTATTGACTCCGCTCCATCCACTGCTCTTCCAATCACAACACACTTTGACGGAACACCCTGAAATAAAAGAAGAAAATGCTCTTAGTTCAAACATCATCCACGGTAAATTCTTTCATTTACAGATCACTTCAAACATCACTTCTGAAAATAGAGACTATCTTGTCTGAAGAAATAACAAAACAAAGCTGAGGATCAGTAATGAAATTTACACTCACTTCAAAAAGAGATTTATGATTTCCTGCTAAAAAATGAGTATCGATATCATTACCTTCAACTTATGAATGCAATTCCGTATAACTGTATTGCTGCAATAACTAAGATTCATAATCCTTGATACCTGCAATTCTTCAATACCTGCCATATTCTCCAACTTTCCACAACAGTGGATGCCAATTTTCTCCATGCAGCTGGGAAACCTTGGCATCTCCTCAAGCTCAGGACACTCAGAAATGTACAACTCTGTAAGCTCTATAAGATCACAATTTCCTGATACTCTTTGCAAATTTCTGCACCTTACTACAGACAGCTTGATGACTCTTGTTGGCAGCATAATGTTTTGTAACTTTTCACAATATTTTATGGAAATTTTCTCCACGCAGCTCAGGCTGGAAAAACTAGGCATCTCCTCAAGCTCAGGACAATCAAAAATGTACGACTCTTTAAGCTCTATAAGATCACTGTTTCTTGATACTCTTTGCAAACTTTTGCAGCTTTCTACAGACAGCTCGATTAATCTTGTTGGCAGCATAATGTTCTTTAACTTTTCACAAGAGTCAATGGAAATTCGCTCCACGCAGCTCAGGCTGGAAAAACTAGGCATCTCCTCAAGCTCAGGACACTCAAAAATGTACAACTCTTTAAGCTCTATAAGATCACTGTTTCCTGATACTCTTTGCAAATTTTTGCAGCTTTTTACAGACAGCTCGATGAGTCTTGTTGGCAGCATTATGTTCTTTAACTTTTCACAAGAGTCGATGGACATTTTCTCCATGCAGCTCAGTCTGGAAAAACATGGCATCTCCTCAAGCTCAGGACACTTTTGAATGTCCAATTGGCCGATCTCCTAGTTACCTGACACACTTTTCAGATTTTGACAACCATCCAATCGAAGATATTTGAACTCCCCACATCCATTGATTATAATCCTCTCCAGGCAAACTAGACCTCCAAACACTAGCAATTTTTCAAGCTCCGGATAGTCACGAGAGTTCAAATTTTCAAGCTTTTCCCACCCATACTTTTATCTTTTTAAAATTTTGACAACCATTCAACTCAAAATATTTCACCTTCACATTGCTATCAAATATTATCCTCTCCAGACACCTCATACCACTGACACACAAGCTCTCAAACTCTAGCTTTCCACAATCAGAAATTTCCAGTTCTACAAGCTTTGCAATATTATTTATTCCTGTCACACTCTTCAAATTATTACAGTTTTTAATTACAATTTTTTCCAGGCAGCTGAGATGTGCAAGCCTTAGCTCCTCAAGCCCCGGACATTCACTAATATTTAATTGTGCCAGCATCCTAAAACCGTATACTCCTGACACACTTCTGAAATAGTCATATGCGACCAATTCCCTAAAATCATTACCATTCACTTCGACAAGATTCCCGAGATCAGGACTTCCTGACAAACTTTTCAAATGTTTACAATCTACAGTTGTGATCCTTTCCAGGCAGCTCAGATGGCCAAGACTTAGCTCTTCAAGCTCCGGGCATTGACTGATATTCAACAGCTCAAGCTTTGCAAGATCTGAGATTCCTGACAAATTTTTCAAATGTTTACAATTTGTAATATCAAGACAATTTAATGTCTTTATACTAATTAAATCCATCTCCGTAAGATTTTCCATGCAATGAAGTTTGATAAACTCAAGGCTTGGATAGTGAATTCCACTAATTAAGATCTTGGATACTAATTCTCCATTACCAATCTCTAGCTTTTCAAGGCCACCCATGGGAGCTCTGACACTGCTACACATTCCTCTATTGTTCCAAGCCACTTCACCACTAAATTTGAAATTCCAAATAACCAAAGATTCACAAGTAGTTCTCTCTTCTGTTTTAGTGGAAACATGTTCCCCTTTTAATGTGGAAGACCTGAGACACAAACTACAAAGATTCATACTGAGAGATTCTAGTAAAGATAAACCTTGAATTGACCATCCCCGGGCATCTAAGAACACCTTTTCTAAACTGTGATATCCCTGAGAAATCTGGAATTTTTTCCAAAACGGTTTCAGAAATATGCAGTTCCTTCAATTGGGTGGGCGCCTGAAGTTCAAAATAAATTTATGTAAAGCTGTCAATGATAAAAAAAAAGGTAGCCGCAAAAAAACCATAAAGTAATGAATTCAACCATAACGTTGACGGAGATTTAGTTTTAGAATGAGGAGATCAACATACCTGTATGCGATTCTCCCATAATGTTTTGAGTCGTTCACGTTTGATTTTCAAACACTGCACATTTTGTAGAGAAATCCATGAAGGAATGCATGGTTGTTCTGTGTAGTTGCCCTGAAGCTCGAGCCATAGTAAGGAAGCTGACGTCTCAACACAAATATCTGGTTGACCTAAAAAGAATGTAACTTGAGAGCTCATGGACTCGTCAGAAATGGAATGGAAACACCTGGCATGTGTTTTGCCCAGGATACTTTTGAAACCCGTGGATTCCTATATACACAGAAGAAGCTCAGATTTATATCAATATGGTAAGAAGGTAAGACTTGTAATATTACAATACTGAAGAAATCTGGAGGGGTTAGAAGCATACCAAATATTTCAGATCTTTAGGACGCCAAAGGCGATGAGGAGGCCTGAGCTCAAGTGACATTTCTCTTCCCAAGTCCCTTAGGTGGTCATGCATTCTCAAAACAATTCCCTCATGTACATTCAGGCTCAAAATTTCTGTCGTTTCTTCTACAAGGCACTTATCTTTGAGCATTTCCAGTGCGTGTTTAACGTTCCATCCTGAACCCTCCCATACTCTTTCAGCTATACTTATTTGCTTGCCAACGAAAAAGCAAGCAATATCCATAAAAAACTCTTTTTCTTCGCCACCCAATGCGTCAAAACTTATCTTCAGTCTCTGCTTTACGTCTCGAGGCAGCGTCTTTCTGGCTTCAATCAATGTTGACCTCCAAAAACTGTGAGGTCTACCATGAACGTGTCTGCCGAGAACCTGAAGAGACAGAGGTAACCCTCCACACACATCCACGAAGTCGTTAACCAGCGCTTCGTACCCGCTAGATGAATGAGGTTGGCCTAAGGCATGCCAACAGAAGAGTTCTCTGCCATTGTTTCTATTCATTCCTTTTAAGTTATAACCAAAAGTAATCCCTGCGCTTATAAGCACCCCAACATCACGGGTTGTAACAATAACCAGAGTTTTGGCAAATTTATTTAAGATATCCATGATCATTAGAGTGTTTAATTGCTCCACATGATCGATGTCATCCACAACAATGAGGAAGCTTAAATCGGGGCTCCTTTGTAGGCGATCTTTGAGATAGCTCATTCCTTCCTCTGTACTTGTAAAATCGGGACGATCATGGAAGAGATCTTTGAGAAGCTTAAGCTGCAGAGAAGGCAATCGGCCTGTCACAAACGCTTCTCGCACATCAAACAAAAAGCTTGCTCTACAGTAATTTGAATTCTTTCGGTTAAACAATTCTTTGGCGAGAGTTGTCTTCCCCGAACCACCCATGCCAAAAATGCCAACGGCCTTAGCCTTATGCTTCCCTTCTTCAAACCTGCAATGGCTTGCAAAGTCTTGTACAAGTTCATCAAGACATCGCCTTTCAAAATCTTCCACAAGATTGCCAAGCCCTACTGGATATGTGGCAACAACTAAAGGTATTTTCTTTTGTACTATCTTTTGCATTGTTGCTATTATGTTTTTGCAGTCACTGAAAATTAACTAGACAAAAACACGGAAAGCATGAGAAAATAGTTAACCGGATTTGGAGAAGTAAAATAATTACTAAGAGTAGAACTGCCAAAACCACGGAAACATTACCCGTTAAATTCTTCCCCTGCCACAAATGAAAGAGATTGAAGTGCTTCCTTCCACTCTGGCAGCTTCTCCAAGTACCTCTTCTTATTTTCATATTCATTGAACGCTTTGGCATACTCTCCCTTTTCTATGTAGCGGAGATCCGACGGCTTCACTTGATAAAACACAGGAATAATCCTGGCATTAGTTTGTGACATAAGAACCAGCTCAGCCAGACACCAAGGTGACTCTGCATATCTTTTTGAAAAAATGGCGATATGCACTGAAGCAGATTTAATCGCAGTCTCAATGGTAGAAAGAAACGAATCTCCAAGTTCCTTCTCTTCCGAATCAAGAAATGCTCGTATCCCTACCTCCGTAAGGGAGTTGTAAAGCTGAGTAGCAAGAGATTGTTTGACATCAGGGCCTCTGTGGTTGATGAACACATCAAACAATCTTGAAGATTCACAAACCTTTCTTCTTTTGCCGGCAGGTTCTATTCCAGAGAAAGCATCAAATCCCTGATTTTGCTGGTGAGATGATGAAGAAGACGCCATTGATTCCAGTTCAAACGCTAACAACCCGCTGAAAAAATAAAAAGAGAGAGCAGGACGAACAGGATTTGGTTGCAGAAGATGAGTTTATGTGGAATAAAATAGATGATACTGCGGTGGGTTCAGTCCTTTCCTGGAAGTAACAAGGAAAAGAATAAGGAAAATGCTTGGAAATTAGACAAGCGCCGGCCCGTGAAAAGAAGGTAGGTTGAGTCCAGGAAGGAAAATGCCTAGAAATTACACAATCCCCGACTTGTTCAAAGAATAAGGTGGGATAAGTTCTTTGGTGGAAGCATCCAAGGGACTGAATCCAAAATGCTTTGACTGGGCAGAGACACCCCTTCGTGAAGGAAGAGGAGATAGGATTCCATTTGGTTTTGGCGGATTGTGTCGGTGCCGTGTTGAGTGGGATGTCAGATTTTGTTTTCCTTGAATCGAAGGGACAGGAAGAGTGGGATAAATAATATATAAAAGATCCTATCATAGATTTTTTTTTTTTTTTTTAATGTGAATCAAAAGGAGAAGATTTGGTTCGGTTTGGAGACACGTTGAATGGTAAGTATAAGCTTTAAATAAAAGATACTGTTTGTCGTAGATTTTTTTATATGAATTAAAAGGAAATTGGATAATTTAATTGAGAGACTGATTTGTTGGTGTTGGGTGAGAAAAACTAGCAATTGTATCTTGGTGTGTAATGGGTACTCAGAAGAGTTGTGGAAGGTCAATTAGGGAAAGTGTTGGTCTCTATTTTGCAAATATTTGTGTAGTACATGAGGTCAATTGGTAGGTAATTTAGCAAATGATGTTGTTTTTTCAACAAAGGTCTCAATTGAGAAGTGATAATTTTAAATAAACTATGCATCCACTTGCCCGGATCCAAACAAAACCTCTAAATCAAAAAGATAATTAAGCTCCTATGTTTCTCATTATCTCTCAATATCTATCTTCCTTTGTTTCTTATTTCTCTCTATCTCTTTCTTCTCTTCTCTCTTCTATATATATATATAATGGCATACGAAAAATGCACCACCAACAATTCATCGCAAAAACTTCACCACCAACAATTCATGGCAAAAAATTCACCATCAGCAATTCACCACCCGAAAATTAATAATTAATCTCATTAATATTAAAAATGAATGCAAATAATTTTCCGTGGTGGTGAATTGTTGGTGGCGAATTTTACTTGAGGTGAATTTTTCGGTGGTGAATTATTGACGGTGAATTGCTAGCCATGAATTTTCCTAGAGCCAAAAAAATATAACTAAAATATTATTTTTAAAATGAATTAGTAATTTTATAGTACTTAAATAGAACATATATTATATCAAATATTATATAATACTAAATATAATTATATTATATATAATTTAATGTGTACTAATTTAAAAAATATTATACACTAATTATATAATATATTATATTTATAAATAATCATTTCTATTATAAAATATATATTATATTTTTATATAGTATAACTTAAATTAATATAGTATCATTTCTCAAAGCATATTTAAGATATTTAAATTAGAGATATTTTAAAATAATCATTATGTCTAAGTAATTATGTAATTATTGCTTGAAATTCTAATATTTTTTTATTAAAAAATTTCACCACAGGAAAAAGAAGGTAGTTTTTTAAAATCGTAAATAACATCTATATAACATAATAACAATTAATTGTAGAATTATTATTTATATCCTTTCAATATTAAATAGCAATATAACATATTAGTTTAAAATTATATATGTTAATATATTAAATCTATTTCATAATACTTTACAATTTTAACTAGTTGACTTTAAAAATATATCAATCTATAAATTAATATCTAATATTAAATAGAATTTAAATAATACATATTATATTTGTAAGAATTTAAATATATAATAAATAATACTTATTTAATGTATACATTATTATGTAATATTTAATAAGGTTTAACTAATATTTAGTATGAATTATAAAATTGAATATAATATAATTATACAACAAGTATTATATTGTATTATATTTATATGTTATTTGAATTTGTATAAAATAAAAAATATTAATTAATAATTATAATTATAATTTAACAATAATATTTATCCAATCTATCTCATTTATCCACCTTATATGTATTTGAGATATTAACATCCACCTTAAGCCCTAATTTCCAAAAATAAATAGTTCAAAAAAATGTAATTAAAACATTTATTATTGAGAACTTAACACACCTGCTTCAAATAATAAGAATTTATTTATCTTTAAATGCATTCAAGCATGCAAAAATATTTTATTTCAAGCATTGAGGGTGGAACTTGGGAAAAGCGGTGAAAGCGGAAAAAATGATAGTAAAAAGACAAATGGTCAGGATTCTTTCGACCGTATTGCATCCCTTAAGCAGCAATATCTACCTTTGATTAACTTTGTCAAGTCGGTCTTTTCAAATAGGTAACGCCTTCGCGTAAATAAAAAGAAAATGTTTCTTTGTCATAATATTTTTATATGAGCCAAAAAGAGATTTGATTAATTCAAATATTGATTTTGATTGTGTTGATAAATAATATAAAAAAATGTTTCTTCTCATATCTAATATTTAGTATAGTTTTTAAGTTATAGATTTATTATTATAGATTAGAAAAGTGCATATTATTTTTAATTTTATTTTTTATAAAATGAAATTAATAAATTTATCTCAGTTTTTATTTAGTTTTGGGTATCTGTTTAAATATAATCTAATATTGATAAATTTGGTACACTTTTGTGTTAAGATTGATTCATTTGTTAATCTTTATTTATTCTTGTTTATTCTCATTTACATCTATTTCTATACATTAAATTTTATCTTATTTCTATTTAAGCATCTTCTCATATGTTTACAATTGAGGTATCATTTATTGCACCTACATTCACACTCATATTCATGCATTCACTCATTATCTTGAAATTAGCATCTTTCTATCCAAGTTCAATCTTACATCACTTAGGAGTGACTCAAGGCACTCGAGATTGAACCTCAAATTTAAAAACTTTAAAATTAAATTTCTAGACTTGTGCTTTCCTACTAGTAGTTGTGAGTCGACTTAATACATGTTTTGTGAGACTCATTGCTATGTTTTGGCATTTAAATATATTTATTTAAGTAATTAGATGTAAATAAGATGTTTATATGTTCATACGAATGGTGATTTGAGAACAAAGGTGATGTAGGGAGCTCAAAATGTTTTATTTTTATTTTGGTCATCTATGAGTAAACAAGAAGCAAATTATTATTCTGCATCATATTGGAAATTTTGTTTTTATTGAATACTATAAAGGTTTCTATCTTGAAGTGGTTTATTATTATCAAGTATTTGCATCTTATTTTCTATTATATTATTTTCTTGTGTAAATAATTTCATTACAAGTGGTATCAAAATATGATCTTGGCACTCAAAAGGAAAGAAGCAATGAATTTTTTTTTCTAAAATATGGAGGGTTAATCAATGACATGTTGAAGTAGCTACATTCTCGATTTGAGGTTGTGTGTTCTATAATTTTGAAGGAGCCGCTCTAAAATTAGTGTTTTCACCAAATTCACTTCCAAGGTTGCAAAACAATGAGTTTATTGAAGATTTTCTCACCAAAGATAAGTTATAATAAAAATTTAACTAATTCTAATTTATTTTGAGTAAGGTATTGCAAAGAGTATTTTGGTAAAAAAAATGGTGGGGACTTTAACAAGAAGAAAGGGAAAGAATCTAATCACATTATGGAAGTTTCATAATAAAGATGAGTTGGGTTTAAAGGTCAAATCTAGTGGGAATTTTGACATACTATCTTCTATACTAAAGAACGTGGTTTTCCTACTAGGGGAGAATAAATAAAATATCATGTTTTTCATGGCTATACAAGGAGATATAGGTGATGTAGTCATAGAAGGAGAGTCCAAATAAAGAATTGTTTGATCATGTAGTAGAGAGTGAACACAATGAAGTTAACATAAAATAGTCAATTAATTTTTTGTTTTCATTATCATGAAATGCTTACAAAATTTCTTTTGGCCTATCACACATAGATTACAAATACAAATTGGCTCATACTCCTACCACAGGCTCATTGCAATCTTATGTTGGAAGTTTGTTTGTCATTGATCTCAACAAATCTATGTTGTTACATTGATGTTAACCTATGGAGATGCTTTGATTAGTTGCATTATGTTATCGTTAGTAGTATCATTGATGTTAACCTTTATTGTTGCTTTGATGAACATGTATTTGTGGATGTTCAACCTCTAGTGTGGTTTGAGTTGATAAGAAGGTATTGTGTTGTTGTGGGTTTGGTTGTGATGAGAATGTGTTCGTGGTACTTGGTTTCTAATTTATTTTGAGAAAAAATGAATAAAAGAGGAAACAACTATTTCAGAGAGGTGTTTTGTATGGAAATGCTTCTTATACTCACTACGTTTCCAAGTATCAACAAACCATAACCTTCTCAACATAAGACATATAAAAATTATGCCAAATACATATTCCTAATATTTACTACACATACCAATCCTGGAAAAATTAGTTATCTTCTACTCTTTATGATTCCTCCGATGGTGGGAATAATTGCCAAGAGACGAAGTTAAAATAGTTAATTTTCAAATCTAAATAATTATCTATCTATAATTAATAACAATTTACTATTCCATAAATATTGATCTTTAAATTAAGTAACTCCCAAAAAAAATCAATATCAAGAACTTCAATACTAAAAATAAATATTAATTAGATAACTAATTATGATTAATGAAATACACACAATTGATAAATCTACAACTTTAGAAAACATGCTCTAAAGGCATTGACCAATGCTATGGAGACCTGCTACTTCTGATCACTTTAGTAATCTCTGAGAAACTATGCATTGTCCATTTCTTAGCATATTCTAGAATTTTCCCTTGCTCATGACAATTATCTATCTTCTACAATTCCATGGAATCATTAAAGCCAATATGGACAAGTTACTAGGCAAATAACTTCAACATTTAGATCACTGGCAGATCACTGACCACAAGCTCAAGATGATCTATAAGATTAATAACAAGCTTTCTTTTTAAGCTATACAAATGGTCCCTAGCCACTAGTTCCTAGCATTAGGGGAGAGGGTATCATCATGGAGTAGAGTCCAATAGTAGGGGTATAAGTAGTCCACAATGGGCCCATAGTAGAGCATCTTAATATCCAATTGCAAAACACTTTTTATCCATAAAATACACAAACTGACAAATCATGTGATGCCACATCAGTGCACCAATAAAACATGACTTAATGCACCACTATCGGTGTCACTTTTTTTTGGCCCTTTTTGGATACCTCAACAAAAAGCATGTTGATGTGGCATCATATTTGATGATGTGACCTAAAATAAAATATAGAAGCACATGAGTTGCCAAATAAATTGTTGTACAAAATTGGGATTGATTTGAAGTTTTCACATAGGATTTTGAAAAACCCAAAGTTAGGGTGCTCCACTATGGGACCCTCTCCCTTAGTCAATAGATATAGAGTAAACATGAACATTTCCTCCCACTTTCTAGACTATATCCTCAACCTCCAAGAGCCAAAGGTTGACACACTACTACTACTTCATGAAGTGTTCAAGCAAGATTTTCTCCTCGAGGATGTTGATATCATTGTGTTGGCAAGTCATGGTATTGGTATTCCCTCTCCAAGAGACCTTCCCAAATTGTTGCAGTCGAATGCATTAGTTAAGAGACAACCATTCCTTCTAAATTTGGATATAGAAGAATTGGCACGACATCGTTGATGGTCAAGTTTGGGCAAGGAATTCCTTAAGCAGTGGGTAGGTATTGAGAATGATAATATTTTTTGTGGTTGGAATATTTTGTTGAAGTAGTCAATTCAGATGAGTTCTATTGCAAATTCAAGTAGTTGGCCAATAGCACTCGTTCTCAACCTTTATTTTTTTCTTTCTGCTATTCATCTTTGGCTAGTACAATTGAAACCATACTAATCTGATCCTTAATGATTTTGTTTGATGTAAGTATGCAGTCTCCACACAACTACTACAATTGAAAGATGTTTAGCTAAAATAAGTTGATTATGTATCGTTGTTACAACTATTCCATATGTTTTATTGCGAAGCACATATACAACTTGACATTGGAAAATACTATAGATTTTTGTATTCTATTGTTTTTTATGATTATTAATATAACATCGATAAAAAGTATTTCAATGTCATGTTTACAAATATTGAAAAAAATAATTCTATGCTATCATGATATATTATAAGTAATTACAAACATAACACTGATTTCTTGCAAAATTAGTAACCATAATTGATTATTAGAATATATCACTACATTAGTTCAATCACTTATTTTTGTTGAAAAGGCCAATAGACTATATTAACTACATCATAATATAATTAATGATCATTTATAAAATGAATTGAAAGAAGCCTTAGACATGCATCATCCTTGTGCTCCACTACAAGAAAACAAGACACAAGAAAATGACTATAGCTCGATATACTGATAGTTAATGCACAATAATTTATTGTCATAAACCAAACACATCTATATCATATTGCACACACGATACATTTCATACATTGATTTGATCATTTTCCCATTTCTTTAATTAATTGCACATCGAGCCAATGCCCACTTACCTCTTTTGATTTAAGGATTGTTTACTATGCACTTATTCGAAAACATACAAATTTTGAAGGACAATGATATTAATCAAGAAATGTGTCATCCCATCATCTATTAAAAATCAATCTACTTTCCTACAACTTGTACTGTAGAAAAATGTATCCTTCTACATTTTCACACTTTTTTCGGCCCTCCCTGCTAAAATTGGACTTCTTTATGCCTTATTTGGTCCTATTTTGCATCCACAAGCCTAATTAAATGCATTTTTTGAGGATAATCTCGACATTCAATAAATGAGAAATCATAATTAGTGTTTTTGGGTTATGTGTTCTAGATCTAGTGATCTGGGACTCATACGCTACCTTGGGCGTATGGGTCCCACCTATGTTTCGGGGCTTGATCCTGAATATTGCATTAAACTTAACATTTCTTGAAATTTTTGTCCCAAGTTTAAGTCATTGGGACTCATATGCCACCTTGGGCCTATGAGTCTCGCTTTAGATTACACCTATTTTGAATTCAATTCTTGGCGGGATTTTATTCTCCTAGATCTGATGTCGTCTTGTAGTGTTGTAATTTTGGGAAATTTAGCACAAACAAGTATAAATACAAGGTTATTTCACATATTTTCTCCTAGCAAGTTGATGAGAGCATTCCCAAGGCAAGTTTATGAGATCAAGAGCATTCAAGAGCTGATTATCAAGCCTTTTGGAGCTATATTCAAGATTCAAGCATCATGTCAAAGTCTTCATACAACATGTGTGTGTTTGAGCTAACATTTGTGATGTAGGTTTTCATAATTCAAGCAAGCATTCAAAGACATTATCTCATATCAAGAACAAGAGTAAAGATCTACATTCATGCTAGCCATTTATACAAGTTTCATCCTTTATTTCAAGGGTTTGGTGAGTTGCAACATTACATTTGTTCATTCATCATTCCTTCATGTTATTTCATTTAATGTAAAGGTTTGATTACCAAAATGGGGTTTTACCAAGGAAAACCCCTATCCACTAACAAAACAACATTTTTTCCTCTTCATGTGTGATTGTAGATCTAAGTGATTTGGAGCTTGAATATCCTTTGAAGAAAAATTTGCAACATTGAAGAAAATTGTCAAAGTTGTCAAGAAGTTGTCATCTTCACGGAAACACACCTACAAGCCAGAATTCATATTTTCAGACTTGGAGATCAGACAACCTGAAAGTTACAAAAGATCACTAGAAGATATAAAATTTTCAGCCAAACCCTAGTACTAGGACTAAATCACCACCTTGGATGCATGAGTCCCATTATACCACTTTTGAGCAATTGTGTGTAGATCCTAGTTTGTCAGTTGCAAATCCCAGATTCAACCCAAAACTGGGACTAAATCGCCCAAC
The DNA here is from genome assembly GCA_007115665.2 of Sequoiadendron giganteum. Taxonomy (NCBI): domain Eukaryota; kingdom Viridiplantae; phylum Streptophyta; class Pinopsida; order Cupressales; family Cupressaceae; genus Sequoiadendron; species Sequoiadendron giganteum. Next base: position 538,224,288 of record CM021109.1, read on the forward strand.
TTGGCATATGAGTCCTAGTACACATCAAAAGTCATAATTTCAGCATTGTAGGCCTTGTTTTGGACATCTCTAGTCTTCCAAGTGCTTCTTTGTTCATTCTTAATTTTTTATTCCGATTTTAAGTTCCATTTCCTAGGTCATATAACTATATTTGCATATTTCTTTGATTTCCTTCTTCCTAAGCATTTTATTAGTGGTGAACCACCTTTAATCACACCTAAGGAAACCTTGTAGCAATCCTTTCCCTTAATTAAATCATCGGGTTGATGCCTCTAGGGTTTCCTTTAATGAACTGAGAGTGAAATAGGACCACCCCTAGTTTTTCCATCTCCTAAAAGGTGGAGTAGCTCCTATTTCCTAAGGTTCACAGCTACGTCAATTTCTCTACTTGCTAAAACTTTGACTTGTGTCAATGGTCAAGTACTTGAATTTAGTTGTGTTTGCTTACCCTTTTGCACTCAAAATCTACATAATTAAACTCATATCTTTTGTCTTCCAATTCATTAGTATTTATTTCTCATTGAAACTACATTTCTCAATAATAAATACATTAAAACATATACCATTATTATAAATTCCAATTAAGACATCCTATTCATATACATCTATTCAAGTTTGCATTTACATGCCTCCGACTCAAAATTCATGGACCTTCCAAAGGAGCTGGTTTTCTTTTATACTTTTACAATACTTACTCTTAAAGGAAGGTTATTTGGTTTTCTCTTGTTTCTCACAAATGCTTTGCAATAGTGAAATCGTTAAAAAAAATCAAATTCTATAGCTCTGATTTAGTAGATAACAATGATATCAAACTTTTGCAACACTTTCCAGAAATGGAAGAATTGTGCATTGATTTTCCAGTAGCACCTTTTACACAAGTTAGTAACTTTTTTATTTTTGCACTCACTTTTCTTTATTTACACTTCTCTCCTTTTTTTGACTTCAGTTTTGGAAATAGACAATGGAATTGTTGTAGTTGTCCCTGTTGATGAGATTTTAATTTGTCCTATTTATTTCACCATTCCTTATGATTTAATCCATTTTCATGATGATATAATATCATTCATAATATATTTATGAACTTTACATTGATTCCCTGAAGCATTAACTATGATTAATGATGATTTATAAACGTTTGTATGTTTTAGTTAGTTGATGCTAAATTATGAAGATATTTTATGATGAGTGATAATTATTAAATTTCAAGTATTTATAGAAGGATTAAAATATCATTTGTGGAAGGAATGAGTCGTTCATGCAGCTGAAAAGAAGAGAAACAAGTTGATAGTTGCCAACATGTAGACTTTGTTGTTGGAAAAGTGTAGAAAAAGTCAAAAAGGTAGTTTCAGTCAAACAAGCATATCTCCATTGTTTCTTAATGAAATTGAGATTTTCAAAAAGATCTAAAAAGATGAAAAGGAGGAGCATGAAACCCAGAAAGTGTTTGAAGAGATACACAATAATAAAGGAGCTATTAATGACAAAAGTTGACTAAGTAAAAAGTGGCGACTAAGAAGGTAGAGATTTAGTCTTGAAAAGAAGTTGGATATGGATTGCCAGATATTTATACACATCAAAAAATCTCCAAAAAATCAGTTTGATCATAAAAGAGCTCAAACAAACTCTTTTCCAATTAGCCAGATGAAAAGTTGTAATAGGACTCTATTGTCTAGTCATTGTATTTATGTCATTTGAAGAATAATCCTTTTCCTTGTTTGAAGGAATAATGGGACACCTATTAGATGTTTGTTAACCTATATATTTGAGTATGTAATCAAGCAAAAGATAGAAGATAATATAGAAGGAGAGAATTCAGTTTATTATTTTTAGTCACCTATAGCCACTGTTGAAGACACTCACAACAACTACTATGCAAAAAGGTTTCTTTTTAGCATTAATATTTGTGTTTTGTTTAAGTTATTGAATTTTAGTTATTCTTTCACACAATGATGATAGATTAGAAGTTTCTCATGGTGCACATACAGTGCAAACCCATCATAAGTTTATAGACCTTGCATGATAATTTAATGTAGGCTTGCAATGGGCCAAGTGGACTATTCAACTAGTTACATCCCCGAATTACAAAAGTCTACAACACATTAGTTAGACTCTACATTTTTGAAACTGTGCATGCCTTGTATTGTTGTCCTAGACCATAGGAGGATGAATTTTGTTGTATATTTTTATATCTACCTCCTACACTCATGAATATGTTTACTTCAATTGACATATTGTTCTATTGATTTCCCTTTTCCAATATTGTCTAAAGTGACAAAAGATAAAAGTATTTAGGGGTAGTTGTAGTAGATACTATTCATGTTATCTCAAGAATGAATTAAGGAGAGAAGATGTTAAGAGAATATGGATACATCCATACAACAATGTTTCTATCTTGATGAAAAATAAGGAAAGATAAATTTATTGGATTTCATGTTGGTAGCTTTCATGTCTAACCGATGTCCATCTCTTGTTTAAGGACAAGCAGAACTTTAGTTGGGGGGGATGATGAGCTTATTATTTGTCCTATTTATTTCACCATTCTTTATGATTTAATCCATGTTCATGATTTTATAATGTCATTCCTAAGATATTTATGAACTTTACCTTGATTCCCTGAAGCATTAACTATGATTAATAATGATTTATAAACGTTTGTATGTTTTAGTTAGTTGATGCTAAATTATGATGATATATTATGATGAATGATAATTATTAAATTTCAAGTATTTGTAGAAGGATTAAAATATCATTTGTGGAAGGAATGAGTTGTTCATGCAAGTAAAAAGAAGAGAAACAAGTTGACAGTTGTCAACATGTAGTTGTTGCTGGAAAAGTGCAAAAAAAGTCAAAAGGTAGTTTTAGTAAAATGGGAATATCTCCCTTGTTTCTTAATGAAATTCAGATTTTCAAAAAGATCTTGAAAGTTGAAAAGGAGGAGCATGAAACCCAAAAAACATTTGAAGAGATACACAATAAAAAAGAAGAGTTTTTAATAATAGAAGTTGACTGAGTAAAAAGTGGCGACTGAGAAGGAAGAGATTTAGTCCAACCTCCACCATTTATTATACTCTAAGTTTTAACTTGAAAAGAAGCTGGATATGGATTTCCAGATATTTATACACATCAACAAATCTCCAACAAATTAGTTTGATCATAAAAGAGTTCAAACAATCTCTTTTCCAATCAGCTAGATGAAAAGTTGTAATAGGACTCTATTGTCCAATCATTGTATATGTGTCATTTGAAGAATAATCCTTTTCCTTGTTTGAAGGAATGATGAGATGCCTATTAGATGCGTGTTTTAACCTATATATTAGAGTATGTAATCAAGAGAAAGATAGAAGATAATATAGAAGGAGAGAATTTAGTTTATTATTTTTAGTCACCTATAGCCACTGCTGAAGGCACCTGCAAAAACTACTGTGCATAAAGGTTTCTTTTCAGCATTAACTATGTTTTGTTTAAGTTATTGAATTTTAGCTATTCTTTCACACAATGATGATAGATTATAAGTTTCTCATGGTGTACATACAATGCAAACCCATCATAATTTTATAGACCTTGGATGATAATTTAATGTAGGCTTGCAATGTCAGGTGGACTATTCAACTAGGTACAACCCTAAATTACACAAGTCTACAACACATTAGTTAGACTCTACATTTTTGAAAACTTGCATGCCTTGTATTGTTGTCCCGAAACATAGGAGGATGACTTTGCTTGTATATTTTCATACCTACCTCCTTCATTCATTACTATGTTTTCTTCAATTGACATATTGTTCTATTGATTTCCCTTTGCCAATATTTCCTAAAGTGAGAAAAGATAAAAGTATTTAGGGGTAGTTGTAGCAAATGTTATTCATGTTATCTCAAAAATGAATTAAGGAGAGAATATGTTAAGAGAATATGGAGAGACATCCATACAACAATTTTTCTATCTTGATGAAAAAGAAGGCAAGATAGATTCATTGGATTTCATACTAGTAGCTTTCATGTCTAACCAATGTCCATCTCCTACTTGAGGACAAGCAAAACTTTAATCGAGGGAATGATGAGATTATTATTTATCCTATTTATTTCACCATTCCTTATGATTTAATCCATGTTCATGATGTTATAATATCATTCCTAAGATATTTATGAACTTTACCTTGATTCCTTGAAGCATTAACTATGATTAATGATGATTTATGAACGTTTGTATGTTTTAGTTAGTTGATGCTAAATTATGATGAATGATAATTTTTAAATTTTAAGTATTTGTAGAAGGATGAAAATATCATTTGTGGAAGGAATGAGTCATTCATGCAACTAAAAAGAAGAGAAACAAGTTGATAGTTGTTAACATGTAGTTGTTGCTAGAAAAGTGCAGAAAAAGTCAAAAAGGAAGTTTTAGTAAAATAGGCATATCTCCCTTGTTTCTTAATGAAATTCAGTTTTTCAAAAATATCTGGAAAGCTAAAAAGGAGAAGCATGAAAAATAGAAATTTTTTGAAGAGATACACAATAATAAAGGAGTTGTTAATGACAGAAGTCGACTGAGTAAAAAGTGGCGATTGAGAAGGCAAAGATTTAGTCCAACCTCCACCATTTATTATACTCCAAGTGTTAACTTGAAAAGAAGTTGGATATGGATTGCCAGATATCTATACACATCAATAAATCTCCAAAAAATCAGTTTGATCATAAAATTGTTCAAACAAACTCTTTTCCAATCAGCAAGATGAAAAGTTGTAATAGGACTCTATTGTCTAGTCATTGTTTTTGTGTCATTTGAAGAATAATCACTTTCCTTGTTTGAAGGAATGATGGGACACCTATTATATGCTTGTTAACCTATATATTTGAGTATATAATCATGCAAAATATAGAAGATAATATAGAAGGACAAAATTTAGTTTATTATTTTAGTTACCTACAACCACTACTTAAGGGACCCACAACAACTACTGTGCAGAAAGGTTTCTTTTCAGCATTAACTATGTTTTTTTTAAGTTATTGAATTTTAGTTATTATTTCACACAATTATGATATATTATAATTTTATCATGGTGCACATATAGTGCAGACCCATCATAAGTTTACAAACCTTGGTTGATAATTTAATGTACACTTGCATTGTCAAGTGGACTGTTCAGCTAGGTATACCCCTGAAATACACAAGTCTACAACACATTAGTTAGACTCTACACCTGTCATTCCAAAAATGGCAGAAGTTCATACTGAAAATCGATGTTGTGAATGAGAAATTTGTAGATAGTATCCTATTACTGCACTGCATCCTCAAAAATGCTCCTTTTCTAAGAATATTTAGAGGTTATCTACACAATCAATTGTAACATGGTGTCTATGACACATATATCTAATTTCTAAATAGTCTTATACAATTACACTAGTCTAACCCTCAAGTTTTTCTCTAGTCTATTGACCTAAGTACCACCCATAAATTAGAATAGTTGATCTTGTAAAATATAGTTTATGTATAGGCAAGTCTGCAAACTATATTTTCTTTTTGTATAGAATTACTTTACATGATACAATTTTTAGTACACATCATACTTATACTTTTGGTTCTTATAAAACATGTTCTTTCATGCTTTGTGAAAAGTATATTTATGAAATTGTACAAAGAATTATAATTACATAAAAAATTCTTACTCAATATAGTCAAGCTTTATTAAAAACTATAATTGCCATAGATATAAAATGATATGTATCATAATTAGAAATAACAAACATATTCAATTTCTAATCTTGTTTTTATCATGTTTGTTTAATAAAAACAAAAAAAAAACATAGCTTCTTTGTATCAGAAAATGCTTTTTTTCTCAAAAAACAATTGAACATGACATTGAAATGAAACACAATAAACTCAACATTCCCACCAACCAAGCCTTCGTCATTACTCTACATATAGTCTAGTGTATGCAATAAGACATAAGTTACCATCAAAAAAGATTTTACACTACACAAAGTTCACTAACACAAGATTTTATGACAATAAATAAAGAAATAGATACTAGTTATGACACCCATAAATTAATATATGCCATGGTGAAAAACAACATACATAGTACACTAACAAAGTTTTCAGTTTAATCAAGGGAACACGTGTATGCACAATGCACACTGAATAGATAAGCATCTCTGTAATTGGTAATGTGTCAAGATATATTATATTATGTAATGTCAAGAACTTACCTTGATTTCTATAGTTAATTATGACAGTTCTAAGATATCAAAAAGTGAAATTTTAATTCTACAATGACAAATATTGATGCACATGTCAATGCTAAATAACAGGAACCATTACGTACAACCCTTGTTAATTATTTCATGCATCTCTTTGTTGCAAAAATTTATTAGCAAAAATACTCTCTATACTTAGACACTCTAGCTCTATCATTTGTATATAATGGAACTTTTAGAAGACCTCATTTTCTTTCATATCTTGTCGATACTAACCCTGAAAGAAGTCACTCAATGTTCATTGGTTTCTTGCAAATGGCTTAGGGAAATGAGACTACTTACAAAAATCAACTGCTATTGTTATGATTTGGCAGAACACAATGACATTAAGCTTTTGCAAAGTTTTTCTGAAATGGAAGAATTATGCATTGACTTCCCGCTTGTGCATTTTAGACAAGTTTAACTCCATTTCTTTTTGCTATCAAGTTTTTTTCTTTTCTTTAGATTAGTGCATTATCTAACTATAATTCTCAACATAGATAATAGAACTCACTAACTTAGTTTGTCCCTTGGAAATTTGCAAAAAATGATATTGAATCTAGATGCTTCTCATAGATATCCTAAAAACTACCTAGAATTGTTGTTTTCTATTTTGAAAAATGCTCCCCTTTTGAAAAAAGTCAAAATTAATCTATGTTACAAATTGCTTGATACTGAATGTGATATGGATGTACAAATTATAAATGGTGCTCTTGAACTACAAGGTCTATTCCCAAAAATTGTAATGATATTATTCTTGGCTCACTAAAATGCTAGAAACAGTATTCAATTTTGTTTGGCATCTCTAATATACTTTTGTATTACTTGTTCAGATGTCACAATTACTTAATCTAAAACAAATACTTTTATATATTATAAATTATTTTTTGTTCTATCACAGACACATGGTTCCTTTATCTATCTAGAAAAATATGTTTCTTCTTTTCAACCAATGTTTATTTTTCTCTTCTTATAAATTATTATTTGCAAACTATATGACATAGTATACAGTGCTAGCATTCTGCCAATTTGCATTCTCTTATCAAAATAGCATTTTTTGAAAGTCATTGCAAGTACTTTCTGTCTCTTAGATAATTATACTCATTGCATATAATTATACATCATTTTAATTTTATGTGATATAGTTGTGGTTATTTGATTCAATATTGATGAAAGCATTAAATTTTATGACTTATCTATTAGATTTAAACATTCTACAAATAAACAAAAACTACTACCGAAGTTTGTTTGGATACAAAACTAAGAATACACAATTATTTGTTATCTTTGGATGGTAATCGATTTATAGATATTATTTTTCCCAGATCTTTACATTCTATCATGCTTATATAACTTCTATCATTCCACATATGTTTATGCTATGAACATAATTCTTCTTGCAAAAGCCCCCAAAAAAATCTATCTCACTCCAAACCCCTTTTTCACACTCCCTCTCTCTCCCCCTTTGGTATTTTTGTCTCTCTCACTCCATCTCCCTCTCTTAGGTCATTATCTTTCTCTCTTTGTCTCTCTCTATCAAGTCTCTCCCTCCTACCCTCTCTCCCTCACTCAAGTCTCTCACTCCCTCCCTCTATCTCTCCCACTCACTCTCTCTCTCTCACCCCCTCTATCTCTCTCCCTCTCTCTCACTCTCTCACTCTCTCACTCTATCACTCTCTCTTAGGTATCTCTCTCTCTCTCTCACACACACACACACTTCCTCTCTCTCTCTCTCTCTCCCACTCCCACTCTCTCTCTTTGGTCTCTCCCTCCCACCCCCTCCCCCTCTCTCTCTCCCTCTCTCAATTCTCTCCCTCCTACCTCCTCTCTCTCTCTCTCAAGTCTCACCCTCCCAGCCCCTCTTCCTCTCTCTCTCTCCCACTCCCTCTCTCTCTCTCACTCTATCTCTCTCCCACTCTATCTCTCTCCCTCTCTCTCACGTCTCTCCCTCCCACTCCACTCTCTCTCAAATATCTCCCTCTGTCTCATGTCTCTCCCTCCCACCCCACTCTCTCTCAAATATCTCCCTCCTACCCCCTCTCCCTCTCTCTCTCTTTATCAATTCTCCCGCTCTTACCCCCTCTCCCTCTCACAATCATTCACTCTATCTCTCTCATAATCCTCCTCTCTGATCCTCTATCTATATCTCCCTCTCTCTCTCTCCCCCTCTCTCTCAAGGTATCTCCCTCTCTCTCATGCCCTTTATCTCTCTCCCACTTCCTCTCTCTCTGCTCCTTGTCTCTATGGATGTCTCTCTCTCTCCCTCTCTCTTAGGCATCTCCCCCCACCTCCCTCCCTCTCTCTCTCTCTCCTCCCTCAATCTCTCTGGATCTCTCTCTCTCCCTCCCTCTCTCTTAGGTCTCTCTTGTATCTCTCTCCCATCCCTCTATCTCCCACTCCCTCTCTCTCCTACTCTCTCAAGTCTCTCCCTCCCACCCCCTCTCCCACTTTGTCTCCCTCCCCCTCTCTCTCAGGTCTCTTCCTCTCTCTTAGGTTTCTCCCTCCCACCCCCTCTCTCTCTCTAGGGTATCTCCCTCCCACCCCTCCCTCTCTCTCTCTCTCTTAGGTATCTCCCTCTCTATCTCTCAGGAATCTCCCTCTTTATCTCTCTCTCTCTCACTCCCTCCCTCCATCTCTCTCTCGAGAATCCCTCTCCATGCCACCCCCTCCCTCCCTCTCTCTCTCAGGTATCTCCTCCCCACCCCTCCCCCCCTTTCTCTTTATCTCTCTCTCTCTCACTCTCTCCATCTCTATCTTGAGAACTCCATCTCCTTGCCACCCTCTCCCTCTCTCCCCACCTCTCTCCTCCACCCCTTCCCTCTCTCTCTCTCTCTCTCTCTCAGGTATCTCCCTCTCTATCTCTCTCTCTCTCTCGAGCACTCCCTCTCCCTCCCACCCCTCCCTCTCTCTCAAGTATCTCCCTCCCACCTCCTCCCTCTTTCTCTCTCCCAGGTATCTCTCCCCACCCCCTCTCTCTCTCAAGGTTTAGGGTTGAGGGTAGAGGGTTAATGGTAGAGGGTAGATGATTTAAGGGTTTAGGGTTTAGGGTTTAAGGGTTGAGGGTAGAGGGTTTATGGTTTAAGGGTTAAGGGTAGAGAGTAGAGGGTTGAGAGTTGAAGGTTTTAGGGTTTAAGGGTTGAGGGTAGAGGGTAAAGGGTAGAGGGTTGAGGGTAGAGAGAGAGAGAGGGTTGAGGGTAGAGTGTAGATGGTTAAGGGTAGAGGGTAGACAGTTTAAGAGTTTAGAGTTTAAGGATTAAGGGTAGATGATTGAGGGTTTAAGGGTTTAAGGGTTGAGGGTTGAGGGTTGAGGGTTGAGGGTTGAGAGAGAGAGAGGGTTGAGGGTTTAGGATTGAGGGTAGAGTGTAGAGGGTTAAGGGTAGAGGGTAGACAATTTAAGGGTTTAGGGTTTAGGGTTTAAGGGTTTAGGGGTTAGGGGTTAGGGGTTAAGGGTAGAGGGTTGAGGGTTTTAGGGTTAAGGGTAGAGAGTAGATGGTTGAGGATTGAGGGTTTTATGGTTTAAGGGTTGAGGGTTGAGGGTATAGGGTTGAGGTTAAAGGGTAGAGGGTTGAGAGTTGAGAGAGAGAGAGAGAGAGAGAGAGAGAGAGAGAGAGAGAGAGAGAGAGAGGGTTTAGGGTTGAGGGTAGAGTGTAGAGGGTTAAGGGTAGAGGTAGACAATTTAACGGTTTAGGGTTTAAGGGTTAAGGGTTTAGGGTTTAGGGTAGAGGGTTTAAGGCTAGAGGGTTTAAGGTTTTAGGGTTTAAGGGTTGAGGGTTGAGGGTTTAGGGTTTAAGGGTAGAGGGTTTAAAGGTTTAGGGTTTAAGGGTTAAGGGTAGAGGGTAGAGGGTTAAGGGTTGAGGGTTGATGGTTGAGGGTTGAAGGTTGAGGGTTGACGGTTTAGGGTTTAGGGATTCGGGTAGAGAGTTTAGTTGGATTTAAAAGGGTTTAAGGGTTGAGGGTTTAGGGTTGAGGGTTGAATGGTTTAAGGGTTAAGGGTATAGGGTTGAGGGATTAGGGTAGAGAGTTTAGTTGGGTTTAAGGGTTTAAGGGTTGAGGGATTATAGTTAAGGGTAGAGGGTATTGGGTTGAGGGTAGAGGGTAGAGGGTATTATGTTGAGGGTAGAGGGTAGAGGGTTTAAGGGTTTGGTGTTAAGGGCTTAGGGTTGAGGGTTTATGTCTCCCATCCCTCTATCTCCCACTCTCTCTCTCTCCTACTCCCTCTCTCTGGTCTTCCCCCCACCCTAACTTAAAAACTCTCTCTCCCTCTCAAGTCTCTCTTTCTCAAGTCTCACTACCTAGACTAATCTCTCACTCCAATCCCCTCTCTCACACTCCCTCTCTATCATGTCTCACGTACCTCCCACCCTACCTAGAAAAATATATTTCACTCCAACCCCTCTCCCACACTCCCTCTCTCTCTCCCTCTTTGGTATTTTTGTATCTCTCAAGTCTCATCCCTACCAACCCCTCTCTTGTTTTCAGGTCTTTCCCCCCACACTAATTGGATAACTCTCTATCCCTCTCAACTCTCTAACGCTCTTAGGTCTCACTCCCTACCATGCTACCTAGACTAATCTCTCACTCATATCCCCTCTCTCTCTATCTCAAGTCTCACTCCATTCCTCTCTATATTTGGAAAACATTTCAAAGCAACACATTTGGCACTCACCAAATTTGGTGAGCGGAAAATTTGGCACTCTCCAAATTTAGTGCTCTCCAAATTTGGCGCTCTCCAAATTTGACGAGTGCCAAATGTGTTTTTACCTTGAAACGGTAAAATAGGGGTTAACCCCATGATTCAGGCTCACATGCTTCTACATTTGTCTGGTTCAGTGCTTTATCCAACTCAAAAACACCTTTTCTATGCAGTTGAATCCTTGTTGTACCAATCTATACTTGATCTATCACCTTTTTACCACCAATTTGCATGCTAGACAATGTAGAAGAAGATATTTTGAAGTTTCTACATAATTTTACATTATCTCAAGTAATATATTCATTTTGGTAATTTTGAAATGTTTATATTTAGTATATTTATTTGTTTTTGACAACATAAACCAAATTCCTTTCATAATTTTATGAATAATAACAATTGGACATAGAATTCAACATTGAATTAGATGGGAGTTGCATAAAAAAGTTCCATTTTTATGAGTTTGAAGAAAAAATGAAAAACATGAAATAATAGTGATGAATTCATGTTTAAACTTATATAAACGACATCAACTTAACACAAATTTTCTTATGAATTCTATTTGCATTGCTTATAGTAGTCCATTTCCTACATGGCTAGTGGAATTTACTCTAATTCATTTTAGGTAGATGTTTATATTGACTTTTTTTGTTTTGTTTTGATAATTTATAGACCATTCATTTGATGATTTTATTAATCTTCATTATTACACATAGAATTCAACATTAAATTAGATGGATGTTGTATGTAAAAGTTTAATTTTTAGGAGCTTGAAGATTAAAAAATGAAAAAAATTACATAATAGATACAAATTCATTATTAGTGATAGTTGTGGGAAAACTTTTATTTTCAACTAATTTGGAAAACCTAAGAACTTTCATCAATGTTAATGCAAGTTTCCATTCATTCATACCATTTACCTTTCTAAGAAATAAAAAAAGGGAAAATTTTGAGCAATTGAAAATGATTTTTTTCTTTCTAAGTTACCTCATTGCAAAATAAATAGTGAATAATTCCAAGATATAGAATCACAAACCCTTCTTTGAATTCATGTTCTTCATGGCTTGGTTGACAATCACAATGTGGTTTTGACAACAATAAACACAAGATTCTCTAGTTTCCAAAGGTGGCAGCAACTTATACCCTAGGTTTGACACTTCTTTGCTCCTAACCACTTTTCCACACTCCAAATACCCCCCTACAACCCTTCTTAACATTGCTCAACACTTACATGAAGCAATTTTATACAAATCCCTCAAAGTACTAGGTTTTACATAGTATAGTTGCAAAAACAAACAAACTATCCTCAATAACTCACACAAAATGATGATTTAGAAACCCTCCTTTGGTCAGAACATGTATATAGGCCTACAAAAAATAGTACCAAGTTTCATATATTTTCACCAAATGCATCAAAAGTTATGGGTTTTTTTTAAGCTTGCTATAAACCCTAGGTTGGGGACAACAATGTTTGACAAGATATGCGAGTATTTGCAAGATCATGATGGGCCAAAAAGTGGCGATATGTAAGTGATATGATGGCCCATGTGGTTGACAATTTTTTTAACCCAAAATTGATGAAATGAAAAGGGTTTTTAAAGGAGATTCTCAAATTTCCACCAATATAAATTATGTTTTACTTTGAATTTAATAAATAATTATTATTTATTTTCTATTTGAATTACGATTAAAGTCCTGATTAATAGGTTAATTGAAAAACATCTATAGCTTTCAACCGGTATCACATTTTTTGAATCCAAAACATGTGTCACATTCTATGCTTTGCATACTATAGGATTAAAAAAAGAAAAATAAATTTCATGAAGTTTTGACCAAGTTAAGGTGGTCAGACATACGAGTTTTTATATTTTTTAAAATTTGTAATAAAAAAATCATAATTAATTATTTAATTGGAAAAAAATTACAAAAAAAATATGGATCACATCGGGACATGAGTCCTCTACTTATATCTAAAATATTATGAAAAATATTATCATTTTATTGTGGTTAGGGTTGTCAGACAGACACCTACTTCTTATTTTTTCCCTAAAATTTAAGTACTTTTGCATTGAAATTTAAAATTTTCACCAAATAGATTTAAAAAAAAAAAAAAAACCTTGTAGTTTAGAAACTACATTCAATTTTCTATTGATTCTATTCTTACATATTTTTGAAATAATATAGATAACTTATTCAAATTTTTACGTCAAGTTGCCTAACTCTGATTTTTTGAATTTTCATCACAACTTAAGGGCCTATTTTTTCCATGATGATCTTGCACATACCCATGCAGTGTTTGATAAGTTACATTAGTTATGCAATATATAGTAATGCTTTGAGTTGTAAAGATATGCAATGGAATCTAATCAGCGATATGAATATATTTCATAAAATTCTTGGTGTGTTTCATAAAATGCAATGTAATCAACGGTGCATGGATATGTTTGAAAAAATGCATTACTTACTTTTCTTGTGGTATGGAGGTAGAAATGTTTGATAAGATGCATTAATTGTAGACATGTTCAGAAAAATGTGGTAGCATAGAATAAGGCAGTGAGTTGTTTGAAAGAATGCCTCAAAGAAATGTGGTCTCATGTTGATGTCCATCACTATGAGACCACATTTCTTGGAGGCATTTTTCTAAACAACTCACCACCTTCTTTTATAAAATGCTTTGGTAGATATGTATGGAAAAGGCTAAGGTAGACATGTATGAAAAATGTTGTAGCATAGACATGTTTGATAAGATGATTTAGTAGACATATATGAAAAATGTTGTAGCATAGACACATTTGATAAAATGCAATGTAATCAGCGATATCAATATGTTTCATAAAATGCATTACTTACTTTTGTTCTATGTGTGTTTGTGAACATGTAACATTCAACATTATGTCAAGGAAACAACCAAAGCCTCTAACACCGGTGAAATGTGTAGTTAAAATACAAGGAGAAGAGAATAAAAAATTATAGCTTGTGAAGCAAAGGAATTGCAGCCCATACAACAAGAAATTCCCATGCAATCTAAGATAGATGCCCAATTGGCAGAGCAAAGGGAATGAATGAACAAAATTTATGGAAGGACACAAATGGATCCCAAAGTTGGGGGCACATCATCAACCATAGGTGAAGTTCAATGCACATCTCCAGTTGAAGACACACCAACAACAACATGTGGTTTTCCAAGTACATCAGAAATCACATCTACAGTCCAAGACACACCATCAACAACATTAGGTTCTGAAAGTACATTAGCAAACACATATCTATTTGAAGGCACTCCATAAATGACATATCAAGTTGGAGGTACAACATAATTTACATGCCAATCTCAAGGTATGTCATCAATTGCACCTCTGATTGAAGGTACGCAATCTATCCCCAATGTTGTTGACATTCCTAATGTTGACACAAATTTACATTTGAGAACTCCTCCTATGGTTTTGCATAGAAAACCTAAATTTTTGATTGATATTGATTCCAATGTTTTGAAATGGATGCCTAATAAGATTCCAAAATGTTCATGTCAAAGATATGCACAGAAGATATGGAGTTTATTTTTTGAGAAGCTAAGTGAGGGTGGAAGATGCCAACTACTTGTTGAAATGATGAGGTAGCTCAAATTTAGGCCCACCAAGAAGGATTTTGGGCTAATATTTTTGAATGATTCAAGTGAAAATTTCATTGTAAAGAACTTGATGAGTGGTACAATCATGCGATGGGTCCAAGTAGTGAAGGTAATTATTTATTTCATAGATTTTTTCATTTAGTAGATGATACTAACATTGCAAAATATGAGGATTGTTGTACAATAACAGGATCGAGCGAGCTACACTCTTTTAGAAGCTCCAATGTAGGTACATGGACTATCCATACGTGGAAGATGGCATTCCTAGTACACAAACAACAATATATGACTAAATAAACTACTAAAAATTGCATATAAATGACTAACTTTAGTCACGTGACTATTAGTGGTTTATTTGTAGTCATTTATAACACCACTAAATTTATTACTAAAATTTTTTAATCATTTATTTAGTCATTGATTTTAGTCATTGATTTGGTCATTGATTTGGTCATTGATTTAGTCATTGATTTAGTTATTAATTTAGTCATTTATTTAGTCATGATAGTGATATATTTAGTCATTAATTTATTTATATATTTAGTCATTGATTGTTGTTAACTGGTCATTTATTTAGTCATGGCAGTCATATATTTAGTCATTAATTTAGTCATTACTTTAGTTATTAAATTAGTTATATATTTAGTCATTAAATTAGTCATATATTTAGTGATTAATTTAGTCATATATATAGTCATTACAAATCAAATCTAACTTAATTAATCCTCACAAATTTATGCATATAAACTTCAAGTATCATAGATATTCAAATGTTGAAGAAGCACCATGAAATGAAGACTAAAATTCTTGAACAAATATGATTGATCAGACACAAACACAAACAAATTACAAATCAAGAGGAGCCACAACACAATGTTTATGAGTGGAGTAAAAACCACTCTGAAAATTTATTTCATTAAGCCTCATTGGCAAATCAAAATCTCATTGGTTACATTCAATGTCTCAGTGACACTGTACAACTTACAGACACTATATAAACAAAATACTCCTATTTTCATATACTTATACTGCTTTCCCCTTCCTTAATTGTAGTCCTTTTGGAAGGGTAGCGACCTCCTATAGGGGCTAGACCCATTTAATCCCCTTCCAAATCCATAGCTTTCCAACCGCTATTGGTTTCGGCTTCTCCAAACTCTTGCTCGCTGGTATTCACCTTTCACTTCTCTAATTTGGAGCTACAACTTGAAAATAAGGTTTCAAAATTTGCACATCAAAAACTAAAAAAAATCAAATAATACAGAGGATAAAATTCAAATATTTTCGTTTCCTTTTCCAACTATGGCACCCTAAACTTAGACACTAGATATAGTGAATGTATCAAAATTAGATATAACATCCATCAAAATCATATTTGGAAGTAGATTTTTATCAGATATTGTAGTTGCAAGTTCCACTAATTATAATAAAGAAAAATAGTTTTACCTTTTTGCATCAACTAATGCAATTCTGATAACTTTTAGAGGATCGAAAATGCTAGCCTTTATCATATCAACATAATCACCTACAAGTTGCAACAACACATTAAACTTATTAATTAGACTCAACATCTAAGAAAGAAAAAGAAACTTCAAACATTATCAATTTAGTAAAAAAATCATCAATTTCAAATATCAAAGTAGCCAATGCTTCACTCTCTACATCCTCTACTACAATCAAAAGAGGCCTTTGATTCTGTGATAAATGCAACAAGAAATTATATTATTTGTCAAAACTTATCACTATGTACTTATGAACTCAAGATCATTAAATCAAATCAATATTACATGTCTTAGCTTATCAATTGATCTCAAATTGTATATACACCTTTTTCATATAGCTTAAGGGCATCTACAATAGATATGCACAAAATGAATTTGGTGGAAAGGCTTTAAAAAATTTCAAGCGAATACAATTCGCAAGTGTAAAGACAAATTCCACAACCTTTGCCAACATCCTCCCTGCCTGCTCCAAAATGGGAGCTTTGAAACAAGATATGGATAGCCATCAATACATAGACAATACACGACAATATCCCTATAAGAAATGTGGTCTATGGATTGCAATATTGCAGGATATGCACAAAATGGATTTGTTGAAAAGGCTTTAGAAACTTTCAAGCAAATACAATTGGTAGGTGTAAAGCCAGATTCCACAACCTTTGCTAGCATACTCCCTGCCTATAATAAAATGGGAGCTTTGGATAGGGTATGCACATCCATCATTTAGCATAATACAAGGTGGATTTGTGTTAGATATTATTGTTGGAAATGCTCTGGTAGATATGCAGGCAAAATGTGGAAGCACAAACAAGGCACGTGAATTGTTTGACAAAATGCCTCAAAGAGATGTCATCTCGTGGAATGCAATGATTTCAGGTTTTGCAGAAAAATGTTTGTTGAAAAGGCTTTCAAAACTTTCAAACGAATGCAATTGGCAAGTATAAAGCCAATTTTTTTTCCAGAGTCCTCCTTGCTTGTGCCAAAATGGGAGCTTTGGGACGGGCTATGAACATGCACCAAAGCATCATGGTAGGGGAATTTTCGTCAGATGTTATAGTTGGATATGCTCTGCTAGACATATATGCAAGATGTGGAATTGTAGAGAAAACAGAATTCACCCACAAATTAGTCACAGAATTCCTCAAATTGGATGGTCCAGGCTGAGGGAAGAAGATGAAGTTACTTATTCACCCACAAATTAGTCACAGAATTCCTCAAAGAGGAAATCAGCATTTAGTGGGCAACTATAGACGAACATGCTGCACCTGACGAAAGTGCTGCTGAGCAGCTATGATTGATGACACTTCCTTTGAGTGTGGATTGCTTTTGCTCTTCACACTACTGAAAATAAATTTTGTAATTGGATTTCTAAAGAAACAACTTTTGCTGCTATTTGAGGGCTTGTCATCACAGCTTTTGGGAGAAGCAGGGCAGTACTGATCTTGCTTATCAGAACTCATCTTGTTTTGTTGATAGATCGGAACGCTAAAGCTCTGTGTTGCAACAATTTGGTTTCCAAAGAATTGGTATGGAGGTTAGCCAAGGATGTGAAGTATTTATTATACATAATCTCTTGGTGTGCAAGACAAGAAGTTTGTGAGCAGCTGCGACGTCATTTCCTCCCATCAATTGGGGTTTTGACTTGATCAAGAACGTGTGAATTGACTTGAGTGTATACCAATTCCAACTATTTGCATGGGTGCACCAAAGTATTCCAGCGGCAACTATTTTCGCATGTGTAACGAAATTTCCAATAACTAGGTAGTCGTTTGGAAAATGAAATACGGAACAACTCAGTACATAGCGAAAATGACACTCAAACGCGTCTTACCTCTCATTCGATATTGGAAAATTGTATGCCGTTGGTCAAAACATTCAAATGTTTATTATAGATGAGTTTTCTTCTTAGCATTTAAAAATATTTTTTAGCCAATCTTTTAAACGTTGATTTATTTTCAATAGGCTGTAAGGGAGGCCATAGGGCAACTTCTTGGCCGAGATTCATTTGAGGATGTAAGATGACACCATGCTGATCTAAAGATATCCTCAAGCTTTGTAATTAATTTTCATTTGGAATTTTAGTGGATCTCAAATGAAAGATGTCTCAATCAAAATTCTAACGACATTTTTATCAAAGTGTCCTTAAATAATCTTGTTCCAAATTGAGTAATGAGACAAACGAAAAATATCTATTCCTTATATTAGACCTACTTAAATCATGCCCTCCAAATTAGGTGATCATATATAAGGAAATTCATTAGTATACATAATGTCTAAAGAAGATACATTCATCACATTAGAGAATTTATAACATTTTGAAGGAAAAATTAACACTCATAGACTATCTAGAAGAACACCTCATCTCCCACTACCTTAAGGATGGTGATAAAATGATATATCTCAATATTGATCAATCAAAAGCCTTAATAACAGGTAATCAATTGACAAGGTGGTTGGATATGTTGGGACTAAATTTCATCATGTCAATTTTTTCTCGACTCCCTTCCTTTCGTATACCTATGTGGTATGATCCCTTGTCAATATTTGATATGAGAAATAAGGGTCATCATGTCAAAATGTGTTTTGGGTTATGTGTTCCCTTCCCTTGTCTTCAGTCAATTTCCCAAAATAAAAATAAAAAATTAACAACATTAGCAACTTTAAAATCACTACAAAAAATTCAACCGGGACCAGCTTAAATAGATCAGATTTTTAAGAAACTTGTGTATATATATTGTAAAATAAAACTAATGAAGGGTCGCAATGAAGTGCAGGAAGAGAGCCATAGAATTATGTTTCTCTTCCGTAGGATAAAATCTAATTAGACGGACGCCTTCTATCTTACACCGGTTATTTCATAAAACTGTACAGATTTCAAAGATTGTATACTATAATTTAGTACAATTATAAGAACATAGAAATGTTAAAAAAAATCTATTAGACTTTCCAACAACTTAACTGGCGAAGGCTAAGAAGAACACTTACTTTCGCCGACATAGTGTATAGAAATTTGTGAGGGTTTTGAAGTTCCACGCTATTATCATCCAATTGCAAAGCTATTTGCACCTCATGATGCCCAGCTTTAGTGAAGGCTTGTAACGGACGAGCAGAGCATAGTGAAACCCTAAATGGAAGTATGCAGCTACTCTGCCACAAACAACCTCCAATACAACTAGCCCAAAGCGGAATACACTGGCTTATGAATTAAATGAGCCAGAGAGGGAGATTCAAAGTTCAAACACATTTAAATTAAAGTTTCCCATTGTTTAGAATTTTTTTAGATGTCACATAATCTGTAAAGTTTTGAAAACAGAACAGTAACTGTGTGGTAATAGAAAGGCTAACTGTAGTTTATCACAAACGAAAATGTTAAATCCAGAAACTGATAGTGTCTTAAGAAGTGGAGGCGGCACCACATGCCAGATAAGACAGTCAAACTCAAATTGCGCAGCACTGTACAACACTTGCACACAGGCTCCATATGTGTTGTTGAGGAAAACATAACATAAATGAAATATTTACAAAGACAAATGAATGGAGCAACAACAACAATTCTTTATTGTTAGAATTAGACAATATCGCTACAGATTTGATTTTTTGTTTCGACACTTTTATAAGCCGGGGCAACGAGGAGTGGAAAGGGGGAAATAAAATCGTGTTGCCCTGGTATTCCTTCTATTTTTTGCTGCAACACACCAGGATATATTAACAAAACCCCAAAAGGAGGTGTGATACATGTAATTAAAGGGCCACTGCAGCTTTACCCTTCATCATCAAGTATTGAGAATTCATAGTCCCCATGGTATAAATTCGTCCATTCCCGTGTACAAACCAGTGGCAGAAAACATCAAAATGGGAATGGACATTTATTGGGCAAATAAACGGACGTGTTGCATTTGACGAAAGTGTTTCTGAGCAGCTACGAATGATGCCACTTCCTTCGGCTGTGGATTTTCTTTGCTCTTCACACTACTGAAAAGAAATTTTATACCTGGAATCCTAAACAGAAAACTTTTGCTGCGATTTCGGGACTTCTTATCACAACTTTTGGGCGAACCAGAGGCATGATGAACTTGCTTATTGAAACCCATCTTGTGTGAAGAAATTCTTGATTGATCGGAATGCTCAAGCTCTGTGTTGCAACAGTTTGTCAAATAATCGGTGGTAGTGGTTGGTATGAGGTGTTAGGCAAGGATGTGAGGTATTTATAAGCTTTAATATAATTTCATTTCTTGGTGTGCAAGTCAAGTAATTATTTTAGAGCACATGCAATCTCATTTCCTCCCCTCCTCAGAGAATTTGACTTGACTGAATTTCGACTGCAACGTGGGGTGAGAATGGGCAAGCCAGAATAATCCATTATCAATTGTCTTTGAGCGCCCAACGAAAATTCCTAGAAACTTCTTCAGAGACGCAGGCCGTTGTCGATAATGTTAACGGTTAATCGGGAAGCTTCTTTAGGTTTCTCTTTTAATTCCTTTATTTAAAAGTTTGGTTTAATTTAGGAAAAACAATGGTCATTTGAAGTGTTAGCAAATGATAAAAGGGGGATAACTTATGATGTAAATTTGATGGTTGTAGAGGTGTATTTATGTATTTTTGTTGTAATATATAATTAAAAGTTTAAGAAAATTGTATCGTATGAATAATTGTTAAATTTTAAATAAGATGAATATACAATTTATAAATGATTATATTTATAATAAGATATGTTTTTTTATTTGAAAAATAGGTTTGAATAGATAATTGTCATAAATATGTATTTGAACTATTAAAATTAAGATTTGGTGATGATTCTTTGGTATTGTTTAGTGTTGGTGGTGTATTAGATCATCATATAAAATATTTCTAAATACAAAAATTTGAAAAATAATTTATCACTTACTTTTAAAATTTACATTTTAAAAGAAACTAAATATTATATTTTATCTTCTTGTTAAGTTGTTTCATGTGTGTCAAAGATTAAAAATAAGTATAGTGTAACAATAATGAAGAAACCAATCTTAAAGCCATTTTTAAACAAACACACACACACACACATGTCAAACTCAAACATGAATCTTTATTTTCTCTCAACATTTACTAGAATATACGAATAAAATTTCTCTTAAAATCATCTCAAAAAATACTTTCTAACATCTTTGCTTTGGGTGGTCCCCACTCTATGGCTCCTTCGGGCCTCATTGTCTAGATGTTGATCTTCCTATTTTTCAGGGATTTGTTGCTTCTAGAGTTGTTTCTCAAGAGGTTTTTCAGAATGTTCTTAACAATGATGAAATTCCTATTGCTCATTTTTTTTCTCTCACCATTCATGATGTGTTGATTGATAGAGTCATGGTTGGTTTGCAAGCTGCCCTTATTGGGAGATTTTTTGGCTTTAGACCAAATATTGTTGTTCTTCACAAGTGGGCTTTTGAGCTTTGGGCAACTCCTAGTCTTCACATTATGGCCTTGATGAATGGGTTTTTTTTTCTTATTTCTATTCATTCCTTGGAGAATTGCACTTGTATTCATCATAGAGGCCCCTGCTTTTTTGGTAAGGCATTTCATCACCTTCAAAGCTAGTCTATAGGCTTTGACATTACAAAGCTTAACTTGCAACCTATTTAGTTGTGTCTCCCTGATCTCCCTTTGGAATTTTTTGGATGAAGATATTCTTTGGGATATTGCTAACGTTGTTGGTCATTTTATTACCTTAGATAAGGTCACTAAAAATGGATCCAACTTTCTCTTTGCAATATTTTGTGTCTTGGTTGAGTTTGGTTTTGTGCTACCCAAAAGTGTGAATCTCTGCTCCAAGCTTGGGTCTTGGGAGCACGAAATCCATTATGAGTCTTCTCGGTTGCATCAGCATATTTTTCAAGGCCAACCTCATCACAATAAAGAGTTGAATATACTTCGTTGAATACCCATAATGGTGAAAATCTTATTTAGTCTATTATGACTATGGCCTCCCATGACATTGTTGACAAAGTTCCTTTATTAGGGGTAAAAATGAAGATGGATGGTGGGCCTACTACTCCTTTTATTGAGTTTCCTCCCACTATTGTTGGTAAAGAGAAGTTTTATGTTTAGATCTTCAGTTTGGATGGTGCTTCTCACCTAATGCCTACTCTAAGAACTTTGTTGAAGTTTGGACTCAAACCTCCTTGATTAGCTTTTGTTGGTTTTGGGTCCTTCCAAAACCTCTTCTCGGTTTTGGGTTGGTCTCTAGTCAAAAGCTTTCTTGGTCTTGTTGTTCTCCTTGTCATTTTTCCCTTCTCTCCTATCTAGTGAGTTTTTTTTCTTTTTTCCTGTATGGTTGTTTTGTAATGGGTACGAGCCCTTACAACATTTACCTTAATCAAAAAATATTATTTGATTCCAAATATATTATCATGGAATAATTATAAAATAATATATACTCTTTAAAATATCAAAAAAATTAAACACAACTTTACAAACCCCTAACAACCCATTATCAAAAAACGCAAACCTCATCCACCATAGTTTACACTTGTTTCATAGATACTAGTTATTGTCATTTCAAATTAAGAACTTGGTCATCCTAATGCTCAATATCCCTGGAAAACTCTATTTTTTATTATAAGTGTGAAAATATGTTAAGATTGATATTTGAATTAATGATATATATATTTTAATACTATTTCATAATGTAGTTTAAGATTTTTTGTTTTCATTAACAAATAATTTAATTTTGATGCATTGGATGACATCTAGGTTGACTCAACTACTTAAATGAAACTATATTAATGATCATATAACTTAATTAAGAGTTAAAGTAACCATAAGTTGACTACTCATAACCCTAGATTGCAGTGTAGAAAATTGTATACCCTTTACAATTTCACACTTTGTTTGGGTCCCTTAGCTTATCAGACTTAATTATGCTTCTAAATTGTCAAATTATGCATCCAAAACCTTACTATTCCCATTTTTTGAAAGGGAAACTAATATTTAATTAATGTAATTAATATTTTAATCACCCTAGAATGTGAATATCACAGACTTATAGGCTAGGACCCATTCACCCAAGCGAAAATGGGTTCCCTTTAAGTCCTAGGACCCATTTTTAAATATGTTTTTGGTGGTATTTTTATGATTCAAATTCAGTATGCAAGACTTATAGGCTAAGACCCATTCACCCAAGGGAAAATGGGTCCCCTTTAAGTCCTAGGACCCATTTTTAAATATGTTTTTGGTGGTATTTTTATGATTCAAATTCAATATGCAATTGTTGGCTTTTGGAATCTATTTTTTGGGAAATTAAATAAATACCTAGTCTTTTTATCAATTCAAATCTAAGGATTAGTTACAAGACTTCCTATTGAGAAAATATTATTGTCAAGAGCATTCAAGAGTAGATTTATCAGTCATTTATTGTAGCATTCAAGATCTTAACATCGTGTTGAAGCTTATGTGTGTTCATGTCATCTTGTGAACGTTAACATGCATTGTTGATCCTAAAGCATCCAAGCATTTCCAAGTGTCCAAATCCATCAAGAAATGCAAGATCAAGTTCGTTGGAGTGATGTGTTTGTCTTCGATCCTCTAAGGGAAGCCATTAAAGGTTTGGTGAGTTGTAACAAGAAAGTGTTCATTTATCATTTCCTTCTCCATTATCATTATCTTTTTATCAAGATTTAATTACCAAACTTGGGGTTTGACTAAGGCAAACCCCCATTCAAACAAATTTTTTTTTACCTCTCTTTGTATGTGCAGATTATAGGTTGAAGAAGGATTGAAGATCTTGAAGAGAAATTTTATATTGTCCAATAAGTTTCCATCATTGTTGTCAAGCCATAGAATCTCAATTGTAAAATTTATTTTTGAATTTTCGACAGTGAAACCTAGACAAAATAGAAGCTAAGATCCTACCTTAGAGGATTGCCAAAAGGATTTCCAAAAGCCCCAACCAGGACCCATTCGCCCTAGGGAGAACCAATCCTTTAGAAGATCTCAAAACCTACTTTTGGTGATTGGTACATGTGTCCTAACCCTTCTTAGATTTGCATGCAAATTGTCACTTTAGTTTTTGTACTTTTGAGAATTTGCATTTCATGTTCTAGGTCTTATTGTTCATTTCATTTTAGCATTGCATATCATTTAAATTTGGTTTTAGATCCACCCTATTGTCTTAAAGACCGAGATCTAGGTCTGATTGACTCACCATTAAGGTTGAAAGTCAATCCTTACAGGTCTTGTGATCTCTTTCCTAATGAAATTCCTTAGGGAAAGGTATAAATAGAGAAAATACCCCTTATAAAGTAACCCCTTTTCCACCATTTCATTTTGTTGAACCTGGCATTGTACATCATACCTTTTCTAATTTGGAGATCCTTGAAACCCTAGATCTAGGTTTTGCATCATCTTGTTTTGCATTTAATTTAGGGTTACATATTGCATGGTTGCATCATTTAAATTCATAAAAATCCAAAAACATTTCATACATTCTACATAATAGCTTGCATTAAAGTGTGTTTCAGTCATTTAGATCAACATTAAATCATTCAAAATTGTATTAAAAAAGTTGTCATTTTGTTCATAAATTGTCATTTAAAACTGCATTTACATTTCATCATATTTCCTGAAAAACTATCATTGAAGAATCTATTTGTTGTTAGGAATAGTGGGCATAAATATCAAGTTAAACACTAAAATTTAAAATTTTCAGAGCGCTATCCTGGGACTCATTCACCCTAGGGTGAACCTATCCTAGTATAGGTGATTTTCCAAATTTCTACACATTGTATTATCTTTGTATTATTAGACTATTTGATCTTGCAAATCTCTATTTCAGTATTACGTCGTTGCATATTTTTGTAGTTGTTTGAATTTAGTTCAATTTGTGAAAGATAGTTCAATGTTTAAAAAAAAAATTGGCATTCAAATGTAATCATTTTTAGATTTTTGCATCTAAAATCAATCAATTATCATATTTTAGATTTGAAATTTGCATCAAAATTCATTTATACTTACATCTATTAAGCATAACATGTTTCCTTTTCAAAAATATGGTTTTCATAGGGTGTCACATAGCTTTTATGATTGTCACCTCCCTACTTATGAGAATAATTTGAGGAAAATAAATGAAACCATTAACAAACATGCTAGTCATCCTCCTAAATCCTCTTCCATTTATTGCAAGGTTATAATACAAGAGAGTGCAATCATGGATAATGATAATGACTCTTCTCCTACTACCTCCCCTACTTCGAAAGATATTGTTGGGAAAGAGGATAAAATCATTGATATATTTCCTCCAAAGAATAGTGAGATTTTTTGGATGAAGGTGATAAGGTCACCCTTGATCCTTCACATTTACATCAAACCATTGCCCAATCAAGTAAAAATAATAAGCCTAAAAAATTCAAGAAGCTTAAAGTCCATGATCCTCTTGAACATTTGCATCTCCTATTATATGAATCTAAAATTGAGCATGATTTCTATATAGTTTTATATTGTGGGTTAATTAAATTACCCCCTAAACCTCACCGATTAACCAAGAAACAAAGAGATACAAGTGGACCATATTGTGTGTATCATAGAATGTTTGGACACCATACCAATGATTGTCATGATTTACAAGAAATATTAAGACAATTTGAGCCCCCTAGGGATCAAATTGGATAGCATGCACACACTTGGCTCCTTGCCATTTAATAGTTGTAGAATCATAGCATACTCACTATTACATGTATTGCACTTTATGTAAATCATTTTTCCATATTGCAAGGAGCACCATATCATCATTTATCTCAGCTCATCCTTGTCCTACATTTTGGGGGGCAAGGGGATTGGTAGCCTTGTCCTAATATGACACTTGTTGTTACCCCTTTGGCTAGTTATCCGCTTTATGCATATGATGAACAAGATTGGGATGTGGATGACCTGCTATAGGTTTCTTTTTTAGATCTCTATCTTATTTTGATTTCATTGCAGATCTTTGTTCTAGTCTGTTTTGAGCATTGCATATCATTTCAATTTGGTTTGGGTGTAGGATGACCCTAATTGTGAGAGCTTAACACTTTCAAGTCTAAGCATATAAGTGGAGATATTGATTTTTTTCCACCATGGTGAATGAAGAAGTTTTGAAATTAGCACATCTAATTTAGATGGAAGATGCTTGGTTGGTTAAGTTGGTAGTTGTTGTGAATCAAATTGAAATTTTTTTTCATGATAATGGGATGGATTTTACAAAATCTAAACAAAGGCAACTTTAACTTGATCAACCCTCCATTTTTTTTGTTTTATCAAATTGATATATGCACTTTACAATTCAACCTCCTAAATAAATAAATAAATAAAAAATCCATGTTTCTTGCTTTTTGCATGCCAAAATCATGCTATGATACCAATTGTAATGAAATAACTTGCACAAAAAAAAAATATAATAGAAAATATGATACAAATACTTAATAATGCTTGAGAATAATAAGCCACTTGAGAGAGAAAACCTCCAAATATCTCCAATGAGAACATAATTCACAATATGATCATCATAAACTAACCACTAACCCTTATATGTATCCCGTCCAATAGAATCAAGTATACCGTTAAACTTATATAAAAATATATTAATCATCATATAACTTAATTAAGAATTAAGATAGCCACAAACTGACTACTCATAACCCTATGCACATTAAAAAGTAAAGACATAAAGTAGTATAAATTTTCATTCTACAACTCCCTATGTGTTTTCCTTTGCACAACACAACACAGAAAAAGAATACAAAATCTTACATCCTTGTTTGTTAATTGATCACCATAAGTTTTGCACTGCTTCTTATGTCTTTCCCTCAACTCTGTCTGTGTGTAGGAAAATACAGTAGAAAGAACCCAATAAAGAATTGTGAAACACACATCCCCATAAACAAACCATTGTAGAAGCTGCTTAAACTGAAAGAAAAGTATAAATATAGACGATGTCATACGGTATAAATATTTCCCATCTCTGGAAGAAAAGTATGGATAAATCTCTAAGATAGACGTACATGTTGCAGCTGACGGAAGTGTTGCTGAGCAGCAATGAGTGACGATACTTCTTGTGGGTGTGAATCATTCTGTTTCTTCTTCAAACAGCTTTCATTCAGGAAGCAACCAAAAAGAAATCTTACAATTCGATTGCTAAATACACGACTTTGGCCTACCTCATCACTACTTTTGTCTGAATCCTTGGCATCTTGACTGTGGGTGTTCATACCCATCTTCTATAAAAATATTTCTGATAATTAGAATGCATAAAATTTTTTGTTTTCAATAATTTTGCAAAACTGTGTATAACAGGATTGGCAATGGAGTTGAGGTTCTCTATTATTTGTAAGCTCAGATTTCTTCATTTACAAGATAAGGTAGACTCTGTATGAGGAAGATTTCATTTCTAACGTGTTGACTTGACTAAGATTAAGGAAAATAAATCTCCACTTCGCGTATTCGAATTTGTCTTGAATGGTTTATCAAGCGTGTCAGCACGTTATATATATTGTAGAGGTAAAGCAATGCCATTGTCGTTTTGGCAATGTCTTTCTCTATCCTTCAATTTCTAAATTGGCATCAAAGTCTTGAGTAGGTAGGTGTCCCATCTACCTAGATGCCTTTAAAAATATCTTTATTTAACTATTAGATTAATACTTTAAAGGCTTTTAACAAATATAGTGGAATAGGTGGATAGCAGAGGCACGAGCAGGAGTTTCAGTTGACCAGTGGCATCCTTTCCAAGTCGAGAGGTCCATAAATTTTCTGGTAGTAAGCTTAAAACTAATCAGATTCTTTGTGTTTTATTTTTTATTTTTTATATTTATAGATAAAAGAATAAGAAATGATTGAGGGAAAAAATCCTTTATAAAATTTATTTTTTAAATTTGTTGGAGAGAATTTAAAAATTATAGATGAATGATATGTCTCAATCAAACCTCATAAGTTGGTAGAGTAAGTTTTTAGTTCCACTTTAAAAACAATCAAAAATCTAAAATATGAACAGTAAGGGCTCATATTCTTTTGACAATATTCTAATTTACTCTATTGCAAAGGTTTTCTAATGGGATCTCTTGCTCCATGAAAATAGTTCCTCAATTAGGAGATTTGTGAAATCAGTTGTATAACTCTATATAAAGATGAAAATTTATCTATTTTGTTGTTTTTCTTCTTGTCTAGCATACACTCTTAGTCTTTTATTTAATTAAATTACCACTTACACCTTTACGAGGTGTAATAGAGGCACATAGATATTTGGCATGATAGTGGTTTGAAATCAATCACATAATTGCACAGATTGATGTGCACAGCCTTATGTATATACATTAAATAATAAAGATGGAAAAAGAAGGGAAGATAAGTTATAAATAAGTAGGGTAGGTTGCAAGAATTTTTGTCTCAGTAAAAGACTGTTAAAGTTATATGGAACTTTGATAGGTAAGTCAACAAAGGTCACAATCTCTAATTAGAGGTTGTGCATCCATTACCACAACCTTTCCTATCATGCTTAGTATTTAAGATCTACACACACAGATATATATTCTATATTTGTAATTTTTGTTCTTAATAAAAAGAATTTTAGAAATAATTTATATTTTATTAGAAAAATAATATACTTAAATATAAATAAATAATAACACTAAAAATTATTATGAAACAAAAGAAAAATAAAATAAAATAAAGTTAGAAATATGAAATAAAATAAAAATAAATTTAAAACCCAAAACTTATTATTTAAACGACATTTGATGGCCAAGAGAATAAGTTAAAAAAAATCAATCTTTGTCATTATATTAAAACATTCTCATTTGTCTAGAAGCAAGGTCAAACTACTATAATTTTTTTTTTTTATAAGTGTACACAAATAAGAAATATAATTGTTTATGAAAGGATTAGCACGATAATTATTTAGTTGCATAAAATCAACAATAATAATTAAATTAGCAAACATATGGACATATAACTTACATGGAGAACACTTTTGAAAAACACTTAACTAGAAAATATATGTATTGATCTTCAAGAAAGAAATACATCCAACATGCTAACACTACTTTACCTCTTATAGTAGATTGGTAGCACTTGTATACTTATAAAATAAAATTGTGAAAATACTAAATCATACTTACAATTTATAGAGTAATGAGAGATAAATACCACAACTGATTTTAAAAAGAATGAGAGCACAATATAATCAAATAAGATGCAATCATGAAAATATGTGTTATTGTGTAAGATGAAAAATTGTAAATGAACATTATGACATAAAATTGGATCCAATATAGAAAATTAATAAAACAAAAATGGTCTTTGAGGCTAGAGAAAAATTATGTTAATGTATGGAAATCAAAAGATATTGCATAAATAATTGTTAAGTAGGATATAAATGTGCAAGTATATGTATATGATTATCCTTAATATGGACAAGATGATAAGATAGTGACATCACAAGAATATTAGTGGGATTTATATGATAAGGTCATAAAACATGAGTTCTAAACATGTATACTCAAAGGATGAAATATGTTAAGAGGTCATAAGGTCTAGTAGGATAAGAATAAAAGTGTAGTTACGAGATGATTATAAGAAAAAAACATTAAATAAGAATACTTAAATAGATAGATCTAATAAAGACATAATAAATAAACATAGATCATGATAAAAATAACTATAAAGGATAATAATTATGATTTATACAAAATGTTATAAATTATGAAAAGATATACAAACAACAAAGTAAACATCAAAATTAAAGATATAAAATATAAAAAATAAGAATAATTTAATTAAGAAAGTATGAAAAATACACAAAAATTATTCGAGAAACAATTATGAATTATGTATTAAAAAACCACATATGTGAGATCTTAATTGATTCTTCCATAACTTTGGGAAATTGAGAGATATTGAAAGGACATGGATTTTCTACTAATGCATTTATACCAATAAATTCCACTTTGGTGTGTCCATATCAACCTACGTGTGGATAATTATAATGAAAAATAAGACATACACAAAAAAATTATTGGGATCATATTAAATTTTGAAACTACTAAGAAAATCACACAATGAATTTTTAGTCAAATCAAACCAAATATTAAAGTAAGGAAATGTTGTAGTGGGTATCTCATAATCAACTTGCTTTGCAAACCAAGAAAAAAAATATAGTAAAGCTTACAAATACCTATTAGTAGAAGAAGTTCATTTCAAATTTTAGTTAGAAAACTTATTTTTAGTAGTGTGAAGAGCAAGAAAAGTCCACACTTGAAGGAAGTGACATATTTCACAGCTACTTAGCAACACTTTCATCATGCACAACATGTTATTTTATAGCTACTCACTAAATGCTGAAATCCACTTTCATGAGTCCTACCACTAATTTGTACATGAGAATAGGTGACTTATTCATATTCTCTATACAATCCATGCTCTATATTTCAGTCATTGTTCAGGATAGTCTATGTTATCTTCGATTTTAATCATAACTAGTAAAATGTAATCTTCTATCTCATTTTTTTGTCAATTTCTTTATTTTTTAATTGAAAACAGCTGTGATGTTTATAAATATGTTTTTATGAATTTGTTATATTATTGATATTAAGTTCTTGATTTTTAGGTTAATTAGCTTTACTATTCTAAATATATTGGAAGATAAAATGTATAAAAATATAGATAGTCTATGTGTATCAATAACATATATTTTTCTTTTGTTACCCTTATAAATAGTTGAAGTGCATTTTAATAATAAAATAAACTAATGATTTGTGTGTCAATTAATAATATATTGAATGTGTTTAAATACTAAGACATAACATATTTTGCAAATATATTAAGTTGGCTCATAATGATTATTGAGAAGAAATGAAAAATTTGAAAATTGAGCTTAAGATTCATTCCCACATGTCACCATCTCAAATAGTGTAAAAATATTAATTTGAATAGTAGAATAATAAATTTTGAAAAAGAATACAAATACATTAATGTATAAAAAATAATATAAATGAAAGAAAGATAAATAAAATTTATAACATTAATCAAACTTTGTAATTACATTAAAATTTCACCATTACAACAATGCTTTCCTATTGACTATAAATTTAGCATATTTGTTTTGAGCCTTTTAAAAGCCGGGATGAGGCCAGGATTGGGAATTCAATGATTCATCATGCGTTCCTCTGGATTTTCCTTATACTTTTTTGCTCTAACCTGTTGGGATATTTTCCTTAGCTTTCTGGCATGTTTCTCCTTTAACCTTGGCTTTTCCTTCATGTTTATGGCGTTTACCACCATACCGCAGTGATCTTCCTTTCTACTCTAGCGGTACCGCAGTGTTGGGTTCGACAATAACCTCATTGCCATGCACGGTCTCCTTCCTCACCGTGGTGGCCGTGGTAACGGTCTTTTGGTTTGGCTTTAGAGGTTACCACCATACCATAGGCGGTGGGTCAACTCACCGCGGTAGCATGGTGAGACCGCTTGTGGTGGTCCTAGCGATTATCGCCATACCACAGGTGGTGGGTCCACTCACCACAGTAGCGTGGTGAGACCAGCTGGGGTGGTCTTGGTGGTTATCGCCACCACCGCGGTCGGTGAGTTCACTCACTGCGGTGGCCGCGGCAAGACCGCCAGTGGCCTGGGTTGGCAGTTACTGCTGTACTGTGGTCACTCAAATGATTGACCATGGTGGCCATGGTAAGACCGGCCGCGGTCAGCCAATATGGCTTACCACCATACCACGAGGCGTGTTGGTCTAGGCACAGTAGCGCGGTAGGAGCTCAGATGAGCTCGGGGTAGTGTTTGACCGAGTTGGACTCGATGTTAGAGCAGTAGGCGAATGATAGGGCGACATGTGGCAAGTCGATTGCATCTGGTTGGCCGAAGACAAAGGTGAAGACAGTGCATAGTGAAGACTTGGGTGAGCTCGGGCGAGCTAACCGCCATATCGCGGTTGGGTCGAATGGACTCGACGGTAATGCGGTAGGGGGTTAGTCGAGCTAGGAGCTCAATTGATCGAGTTGGACTTGACTATCAAAGCGACCAACGAATGGATGGTGGACATGTGGCTGGGCTCAACAGTTTGTTTGGCTAAAATCCAAAAGCAGTTATTACTGCTGACTCTGGGTGGCGAACAAGAACTCGTTTTATGGCAAGAAGTTATTGCCTAGGTGGCTCAATGCAAAGGAGATCTGTGTAGATCGGATGTGTGCCTGATTGTTCGATGCATGAACCTGAGGGTCAACAATTGGTTGGGTCATTGAATGTGATGTATGGCTTGGTCAAAGATATACATTATGATAATAACCAAAAGGTGGCAGATGGGAGAGAGTCGTTGACAGACAGAGAGAGATGTGAGAGGGTGTTCGAGGAGTATGCTAAGGCATTGTAACTATGAGCACTCTGTCTCTAGGATCTAAACATGGTGAACCTACTATGAGGGCGAGTGGTTGTGCTGGCCGAGAGGAGCTAGCTATGATAGTCTGTTATGAGGAGTTGAAGGGAATCTACACTATGTGTTGTGAAGGTGCTAGAACAGTGTGAAGTTTCTGGTTTTGTGTTGCCTGCCATTCTCCGGATGAACAAGATGTGACTCCTGTATTGGCTATCAGCCTAAGATTATATTGTAACTGTTTTCTGTTGCTGAATAATACAATAGCTCGATCTTTTGGAGTGTGGGGTTTTTTACTCGAAAGGGTTTTCCCCACGTATATATGTGTGTCATCATATTTGTCTTTCATGGTTTTTTGTTTGTGTTGAATCTGTTATTGTTTTACATTTACTTCTCTCAGAGGATCAATGGGGGATACTCTGTGCCTGTTTTCACTTTATGGTACAGTTGTGTGTGTCTTTGGAGTGATTTTGAATTGAAATCACTAAGACATTGTTGTCTTAGATGCTTATCTAGATGATAGACTAAATCCTTATCCCCAACAAGTGGTATTAAAGCTAGTAGCTTGTTGCTCATGATACCAACAAGTGGTATCAGAGCATGTTTGTAGGAGGTTGAGGCTTGATGATACCAACCAGTGGTATCAAAGTATTCTCTTGGTTGCTGAAGTTCTGGGTATTTCTCCTATGATGATTTCTTAGCCTGGCAAGCTTGAGGAAGTCTGGAGAAATCGGTTGGTGATTGATCCTTCGATGAGTGGAAGTGTGCACTTCTTTGATTCAACACACAGTTTGAAAGACGCTGGAGAAGTATGGAGTTGATCATGTTGTGGCAATGTGATATGAAGCTCCTGGCTAGTAACAATGTTCTGGTGCAAAGGGCGTGAGATGTGCTTGTGGTTTTGTTGTAGCAAAGAGTGGAGTTCATACTGGGTGTCTATGTGAGAGGCTCCCTGGTGGTATGGAATTGCTTGTGTTGTTGATCAACTATGGAGAGTTGGGCTTGTGCTGGGTGGTTTTTGACTTAGCACTAAAGGCAGTTTCCCTGGTGCTCTGATTGTCTGGAGGCTATGAAGTGACCTTGGTGGTCTACAAATTTTGGATAGCCTAGCTCTCTCATTTGCTTGTGCATGACTGTGGCGTTGGAACTGGTTTGAAATGGACATGTTGTTCCTGTGTGCCTATTTCTTGTACTTGCATGGTTTCAGATTCATGACTTTGGCTCTGAAGGTTTTGTGTAGACTTTCCTAAAAATTCTATGTTGCATTTTCATGTTCTTTCATTGTTCTGGTTAACTGTGATGGTTTTGTGTAGACTCTTAAGTCATCCAGATGAGTAATGAATATGGAGATGTGTGGGTGTTTTATAAACACCGTGGTTTTGTAAGTTTTACACGGTCAAGGAAAACTTGTGTTGTGTGGAGCTATTGTCTGCTATTTTATAGATCCTAGCATTTGGGGTGTGACTGGATGAGATAGTTGCAGCTCAACATGTCTTAGAGGAGGTGTGATGTCTTCTCTACATTGGAATGTTGGTATCTGTTCTTTCATTCAACATTTCTTGTGGTGGTGCTTAATGGTTGCTTGGACTATGGTGCTTGAGTTGTGGATGTGATTGGAAAATCAGATCTGGTCTTTGATCTGGTGTTTGAGTCATGGTTGTCTACATGGTTGTTCTCTTTCTTAGTTTTGCAGTTTTCTAGTGTGATAATATATTTGCAGGGTTGTCATTTGAAGTGGATCTCTGAGTTGTGTAGCTGATAGATTAGCTACCTATTGATTGTTGTAGGACAACTCAGGAGTGGAATGTCTATATCCATGTGATTGCTTCTGTGTTGTTGTAGATCTATTAGCTGACCTTGTCTGTAGTCACTTATGCATTGGCGTGGCTGTTTTGAGATGAGAAGGTGAATGGCATTTTGAGTACCTGAATAGTCAGTTATGGGAACCTATAGCATGTGGGTCACGATGTCATGAATATCTTGTTACATTGCTTAGTGTAAGCTTTTGATAATGATGGTGTGGTCAGTCATGGTGCTTGGAAAGCTCGGTGTCATGTTGCAGTGGGAGCTTTAGCAATGACTAGTGTCCTTCTTTGGTGTTGCAATTGTTGTGTTCTTTCGCATCTGCATGTTCAATATTTGAAGGTGTGTTTCCTATGGTACTTGACAGGTGATGTTGGTTTTGGTTTAGAGTTTTTTGCTTTATGTCATGGTTACTCTTTCTTAGAGTTTTGGAATTTTTCTTTGCTCTTAAGACCATAGCTTGTTCACCTGAAGCATGGTATCTCCTAATGGGGATGTGAAGATCATGGTGTCATGATAATTTTTTTGAAGATTTGACAATGGTCTGGGGTTTCTCTATGTTTTGAGTGCATTGGTCATATGCTGGTGACCTTCATGGTTGCTGTAGTATTGCAGATTGGAGTCAGCATGAGATTACAGGTTGCTGATACTCATGGATGCATGGAGAATAAGGTGAGGCTGGGATTCTTATGAGAATGTTGTTGTTACAACTGAAAGTCCGAGAAGCCTGCACCTTGGTTGAATGCGAATTCAGCAAAGACCTTGAAGGAGAATGCTCTTGGGTAAGTCACGACGACTTGTATATCTAGGATGAGCATGTTTTCTTTTCTCCTTGGTCTGCTCAATAGTGTTCCTATGAAAGGTATTTGTCCATTATACTTTTCAGGTGTGTTATGATTTATCTTTCATTGGTATGAATCTTGACTTGCTTTTAAGATTCTGGAGGATCCATAATGGAAGATGGATAGCATTGTGTATCTCCTTGTTCTTTTGAGGACTGACAGGATATGGTGTATGGGTTAGTCTGATCTTCTTTGAGATGCTTACATTCTGTTGGATGTTGTTAAGTTTTCCCTTTGGGATGTGAAGAAGATCATTCTTGACACAACTGGCATATAGAAGTGTTTGTAGAAGGACATGTTTGAATTTGTTGTTTCTCTCTAACCTGGCCTTTTCTTCTTGAATGTTCTTGACTTAAGATGTAAGATGTCTTTGTGGATCCGTGGTGGCCTTTTGTGGTCATGTGTTGTTAATTTGGTGATGATGTGTAGGTTCCTGTGGTCATATTTGGAGGACCTTGGAAGAACAGTGGAACGTGCTGAGAGAAACATTTCTTGCAGCAAGAGGTTGGAGGTGTATAGATCATAGTGGGTTTCCCTTGTAACTACATGGTTACTTCTTCTTTTTTTAGGGGTTGGTGGACTTGGTATGCCTAGATCACTTGTGATGGTACTTTGTTTGCACTCATCTAGATAGTTCCCTTACAATGGGAGTACCTGGACGTGTTTGGTCTATGACTGGTTGACACAGGGTGCTTGTTTGCTGCTGAGATGGGTGGTTTTATGTGATGGCATGATTTTGTTGCTGGTTTTTCATACCTTTGAGGTATGGGTGGTTGGATGTTTTAGCACAAGTTGTGGGTGTTGGTTTTCAATCGCGTGGGTTTGATCAGTTGGATGGAGGGCATTTAGTTTGTGGTTATTGTCCTAGTTGATGGTTTCTTGTTCTGGAGAATGGTTTTTTGTGTTCACGTGGTGCCTTGTTGTTTGTTGCTTTGTTGCCTTTGTCGCCTGGACGATCAATTGTTTTTGTTCCTGAGACTGGTTCATATACACCTTGGCATATTCTCGTGTTTGGAGTTGGTGCCTAAGATGGTGGACATTTTTGATGTTGTTGTAGAGGTCTTAGTTGGAGCGTGGAAGCCTGGTTTTGGTCCTTGTTCGAGTTTTGGAGAATGCCTGAAAGCCTGTGTCAAGTGGGAGATTGTTGGGATATTCGCCTTAGCTTTCTGACATGTTTCTCCTTCGGCCTTGGCTTTTCCTTCATGTTTATGGCCTTTACCGCCATACCGTGACGGTCTTCCTTTCTACTCTAGCAGTACCGCGGTGTTGGGTTTGGCAGTTACCTTGTTACTGCACACGATCTGCTTCCTCACCATGGTGGCCGCGGTAATGGTCTTTCGGTCTGGCTTTGGCGGTTATCGTCATACCGCAGGCAGTGGGTCAACTCACCGTGGTACCATGGTGAGACCACCTGCGATGGTCCTGGCGATTACCACCATACCGTAGGTAGTGGATCAACTCACCATGGTAGCATGATGAGACCGCCTACGGTGGTCTTGGCGGTTACCGCCACCACCGCGGTTGGCGAGTTCACTCACTGCGGTGGTCACGGTAAGACCGCCAACGGCCTGGCTAGTGGTTACCATTGTACCGTAGTCAATTAAATGACTGACCACGGTGGCCGTGGTAAGACCACTCGCGGTCAGCCAAGATGGCTTACCGTCATACCGCGAGGCATGTTGGTCTGGGTTGTGGTACCGCGGTAGGAGCTCGGATGAGCTCGGGGCAGTGTTTGACCGAGTTAGACTCGGTGTCAGAGCAATAGGCGAATGATAGGGTGACACATGGCAGGTTGATTGCATCTGATTGACCGAAGACAAAGTTGAAGATAGGGCACAATGAAGACTTGGGTGAGCTCGGGCGAGTTCACCGCCATACCGCGACTGGGTCGAATGGACTTGGAGGTAACGCAGTAGGGGCTCGGACGGGCTAGGAGCTCGGTTGACCGAGTTGGCCTTGACTGTCAGAGCGACCAGTGAATGGATGGTGGACACGTGGTTCAGCTCAACAATTTATTTGGCTAAACGCCAAAAGTAGTTATTACCGCTGACTTAGGGTGGCGAACAGGAACCCGTTTTATGGCAAGAAGTTATTGCCTAGGTGGCTCGATGCAAAGGAGATCTGTGCAGATCGGATGCGTGCTTGACTGTTTGATGCATGAACCTAAGGGTCAACTATTGGTTGGGTCATTGAATGCGATGTATGGCTCGATCAAAGAGATACATGATGATAATAACCAAAAGGTGGCAGATGGGAGAGAGTCGTTGACAGACAAAGAGAGATGTGAGAGGGTGTTCGAGCAGTATGCTAAGGCATTGTAACTGTGAGCACTCTGTCTCTGGGATCTGAATGTGGTGAACCTGTTGTGAGGCCGAGTGGCTGTGTTGGCTTAGAGGCTGGCTATTAGAGTCTGTTAGGAGGAGCTATATGGAATCTACACTGTGTGCTGTGAAGGTGCTAGAACAGTGTGAAGGTTCTGGTTTTGTGTTTCCTACCATTCTCCAGATGAACAAGATGTGACTCCTGTATTGGCTATGAGCTGAGATTGTATTGTAACTATTTTCTGTTGCTGAATAATACAATGGCTCAATCTTTTGGAGTGTGGGGTTTTTTACCCGAAAGGGTTTTCCCCACGTATATCTGTGTGTCATCATATTTGTCTATCATGGTTTTTTGTTTGTGTTGAATCTGTTATTGTTTTGGATTTACTTCTCTTAGGGGATCAATGGGGGATACTTTGTGCCTGCTTCCACTTTATGGTACAGTTGTGTGTGTCTTTGGATTGATTTTGAATTGAAATCACTAAGACACTATTGTCTTAGATTCTTATCTAGATGATAGACCAAATCCTTATCCCCACATAACCCACAAGACTGCATTAAAGAAATGCAAATAGGAATAACCTTACTTAAAATAAGTGCATTTTCCCCTTCCCATCACATATGGAGCATGGTCCAAGCTAAGGGAAGAAGATGAAGTTCCTTATTCACCCACAAATTAAAAACAGAATTCCTCAAAGAGGAAATCAACATTCAGTTGGCAACTATAGATGAACATGTCACACCTAACGAAAGTGCTACTGAGCAGTTATGAATGACACCACTTCCTTTGAGTGTGGATTGGTTTTCCTCTTCACACTACTAAAAATAAATTTTTTAATTGAATTTCTAAAGAAACAAATTTTGTTGCTATTTGGGGGCTTGTCATCACAACTTTTGGGAGAAGCAGGGCAGTGCTGATCTTTCTTATCAGAACTCATCTTGTTTTGTTGATAGATCGGAACGCTAAAGCTCTGTGTTGCAACAATTTGGTTTCCAAAGAATTGGTATGGAGGTTAGCCAAGGATCTGAAGCATTTATTATACATAATTTCTTGGTGTGCAAGGCAATATGTTTGTGTGCAACTATGACCTCATTTCTTCCCATCAATTACGGTTTCGATTTGATCAAGTACATGTGAATTGACTTGACTATATGCAAATTCCAATTATTTGCATGGGCACACCAAAGTATTCTAGTGGCAACTATTTTCGCATGTGTAACTAAATTTCCAATAACTACATCTGTGACTAGGTAGTCGTTTTGAAAATGATATCAGAAACAACTCAGTACATAGTGGAAATGCTTATATTAATTGTTCGATGTGATGATGTCTAGATTTTTTCATATGACACTCAAAATTCGTGTCTTACCAAGTTGTTCTTCATTTCACTAGCCATATTATAGCTATATAAAATTATTGCAGCCATCTCTCATTCGATATTGGAGAATGGTATGCCATTGGTCCAAATATTCAAATGTTTATTATAGATGAGTTTTCTTCTTAGCATTTAAAAATAGTTTTAGCCAATATTTTAAACGTTGATTTTTCTTCAATAGGATGTAAGGGAGGCCATAGTGCAACTTCTTGGCTGAGTTTTGTTTGACGATGTAAGACGAAATCATGTTGATTTAGAGATATCCTCAAGCTTTGTAATTAATTTTCACTTGGGATATAGAGTTAACAACAACTCTACGTGCATTTTTAGTGTGGGAAAAATTTAGGATGAGTTTGCAAGATGCAACATACAAAGCTAATTCAATCAAACTCATGAATGACATGAATGGGATGTAAATTTTTATGGTTGTCCTCTACCCAATTATTAAGACTATTGAGGTTCATATGGAAGTTATGGTGAGGTAACTCGTCTCAACTCAAAGTTTTATTTAACGGCTATTAGGTGGTACGTTATAATATTTTAGTGGAGATAAAGTCTTCCTTGTATTAAGAGAGGCTTAATGTGGCTATGGTTGAGAAGGATATAAATCTCTAACATAATAAGTTGACTTGTCAAGCACAAGGATGGTTCTTGTAGCCTTGAGTTAGAAAGTTGAAAAATAATGGTATGGTTCGTTGAAGGGTAAATCATATTCTATTATGTTATTTGGTTATCTCCTTTTTTATATATGTTGCTAATGAAAGTTTGTTAATAGAGTGCTTTCGTATGTATTCAATTGATAGGGTTCCATAGAGTCAACCAAAACTCTCAATGCCTACACAATTAAGTGTAATAGTTAGTATGGGTTAAAGAAGGAATATGAGTCTACGAAATGTGGAAGTTTTTTCCTTAGAAAAAAATTCGAAATCGACTTCAAGAAAATGGGATCTTGTTTAGGTTTGGGGTCCTGAGCCAAAAACAGGATCCCATTTCTTAAAAAATAGGATTTTTTTTAAAATAGTTCGCTAAAATACAGGATCCTATTCTTAAGAAACAGGATCTCATTTTTTTAAAAATAAGATCTCATTTTTTAACGGTCCATTTTAAAATAGGATCCCATTTTTTATTGACCTGTTCTATATTTTTATGAAACATTTTTTAAAAAATTGATTTTTGGTCAATTTTTTACTTTGTTTTTCATATCAGGAAAAGGATTGGGGACCTAAACTTAAGCCCTGGACCTAGTTTGACCTATAGGTTGAATGTCTTGGCAATGTCACAAGAAAATAACGACTTTGGGCATAAGTCTAAAGACCTTTGTAGAAATTTTTGACGAAATTAAAACCCATTATAGATGAGATAGTTTAGATTTCAATTTTATTTTTTTTACAATTGGATTAATTTTTTTATTATTCAATTAATTTATGATGAAACGGGTCCATAGATTTGAATTATCAGGATTTTTTAGTATTTTAATAACTTTTTATTAACATAATTTTTTGACGAATGGATTGCATAAAAGCATACTTCAGACAATTCTTTTCAATTTAAAAAAATCAAAAAATGATAAGTTTATATCATCTTATGCATGACGTAAACAACGATTTTTCAAAACACGAAATATGGCCAATAAAAAATTAACAAAAAAAATATTCAATAAAAAAATACACAAAAATATGGAAATCGTGCTTCGGTGAGTTACAAATATTTTCGCAAAAGGATTTAGAAAAATATGATTATTTAGGTAAAAATATGGATGACGTACACAAGCATGGTATGGTAAAAAAAAAGTGACTTATAAACAATAGTTTTTAGAAACTAGACTTTGAGTACTACATTTTATGATTAGTTAATTTTTCCAAGATTTCATCTCTAAGTGCTTCAAATTTTAAGGTCAAATGTGTCAAATTTTGAAAATCGGGGAAAATACTCCCACTAAATGACCCAAAAGTGGACTCAACTTCTTGCCAACACCCGTATGTAATAGCTAAATAAATGTAATGATGTCAAATATTGGTATAATGTGTCAAGGAATTTTTGTTGACTTGTATCATATATAAGATCACCCTTTTGGAATCAAATGGGTAAGTGCAAAAATATGGGGCCAAAAAATAGCCAATTTACTCTTTCATCTTGAAATAGTGAAAAAACAAGCATGTTATAGTAAAATGCGGTCACATTATGGGTTGGTAGTGACCAAGCCTAGGCCCAGTCATTGCCAAGCCATAACACCAGCATGTTATAATGTGCTCATTTTATGGTTTAAATTTCAAAAATTGCACACATTTTGAGTTCAAAAAATGTGTATTTTTTGAAATCAAAAAAATATTTCCAAAACTCAAGCGCGTTATAATGCGCTCACATTTTGGTCTACATGGGTGATCCCGCAATAGTGGTTTACAATTTTTGGCCAAACTAGACTCTGCAATTATTATTTTTAACTAAATCTTCATATTTGGGCACCTATAGCGACTAAACCGTGAGGAATTTGAAGATGATGCAAAGTAGAGTCTCATCACATTTTGTCTATAGATTCTAAAAATATTTTTTTCAAAAATTTTGGAATCAGATTGCAC
Source organism: Sequoiadendron giganteum (assembly GCA_007115665.2). NCBI lineage: Eukaryota > Viridiplantae > Streptophyta > Pinopsida > Cupressales > Cupressaceae > Sequoiadendron > Sequoiadendron giganteum. The sequence goes on from CM021109.1 coordinate 538,265,616, forward strand.
TTTTTTTTCCATCTCCCATGAAAACTGGTTTTTTTTGCAGAAAACAACATTTTTAAAAAGTGACACTCACCGTATACAACATAACTTTTTTTGTATGAAGGATAAAATTCTAATTTTTTCGAATTTAGATTTTTAAGTACAATATCTAGCACTTTCATTTTGTCTCATAATTTTTTATTGAATATTTTTTCCTTAATCAAGTTTCAAAGTCAAACCAATTGCAATTCAGACATAGGCAGACTGTATACAACATAACTTTTTTTGTATGAATCGAAATTCAAATTTTGTTTTTTTAATGGATTAAGGACATCAATACCCAGCCTCAACGTCTTTTAAAAAATTTTATTTTGATAATCTGCTATTTTCCCACATGTGCAGACCAGAGATTTTAATTTTCAGTGAAAAACCTATGTTTAATAAAACTAAAAAATAAAATACATAATAAAATAAAACCATATTAAAATTATATTCGACGGATAGCTCATTCTGAGGACTGAAGTTTTCTGCATTTTCATTTTCAAATTGAGCTTCAAAAGACAATTTTTTGGGGATATAGGGGAAAAAGGGTGTTTGGCCGAACATTTTAAAGAGGTTCATCCGAACCTCTTTAAAAAAATAAACGAAATTATTTTAAAGGGGTTTGTTCGAACCACACAAAATTGGTTTGGCCGAACCCCCTCAGTATACATCCGAAAGTCAAACAACTTTTCTAGGGTTTGTTTGCGTTTTTCTAAGCTCCTGTGTAAACGATGGCGACCCTCATGCTTCCAAGCTTGTCAGCTAAAAAAGACATTTCACAGGTTAAAAAATGATGAATATTTTGATAATGTTTGTTATTGTTGCATTTTTTTTTACTGTTGTAAGTTTTTTCAAGTTTTTGTGACAAATTTTTTGCATTTTGGAGGAAAATTTGTTGTTAGTTTAAATCAATCATTTGTATTTTGAAGAAGAAAATGGGACAAAAAGAAAAAAGAAAAAACAAAGCTCAACGAAATTTTTCAAAAGATAAAGAAGAAAATAGATGCAAACAAAACTTGACAAATTATCATAGAAGGAAACAAGGTACGTGTTTATTTGTTCTCTTTCTCGTCAAATATGGGTAAATTTATTTATTTACAATTTAGTGGGTTTATCATATATTTTATCTAGCAACAAGGAAAAATGCATCAAATAATTGATATATAAGAAAATTGAAGGTTCCTCATTTCAATTTTTTGGAAATGAAAACTCAAATGCACATCTTCAATGAGTTCTATAAAACTAAAATCTGCAAGTTATCACTAGATTTTATGAATCCTTATACTAAATATTTTACTAGTTTTGATCTACAATATATTCTCTTTATTTGTATTTTTTTGTGGCACCCAATTTTGCATCTATCTATGTTTATGTCCTTCTTTAAATTATTATATTTATTTCATCCAATTGTGCATCATCAATTATATAGATATGGTAGAAACACCATCTTTCACTAGTATTTCCTCCTCTATCTTGGTATCTCCCTTTGTATCAATACATGAAAATAAATAGTAGGGAAATCATTATGTATAACCAAATTGGATAAAAGAAGATGAAAAAAGATAATTCAACAAAAGAGAATTTCTAAACTCATCTAAAAAACCTAAATAGTGATAATTAGTTGAGAAGGTGGGGATAGCTCAAACAGCCCACAAACTCACAAAAATTGGTAAAAATTATAAGTATTATAATAAATAGAATCATATTAGTTAACAATAACTATTTTTGGATTAGGATAGATTTAACAAGTACGATGAATATACACATAAAATATACATTAACTAAATAATTTTATATGCGAGGAACATATAATGTAGAAGTATGTATCTAAAATAATATTTTCTAAATTTTCTAGCACATAATCTAACATAGAATTAGAATATTCTTCATAACAATGAAATAATTCATAAAGAAATAAACATATTGATAGTAAAAAGAAAAATGAATTGAATTTGATTACCTAAATAAAAAGTTGAAAGTTTTAACTAACTTTATTCCTAGATAAGATTAATAACACAAAAATACTATCCAAAATAGATAAATCAACAAGTGTAAATGGTCTTATCTAAATTGGTTTCACCTATATAAACTATGCAAGCTTATTTTTCCTATAGAAAAAAAGTACTATGTTTTTATTAAACAGAATATTAAAAATGGGATTTAATTATAAACAAAGAAAAACCTAGAATGAGAGTTGAGAAATAGATATCTTGAATCATGTGATAGGAATCTAGAATATGAATCAATAGATGATAATAAAAATTCAATCATGTTTCCTAGATTGTAGCATGACTACATTAAGGTCTATATGACTACATAGATTTTTGTCAAGTACATAAAAAATACCAGTTTATACAAAAAATTGAAAGTCTATAAAATAAGAATAAAATACACAACCAATAACAAGAAACTAAATAGTAGAATAACACATAAATTTTGTAAAATAAATTAAATGATATAAAATGGTCATAATGTTATTTAAACTGAGCTCTAAGATAATATAATTATGATAGATAGGGAAAGACACAAAACCTTCATATGAAGAGATTTCCAAGAATACATGTAGCTAGTGCCACAAAGGGAAAGGGGTGAATTTTGGTTATCTTACCAATATTGTCAAATCCCTAATTTGGTATTTTTACCTCCACAAATAATCAAATAAAAATACATTAGATTAATATGGTTGTGCTCTTATGCTATGTGCATTTAGAACTATGTGCATTTAGAACTAATATGAGTACAACATAAAAAAAAATATATAATCTATAGCAATAAGTGTATCCCTTAGATATATGAAAAAAGAAAATTTGAGAAGATGGATCAACAAGCATTTCCAAGAGAGATATGAATCTATAAGAAGAAATATGAAAATTTGTGATTATGATATTTTCTTAAGTAGCTTCCTCAATGAATATAGCCATCTAAATATGTCATCTTCTTCTACATCTCTTTCTTTTACTATGTTCTTATCATAATCTTAATCTATATTCATATTCAAAGATATATGCACTATCTAGCCCTATGTATAAAATGTTAATTCTTCTTTTTGGGAGTCAAAGATTTCATTACATTCTACATGAACCAATTTGAGATTAAACAAAATTTTAAAAGCACCAAAGAGTCATTTTGAATCTCAAAGACCGCAAAAATTATTTTTCCTTTAAACCCAATAGGTTGACCTTTATATTAGATACCATGTGCTAATGAAAATTTTGGATCTTCTCCCTCATCTAGAACTATATCATAGGGAGTATCATGTGAATTTGGTCTCCCAAGCTCCTCCCAATTTATTTTAAGAATAATTTTAACATCTACTCCCAAGTTTATTAATATATTTTTCATCCATAAAAGTGAGTTCTATATGATTGTGCCCATTTAAAAATATTAAGATGTGAAAGAGATGCATTTTGTTGTAATTATCATGTTCTTAGAATTAATGTCTATTCTAACATGTTCCAAGCCAAAAATTAAATTATGAGTGTTGAAATTTATATATATTTGTTGTTTTATAAATTGAAAATTAGATTTTGTTCAGTATTAATAGATAGGGATTGAAGGTTGAGACACAAATCCTAACGATCTCTCGTAATGGGATACCTTATCTAGAAGAAAAATAAAATATTTAAATTTACTATATCTTGACTATCTACTTAGGTACAAAGAGGCTCATAGACTTACCACACTATCTAAGATTTTTGTCCCGGTTTTCTATCTTTTCTTTCAATTTTTTTTTCTTGTTTTCTTTATTTCTAGATTAGAGTTTTTTTTTGTTTGTGCTACTAATCTGTTTGTTTTAGCATGTGTCGAGCTGGAATTAGCTAAATGTTATTTTAATTGTTTTTTTTCTTTACAACTTGCATTTTACACACATTGGTTAAAACAGAACAGACATGCAAATGCATATGGGTTAAAAAGAACAACACACTTTGTTTTTCATTGGGTTTAAAATTAACTCTTAGATAGAAAACAATACAAACAATTAAAATTAACCCCTTTGCTTGAAAAACAATACAAATGGATAAAATGAACCTTGTGCATTCTCTGTTTGTTCACATTTTGATTTTGGTTTAAAAAGAACACCATGCGAGTGTGATCTAAAATATTAATGTGCTCTCTCTTTGTTTTTAAACAAAGATCAATTGAACTATGAATATTTTGGTTTGCTTTTGTTAAGCCTTAGATCTTGGGTCTGCTTTGGTGGGATAAATTACTCACCCCAAAGCGACTCAAACCAAGAATGCGCTAAATCCAAGCGATGCCCAACCGGTATATAAATTCGAATGTTAAGGAAAGCTTAGCATTACAGAACTTCCTGCAGACAAGCAATTGACTCCCCAGTACCCTTGTGGTGCATCGAAACCTGCAGAGCCTAACCTCTGCAGACTGGGATGATAATTCCTCTCACGTGGCCTTCTGAACGGGTGCCCGAAATAAATCTTTTATGTTAGAAAACCAAAAACTTTCTATTCTTTGGTGTAGCAACGGTCGTTGCCAAGGCACCCGCACCTGCGTAGTTCTTAGTAGAAATGATCAATCTTCCATGGGAGTTTCATGGAGATTGGAAGCTTGGTTGCCCTGAGAAGTGAGTGCAATGTAAGGGGGAGCCCATGGGGCTAAGCTTCTAAAATTCATTCGCTAAGGATATGCAGTTTGTGGGATCCACAAGAATACTATCCTTGCAGCCTTAGGATTTTTTTTTTGTAAATGTCTTCTATGTGGTTGATTTTCATTCTTTACATCACCACGTGTTTGCCAACTATTTTCAGACAACATGAACAAATGAACATCGTCCTCCAAATCTGAATCAACACAGTCAAACTGAAATAAATTCCTTGCAATCTGCTTGAATTTTTGTCAAATCACTTCCTACAATGCATTTTCCATCATGAACCGCATTTGTCAAATCAAGTCCTCAATTTTGCACACTTTGGGATAGGAAAAATTTCCTTGATTTTTAAAACCATTGTCTCAAAAAGTAAATTGTCATTGGACCAAATCAAAGCTATTTACAACTCATAAGTCTAGTGTGGAAATCTCACCTTGTCATTCTATCATCTTCTCCTTCAAACCAGTCTTTTGACAATCCAAATTGAGATATTGGCCAAACTTTGATTGGTTAGTAAGCCTTTCCTAGGAATCATTTGACATAAGGCTCTCACACTATAGGATTTGACCCCAATTTCTTATGGTCGTTCATTGGAATCTCGATGATACATTGTCGACCGACCGATGAATCACAGAAATCAGCGTTGTCACTCAATTTTCGTCTACATCCCGACGGGCTGTAAAATGTCGATCTCATGACACAACCTCATCGGAACCGCGATGCCCACTTCATCGATCGCATGAAAAACAATACCCAAATCACGAGAGGCATACCTTTGCCAAACCGTCAGATTAACAACATAAGTCCATCGCCATTACGACAAAAGTTCGACGTATTGCCAATATCGTTGAGAGATCAAGACTGTTATAGCGATCAAAATTGCCTGAGAAGATATATTGGGAGGACTAGATTTTGGTCTCAACGATGAAGTTTCATTAGCGAGATACACATATTGTCTCATCGATGAAGCACGAGGGAAGCATATCGGCAAGACATATATCATCGGAGTAAGTTCTGAATGTCTACCTGACCGGCTATGTGATGCCGTTAAGAATACATCGACAGGAGTCTTGGTGACATAATTTAGATTGAAATAGTGACATAAGTTCATCGAACTCATGAAGAAATAGGCAAGTCATTATGGCGGAAATTCATCGGACTCTTTTTGTAGTTCGTCGTAAATTCGATGAAACATTGCACTTTTGAAAAAAAAAAACTATTCGTTGAAATGTAGTCATATAGATGAAAGATGAAGACTATTATAGCGATCAAAATTTCCTGAGAAGATATATCAAGAGGACTTGATTTTTGTCTTAGCGATGAAGTTTCATTGGCGAGATACACATCTTGTCTCATCGACGAAGCACGAGGGAAGCATATCGGCAAGACATATATCATCGGAGTAAGTTCTAAATGTCTACCTGACCAGCTATGTGACGTTTATAAGATTACATTGGTAGGAGTCTTGGCGACATAATTTATATTAAAATAGCGACAGAAGTTCGTTGAACGCGTGACGAAATAGGCAAGTCATTATGGCAAAAATTCGTCGGATACATTGCAAATTTGTCAGACGCTTTTTGCGGTTCATCATAAATTCAACGAAACATTGAAATTTTTTTTTAAAAAAAACTATTCATTGAAATGTAGGCATATCGGTGAAAGATGAAGACTATTACAGTGATCAAAATTGCCTGAGAAGATATATCGAGAGGACTGGATTTTGGTCTCAGCGATGAAGTTTCATCGGTGAGATACACATCTTGTCTCATCGACGAAGCACGAGGGAAGCATATCGGCAAGACATATATCATCGGAGTAAGTTCTAAATTTCTACCCGACCAGCTATGTGACATCGATAAGATTACATCGGCAAGAGTCTTGGCGACGTAGTTGAGATCGAAAGAATAATCATTGGGGAGACTCACCACATCGAGGAAACTATACAATATTCTAGTGATACATGATCTCTTTTCGATGATGATACAAATGGATCAAAATACTTATCGGGGTGACTCTAGGCAATGTATAAAAGTAGTCAAGTCATCCAGGCCTTAACAATGCAGGATTGATGATATCAGGCCTGTTTGTAGCAACAATAATGATAACTATTTTTTTGGTTGTCATATAAGCCATCTCCATCAACAGAGCTTTGAAACCAAATCCACACAAAACACAATGTTCATAGTGAAAAGTTAGCACTTTCTTTCATCTTTGCAGATTGGTTTGATGCTTCAAACGATGTATTTCTTATATTGAAAAGTGCATTAATTACCTTATTGAGCTTCTCTTTGTTTTGAGAATAGTTTAATATTCTCTACTTAACAGGGCCAACCACGTGAAGGTGGAAGCTCATTTGGCCCTTCCCCCCCCCTCACATCACTCTCAATTCCCCATACCCGATCATATAACATTAATCATTCATTCATCCATTAATAACATATAACATTCATTCATTCATCCTGCATTAATAACATATAACATTCATTCATTAACATATTCACATTCATTCATTCATCCATTAATAACATATAACATTCATTCATTAACATATAACATTTATTTATTAACATATTCACATTCATTCATTAACATATTTCATTTTTTTAGTTTTTCAGTTTTTACATATTATCAAAAATATGGCTGTCATAATATGATTACAATCACTTTTTTTTTTGTTTCTTTTTTGCAGCTAAAAAAAGCTGAAGTGGAGTATCGTTTTCAAAATCATCTCTCCCCCCTTGATTTTTTCTGATCTCTGCTCATGATCTTAATGTATGCCTAGTCGTGTACTCACAACGTGGACGCGACTGCAACGGGGGGTCTGCTGCAATAGCAAAGAAATGTTAAATTGATATGTTTTATTATTATTGTTACACGTATTTCATTAATTAAAAGAAAATCACAGTGGTTCTCTTTACCTGATTGGGCCACATCATGTTCCTGATATTGTCTTATAGCCTCATGCTCAACATGTTGAACACCCTCTAAATCCTGATCTAGAGTTGAAACATGAAAGATTACATTAATTAATACACCAATTGCAATTAAATATGTTTAAAAGAACATTAGAGTGGTCCTCTTTACCTAATGGAGCCACATCATGTTCCTGATCTTGTCTAGCCTGATCATGCTCAACATGTTGATCAAACTCTACATGCTCTAAAGTTGAAAAACGAAAGGTTACATTGATTAATACACCAAATGCAATTAAAGATGTTTAATTGTATTAATCCATACTACGTTTTGTATAGCACATGAGTACATCTAGTACCGGGATGCACACCATGGACTTCATTAGCAGGTTGTGCTCCACCCTTACTAGGCTGCATTCCAATGTCATGTGCAGGATTATCATTGCTTATGTGTGTAAAACAAATAGGCACATTATTATGGTGGAAATTAATATTGAACAGATTGCACAAGTATTCAATTTGAAATAAACTTTATTGAGATTATTTACCTGTGTGTTGGATGTAGTGGAAGATTGTGTTTGCCCAGTTGAGACTCTTAGCTGTTCAGATAGGGCTCCATAGCCTTGGTCGAAGGCAATCTTCAAGTCCTCTTCTGTGGGCACTCTGTTGAAATCAAAGCCCTGCATTTTTGCATGTGATCATGAATTTTGCTTCTATGGTGTGATAAAACCAAAATTGTTTGCAATTTATTATTTGGATGCAATATTTCATTTATTGATACTTACAAATCATGCGGCTACTTTCATATAACCACTAGAGCCAAGTTTGTGCTGCTCGTGTTTTTCTAGTCTTGCCTTTGTTGCCTTCGATGTGTCGGGCAGCCTATGAAAATTTGAAATACATTAGATTATGTAAAAAGAAAGATTAATCAATATATAATTAAATTGTTGATAGTATCACATATAACCTTCCTTGGCCTGGTGGTATCTTTCCTTTCCTCTTTTCAGCCTTCTCCTTTCCATTCGACACCAAGTCCATCCACTCCCTTTCCGAAATCATGGGGGGACGCTCGTAATTTATGTTCTTTTCTAAATGTGACCTATATTTGTCCCTCACATACTTTAGATAGGTACCAGCTTTCTTAAGGACCTTGGTTCAGTTGAATGTTTTATCACCAAACAACACAACTAAATGGTTAATGAGCTCATCTTTTAAATCTTGATTTTGGGCATTCCACCATGTACATATGGTGGGCCTGAAGAGCTCCAATGAAATATCACTTAGATGTTTATAAAAAACATCATTTCCTGTAGGAGCAGGATGTATAATTAGAAACTCAGAAGGGCAAGGTGTTTGGGCTGCTTCCAAAAACTTAGATACGTGCATGAATAATATAGCAGAAATGGAGGTGCTCGCATTGGGATTGGAAGTCTGTATAAAGAAAGGAATTGATTCGATAGAAATAGAAGGTGATTCTCAAATCTACATTCAGGCAATCACATCGAGGAAAACACCAAACTGGAAACTAGATAATTGGATAGGAGCAATCAAATCCCTTCTTCAGAAGTTAAATGAATATACCTTATCACATGTCTATAGGGAAGCTAACAAGGTTGCGGGCCTCCTGGAAAATTATGGAGTAAATCAAGGAAAGGTAATAAAAGTTGACAACTGCATGGAGCAGTGGTCAAAACTGCCAACACTTCTAATCACCGACAGTTTGGGTGGATGAAAGATATTTGAAATCTCTAAAAAGCAGTGAGCTAGGACAATCGGATGGGATAACAGATAACACTCGAGCGGCATTTAGCCAAAGCATTAGGAAGTTGTGCCAGACTCATGGGACAAGCGCAAGCATTTATTGGAAGTCGAGGGATAAAAGGTGTTAAGGCACTGCTCCAGACTCAAACTTCAGAAGGACAATGGTGTATAAGTTTGGTGTGCACTGTATCTGCTCGAATGAGACATTGAGAGCCCAGTGCAAAAGAATTTTCTGAGTCGGTTCCTTGCAAGTGATCGAAGCAATAGAGCAAACAACCCAAGAGATCCTGTAGGAGGGGAACCACTGGTGTGATGGTAGAATCTATGAGGTAGTCCTAAGCCTATTAATAGATGTTTTGGGCGCTAGAGAAGTACTAGTGGGGAAGCTTGGGGGTTTTGTTATGCTGATCAACATTGAAGCGGTGGAAAATGCTATCTTGGAACTGCCCACAGAAGGTATGGTGAGCTCACTGAAATACATCTTTGGAGAAAATGGGGTAGGGGGAGACGGGAAAGAAGTGGAGGTTGAAGCTAGGGAGGAATGCACTAGAAGCTCACAGCACCAGACCAAGGCAATGATCTGCTTCCTAGGCAATGCATGGAATGTATATCAGATGGGCATAATCAACAATGACATGAATGCCTTTGCAAGGTTTGTTCAAAATGAGGATTGGTTCAACAAAAGGAGAATGAAATATGCAGTAAAGCTGGGATACGCACTGGGAGTAGTATATAGCTATGTAGTAGCATAAAGCATGGTAAGCATACAGTTGGATATATAGTGGCTATAAACAGGCAATTATAATGTAGGCAAATATTGTCATTTTGTAAATCAATATAATAGGGTGCTATCCCCACTATTAGCACTTACTTAAAAAAAATAATAATAATTATTAAAACATTTTAAAGTACCTGGGACCTTCTCTATCTTTATGGGAAGGAAATCCTCGGTCACCACAAATGTGACTGACAATGTTCTCATACTAGTAATACGGGAAGATCCAGGAAATGTTGCTAAAACATCACCAGTAGTAGTGGCCTCTACATCCACAGGTACTGACACATGTAGTGGCATGTGTTCGCTGCCAAAGGGTGGACTACCGAATGCCTACATGGTATGTGTTGCCGACATTTCAGATGAAATTATAGGCACATGAGATGATGGGTTTAGATGATGTGTTGTATGCACAGGAAGATCAGGATTGACACTTGTACCATCCCCTACTTCCCGGGAAACACTTGCAGTACCTTGATCACGACTAGCAGCAGGATCATGAGGACGCAAATAATCCTGTAAAATCAACACATATTTTAGTTCATGACATAAAAGAGTACAAAATATAAAACCATGAATGAACTTATGTTATAATTAAAGATCTCATGACAGCTTATTTCCAAGTTCTGTGCTCTCTCAGACAATATTTTAACCCTTTCTCTTATCTCATCTATTTGAAGCACTACGAATACCAACTGAAGGATTTCTTGATTGCATTTTTTTTGGGCCTTCCTCATCATATCCATAGGGTTTGTGGAAAATGCAATGTCATCATCGTATAATAGTGACTGCACCTCCATATGGATGCTCTCCTGTACTACTGGTGCCTTTCCCCGATCAGCCAACTGCAACAAGAATATTAAAAACATTCTCAAAATTAACCCAATAAACTCATGAAAAAAACATAATAATAAAACATTTTTCTCGTATCTAATTTGTATAATTACAATGAGGTAAACCTGTTGGATAGAAGCGCCTGAAGATGGATCACAATCTACGCTCTCGGCCAAAGCCTTCCTCGTATGATCAATGTCCTGCTGTGACAAAAATTAAATATAAAAAACATTACCGAAATGAAACCAATAGACTTACGAAAAAAACATAATAATAAAAAGGTATATTGGAGTCATTAATTGGAGGTTGGGTAAAATGGTATATATATAGTACATACCACCCCTAGAGTAATTGTGTTTGTATCTAAGCGATTCAAATTGTAATCGATTAGCAACTCTTCCCCTACAGTTATTGATTTTATCGCACATACGAATACATGGTTTCCCTTTCGTGCCTCGAATATACAATTTGGTTGCTTATTTGTTGACCCAGGTCGTGTACTATTTATAAACCCTACAATATTCCCTAATGCTTTTGGCCTCCTGTCAATGTACCTAGCCACTCCTTTATTTTGATCCTTATCGTTTTGTTGTATAGAATTTGCTGATAGTGCATACCTACGCATACTTCGTGTATATCGAACCAGTTGCATCCAATCTTTGTAACTGTAATAGGGTCCAACATACTCCATCAACTCAGTAACTTTGTCATAATAGACTTTTATGCCGTCCATGCAAAATAGGCCCAAACCATGTAATGAAGATGGTGCTATGCGATATATCCTCTCGTTGACACAAAGATCAGTGTTTATTGGAGGAATTTCCTTGGGTACCCATTGTTTCCGTAGATGTTTGTACCTCAAGGGCACCTTGATGTCGCCTATGCTCTCATCATCATAAGAACATGACCCCCCTTCAGCAAGAAAAAATTCCATGTGTTTACAGAATTTTCGTCTAATATTTTGACCTCTAGTTGATCTCCCTCTTTTAGACCTACTCATGTCTTGCTTTCCTCTTCTCTTCTTGAATTTCCCTCCCTTGAGGAAGACAAATCTGACAAATACCTATTTTGTGGTACCTACACTCATAAGGATGTTGGATGAAGTTCTTTCATGGCGATGTGATCCGAAGGTGACATTATGATTAATCTATCATTTCATCGCTAGAAATTGACAGGTTATAAGGTAATCGAGTCTTGATAGATTGCAAGTTATTGTTACTACCTTCCAAATGTGTCCATCACAAATCAAATCTACTTAACATTTTAACTCCCAAACTTTCTAACAAGTGTTAAATGTGACTATGGTCCACCAGTTACACAACCAAGGTGTCAAATGTATTCTCTAATTGTAATCAAAGGACTTTTGCTCTTCATTCAAGTAAATAAACTTGAAGGGAAACACCACCAAGTGGTTAATTGGACACCTACATGACTAAAAATAGCAGCAAATTTACATTTAATTTCCATATGTCTAAGTGGTTAATAGGGAGGGAGTGTGTACTAGGGCTGGTAAAGTCATCATAAGTTTATGCTATGGCAATAAAAATTGTTTAAGTCATCTTAAATCTTCCTATGTCTAATTGCTAGAAGACTTTTGGTATGTTTTAAGGTAGGATGAGTGGTCGCATCAATGTTCTAATTCTCTATGACAAGGTTTCAACATATTCAAATAGCGAAAGTTAGTGCTTATAGTCATTTGAAACAACAACATTTTGATTATGTATGATGGTTGGATTTGATAACTTAAAAGAATTGGCTACCCAACAAACTTAAAGTTAAAAGAAACTTTTTTCAGTTTAAGGGGTTATCACTTTCTTTCATCTTTGCATATTGGTTTGATGCTTCAAATGATGCATTTTTTATCCCACTTCTATCATATTGTATTCCCATCCCATTTCAATTGTTGGAGGAGTTGATACCAAAATTTCATATCAGATACTATGTTCTTGAAGCAATTTTCTGTGTTTTTACAATTTTTCTGAAGTTCTTTTGTGTTGTATGGATCCATACAAGCTTGAAATGCTCTGAGATCATTGGTGTAGATAGATATATGTGTTCCCTTTCATTTTCATTTGTTTTGAAGTTCTCAATCATTGTTTTGTGGGATTAAACAATCAAATATAGGGACTGCCCTGTTGTGCCTGTGTAAGGGTTTGAGGGCTAAATAGAAATGACATCCACCAATCCACCCACTATCTTGGAACTGTAACTTGGTGGATTGGTGTGCATCATGGTGGATTTTATGGAGTTTCAAATCTTGTAATTTAAATTCCATTAATTTTTTTCCCTTGTCTTGGCTTGTTACATTGTTTGGGAGGAACCTAAGGTTGGGTTTTACCTTGGCTTTCATATAAATCCTAATGTTCCATGTAAAACCTTGGGTGAGATATATTCGGCCGTTACCTTTTTGGAGTGGGTATTAAAATGACTTATTTCTCATTGTTCTGAATTAAGGTCTTCATTTGAAGGTCCTTCATGCCAAGGTTCCTTTTATAAAGCATTTTGGACATGAAATATTTAAAATAAAAAATACCTTCATTTGAAAGTCTTGACATGGCATCATTTTTGAATGAAGGTTCTTCATTCAAAGGTCATGACGACATCACCTTCAAATGAAGGTTCTTCATTAACTGGTATTTTGTAATTTTGAATGTGTGATAATAGTTTAGGGTTGAAAATAAATCCATTTGAGCCTTTTATAAATGAAAGGACATTTGATGCAATCATATGCCTTGTCAAACTTTTAACTTAATAGTAAGGGCATCATGAGTAGTTTTTTGGGCCCATTCAACAATCTCCGATGCAAGGATTGAATAGTCTAGAATGTATCTACTATCAAGAAAGCCAATTTGTTTACCTCTATGACTATATCTCAAGCAATAGGTTTAATTGTGATGGCAATGATATTGACAAGGATTTTGTAATCTAGGTGTTGAGAAGCATAATTGGCCACCATTCTAGGAAAGATTCTTCATTCTCACTTTTAGGTGTTAAAATTTAACAATACGTAGATTGATGAAAGAGCCCAAAGAGCCTTTCTCCATGTTATCCAAGTACACATAGCAGCGGTCTTCTCTTACACGGTTGGACATGATTTCAAGAACTTAGCTAGGAATTATTCATTTAACCTAAGGTTTTCTCATAATTCCATCATTGGAAAAGTATGATCAAATTCTTCTATTATGAAGAATTGGTCTATGTGCCTCTAGTAATCACTATAAAAATGTGAAAGACTAAGCTATTTTATTTTTTCTGTCTTATCTTATACCATTTTATGAGAATGGGGGGGCCAATGTATGAGAAGATCTTTGGAAACTAGGCATGAAAATTGCAGGTTAAAGAGAATAGGGGTGCCAAACTTACAGTACTCATTGTCCCTTGGTCGTCGATTTTCCTTGAGTGCCCTCAACCTGGTCCTCAACGCTGGTATTGACCTTGTTTTAGCTCCAAACTCTTCGTCGGCACTGGTATTGACCTTGTTTTCACTCCTCCAAATTCTTCCTCAATGCTGGTATTGACCTTTCACTTGTCCAATTTGACGAGCTACAACCTGCTTTAGTTAGGTTTTAGAGTATGTTAATTAAATTTAAAAAAATTATGGCGCCATTTAGAGTAGTGAATATAAAGCAAGCAAAGCCTATTATGGCACCATTTAGAGTAGTGAATATAAAGTAAGCCAAGCCTATTATAGTCATGAGGGAAATAATAAAACTCCTAGGATACTTTGTGAAACCATTTTCCTTGGTTAAAGGGAGGCCATAAAATATACCTTTGGATTTTTTCAATCTTCAAATATGAGGATTTGCAAGGTTCTTAGCGACATGAGTAATGGAAATGTGTGCAACAAGAATTTTTGAACACACATGGAATCTCCTTACCAAAGAAAGGGGCTTCATTATTTAATATGATAATTTTTCTCAGCTCTAGAAATGATATTTTTCCTTAAAGAGGAAGGAGAAACCTAAAAGGTAAAAGAGATGCTTAGGAATCTCAACACTTCCTTATGATCAACCCCCTTCTATCCATAGGAATTGAACAAATTGGGCTTGGCTAAGAATGATTTCCTATAACATTGAGTTTTATGCCACTATATATTTGACCTTAAATCTTTCTAGAAAATATCTAGGCATTGAATATCCTAAATAATGTCACGTTTGTCCTCCAAGAGAGTGAGAAAGGAGTCATTAGAAAAATGACCATTGAATAGTTGGGCTATAGAGTTACAAAAAGTAGCACCTTTAATAAGTTAGTAAGGTGAATTTATTAATGTTAATCTTAATATTCCAACACCCTCCGTTAAGTTTTACATTCCTCACAATAAAACATGTTGATTGAAACAAACAAATATATATAGTCTAAGCTAACATCATTTTATTTTTCTTTAAGTTCTCCCTCAAGAACATCATTGGCTCGAGTTATACAAGTCCACACTATGTGATCCTTTTTCTTACAATAATAACATTCATTTTTATTTTTTAATTATTATTACCTCATGAGTATAATACATTCTCATGTTGAGAATCAACTTTTAAATCTTTTCCATTGTTCTTTATTCTTCTCCTAATAGGGCCAAAATCACATCTTCTTGTGTTTGAGAAGTTATCCAATGATTGCCTTCAAAAGGCTGATGTAATCTCCATCTCAACACCAAGGGCCCACCACATTATGCATCACCAAGGAAATACACGTGGCGCTCGCCCGTGATATCACAATCAATAAACACCTTGCATCTTTGTATCACGTGAGGGCGGGCAACCATTGATCTCCACCAATTATTTCAAATTCTTAGCTTTGAATGAATGGTTGAAGCACCAATGTTGAATGTTGCAACTCTATTAGGCATGAATAGAAGTAGAGGAGATTGTTTGGGAGAAGAATTTTTTCTAGTGCTAGGTTATGTGTTAGGTTATATAGGGTTAGGTTATATAGTGTTTGAGCCTAGCCTCAAACACTAAAATTAGGGTTAGGTTATGTGTTTTCTTTAGGGTTAGGTTTGGGATTAGGTTTATGGTTATGATTAGAGTTTAGGGTAATCCAAATCATAACCTGACCCTTTTTCTTGAAACCTTAACCTTGACCCTAACCCTCACCTTTATCCTATCTTTTTAACCCTAACCACAACCAAAACTCTAACCCCAACCCTAACCCTAAATATTTTTTATTTTATTAATTAGTTGCATTCATTCTAATAACCCTAAACCTATCCCTAAACTTAACCCTAGCCCTATCCCTGGCCCTAATCCTAACCCCAACTCTAAGCCAAATATAAAAACAACCCTTAATCATAATTACAATAACCCTAAAACTTAATTCTAGATATAACCCTAATACTATAATCCCTAATTGTAATCCTAAACCCTAACCCTAATTTCATATCTAATCCCAACCATAACCAAAACTCTAAATCTAACCCTAACCATAAAACATAAACCCTAATCTAACCCTAATCCTAACATTATTTTTCCTAACCCTAACCCTAACTCTAAACCTAACACTAACCCGAACACTAAATCCTAACCCTAATTAAATACCCAATCATAACCCTAAATTGTAACATGATCCTTTGAATTGGATACTACATAAAAAATTATGTGTTACAATCATTGCTTCCATTGTTGGCATTTTTACATTGGGATGCATATATTTTTAAAATCAACAAAATCTTTTAATGTCTTGCCAAAATTAATATTATTAATTGTAATATCAAACTTATAAACATGTATCCAATTTAGAACATAAATAAGAAATATATGGTAATAGTTTCTTCAAAAAAAAAAGTGATGTGGACTACAAGGACTATAAGATATCCACAAAAGAGATCTACATTGAAAATATTGTAGGGAAATTCAAGAAAATACAATTGGTAGATGCAAAGCCAAATAAATGTGAAATTGTGTACTATAATGATTTTATAATATACACATAATGGATTTGTTGAAAAGGTTTTAGAAACTTTCAAACAAATGCAATTGGTAGATGCAAAGAAAAATTCCACAACCTTCACCAAAATCCTTATTGGTTTCCTTAATATGGGAGATTTGGAACAAGGTATAAACATCCATCAAAGCATAATATGAAGATGAATTTTTTCAAATGTTGTGGTTGTAGATACCCTTTTAAAATTTATACAGAATGTGGAAGGATAGAAAAAGCTTGTGAACTATTTGACAAAATGTCTCAAAGAATTGTAATCTCTCAATTTGTTTTAGTGTCTATTTTGTTATACCCCATGTCCCAAATTGGGTATAACACAATAGACACTAAAACATGAAATTGATAGATTGTTATGAGGGCAGTGATGAGACTTTTCTAATTAGAGTGTATTCCATAAGATTACAATTATACGAGGCATTGTGTCAAATAGTTCATGAGCTTTGTCTATCCTCCCACATTTTGCATAGATTTCAAAAGGGCATCTACAACCATAAGATTTGAGAAAATTCATCTTCATATTATGTTTTCCTTATGATTGGTTTACTCTTATACTAAATTAATATGTTCAATTTGTGTTTCCTACTTGATCTAACTATCCTCAAATGGCAATTTAATAGCGGAAAGATATGATCCTACTTTGGTATAAATTGTATATGCAATATCAAGGTATGAATTAATATGTTCAATTAAGAGATGTTAAATGAAATGAATAAAACTAATGTAATGTAAATAAGGGAGACCAGTGCCTTATTGGGTAAAATGGAGTCAAATAAAAGCCTTTAATGAATGGTTTCTATCTAGTAGGTCCTCTAATTGTTTGGCATATAACTATGAGTTTACAACTGGTATAAACATGCAAGAGTGTAATTGATAAACCCTACTTGAGGCAGAATATCAAATCTAATTATCTGATTCTTCTTATTGATCCAAATGGAATTCCCAAATTACTGTAATTTATTGAAAGGAGTTTTAGTTCTTCTTTAATGAATCCAATAAACCAAATCACACAGAAACAACAAATGTGTACTGATAAATCGAATATATACTTGATACTTCAATTTAAACAACCAAGAAACATCAGATTGGAGACAATCAAATAATCGCAAGAATTCAACAAACAATTGATACCAGAATGAAGTCACTAAATCAACAATCTTTCATTATCTCCTTCAAAGTTCATACATGTAACATAGTCTCCTTGAATGTCATCATTTCTGAAAATTTAATGCTTACAGCAGTCTATCTTATTCTAATTCTATCTTCTACCCCTTTACATTTATCCAACAAAGGATACTTATACATCAGTTTGCAAAAGGACGTGCCTTTTCAAAAAGGTTTAAAGCATAAAAGGTTTAACAAATCCACTATTAACTAATTTCTCTTAAGCCAAAAATGGACTCCAGACATATGCTCCGTATAATCCTCGCGCTCATGAGTGTCGGCATCTCCAAACGCATCATGGATCACAATCTTTATCATTATCATTAGCTCATTTTGCTCACATGCTACATCCAATATCACATCTTTCGTAGTGGTAGTCTCCAACATCCCTTGGATTATTGTTTCGCACTCACTTTTCCATGTAGTTGCTTCCTTCGTTTTCCCTTCATCATCACATAACTTGGTCAATCTATCTTCGGCAGCCTCTGTCAATCCCTGCATATCCCCAAGTAACTCATCAAAGAAATCCCTGTGCCTATCCATAATACAATTGGAATTTTCAATCTATTCATTACTAGGACTGTCCTACTCCAATTCCTCAATTCTTTCCTGAATTCTGCTATCCACACTCCTGTGTTCCTTTATTGCATCTACGTACTATGAATGTTTTCCCCAAAGTTTATTTAACCAAGTGGTTAAAACAACCTGCCTTTTTTTTATTATTGCAGCAAATGCATCCATTCTCCCTTGAGAGTATGCAGTTGACCCTTCCCAACGGTCTTTTTTCTGTGAACTCTCACCTTGAGTGAGCATCCTTGTTGGTTCTATTACACCACCTACCAAGTCTTTCAAGCGTTCATTCTCTCTCAACATCCTCTCATTATTGGTTTTGTACATCTCCCTTTCCCTTATCAATGCTTGGATTTGGGCTTTATTCAACTTGGCTATATTTATCCCAATATCAGCAATCGCTACAAGATCAACCTCCCCAGCCTTCAAGGTCATGACATGTCTGAATGCCTTTTCAGTATCAATAACAATTGATTTCTTGTGAGGAGGATACAAGGCCCAAATCATTAATGTTTCATCATCAGGATCGTATCTTGATCCTGTGTATACCTCCGTCACCTTCTCTATACTAAGCTTGTGGGTAGCATTGTTATCTTTTAAGAAACTATCAAAAACTAATGCAGAATTCATATCCAAACTTGGAAAAATCATAACACCTGCCTTTTCAAGCAGGTCCCTCCCCTTTTTAGGGGTCATGTCAATCATCTCTTTTTCTACTTCATCCTTTAAGCTTTTTAACAGTTGATCCTCATTCCCTAGAGTGACATTGTCAACCTGTCCCCTTATCTCTGTCCATTTTTTCTTATATAAAAATGTCTTAAACTCCGAGGTCTTTATAAATTCATCATCTGATATGAAAGACCTATAGTCTTCATGTCTTGTATCTACATCCATGGTTTCCTCAACATCTGTTTCTCTGGAAACATAGGCATACTCCTGAGTCTTCATTCTTGAAGCTTTCTCAGATGAGCTTTGTGGCGTGTCTATTTTTGAAATCCCCTTAATGGAGGATAACAACTCAGCATCCACCAACTCCCGATTATGTTTTTCAATTAGAATTTCAGCTTCCTCTGCCTCCAGGTTTTTGATTATGTCATCATATTTAAGGGGCACATGATGGTACCCTCCAAGATTTACATTTTGTCTGGCATAGTAGATATACCCTTCTGGATTAAAGTTCTTTCTCACTAGTGCTCTTCTCATGTTGTAGTGCAATAATTTGTGCAGAATCAGATCATAACCTTCCTTGGATAATATAATGAAATCACTAAAACACAATGTACTGGGCATAAAAGCCTATTTCCCATATGAACTTAAGTTCATAACACTAGAGTAATCCATTTGCATAACAATTTCTAAGTATGCAATTCTATTCGGGACAGTTTTGGGCAGAATGAAAGTTGTATCCTCAAAGCCATAAACCCTAATCATTGTGGCATTCTCTAAGCAATACCAATCCCCCCAGTTGTGGTTAAATGGTCCATTGTAATCTCTAGGCCTAAGAAACCTTTTTACTTGTTCAGATAAAGAATAATCACAAGGATGGCTAAAAAATCTATACAAGGGTTTCACAAAGAATTCTTCAAAATACAAGAAATTTGAATTGGCAAACCTGCTGTCCCAAACAACAGTCCATAATTGAACAGGAAATGGCCTACCTTCCTTGTCGGATTGTGAAATCCTTTGCTCCTGGGGCCATAAACCTAACTCTTGTCCAAAATACAACACTAAGTGCATTAACAGTGAGTAATTTCTGAGATGGAGAACATAAGCACCACTCTTTATCGCCATCAAACCTGCATCCAACTCCTTAAAAACATGTGTAGCATAGTCAAATGATCTGGAATTGTGACACTGAATGTCTACAGCAATCACCATGGGCACAACCGCCATATGCTCAGGTACCTCCATCCCTAATAACTTTCCCATTGAGTAGTAAGTATATCTTAGGTAAGGTTCGAAGAGGTCTACATGAAAGGGTGGCCCCTCACTGTCTTCCATTGGAGTATGTTTGCCATGACACCTAATTCTGTGCAGAGGTAACCTCCACCCTTTATAAATTGTGTCCATCCTTCTGAACTCACTATCGAGCTCTTCACTCACTACTTTCTCATTGCATATTCCCTCCATTCTAAAAACCTCAGCAATTGCATTCTCAGATACATGTATCAATGGATTCCCTGACAAATCACATATAGCTTTGTTTTTCGAATCATAGTGTCTGACCAATAATTTTACCAGTTCGACGTCAATAAAAACATTAGGGCACACTAATTTCTCTAAATTGAGCCTGCATGGATTGCATACTGGCTCAAAGCGATTTCTCTTGTGGTAATGGAAATTGAATAACTCATAGCCTCTAATCAGAGTCCACACATCACCTATAAATTTGAATTTGTCATCCAATTCGTCAACTTCTGCTTTGAGTTGTGTAGAACGCCTAGCTTTAGGTCTAGAACCAGGTAACTGGTCTATGAGGTCTTGATTTAGCTAAATTTCAATACCTTCTGGTTGTAACTCAGTCTTTTTTTGTTTTTCTCTTGATTGGCTTCCCTCCCCAGGTTTTCTTCCCTTTAGTTTTCCTGAACCAGTGCCTTCCATAATTCAAATTTTTATGAATTCTGAGAGGACGAGAAACTTACTATAACTTCTTCCAAACTCAAGCCAGGTGAATGCCTTAATTTCTCTGCTGGTTCCCTTGCTCTCCTTCGCTTTGAATTCTATGAGACAATGATTTCAATTGATCATACCCTGATATGCAAAATATCCTACGCTTCGTGGTGCCATTAATGTCTTTACCGATCGAGACATGAATGCTGCAAGTTTTTTTTTTCAAAATTCTCACTATCACATTAGGGCTCATATCGGCAAGACATTCCAAATCTTTGGCCGATCCGCCTGTTCAATGTTCACCCATCCGCCAAGATGTCTTGCAGTTTCCCTGACATCACAAGTCTCCCTGATAGTTTCTTTCCTTTTTCTTTTTATATCGCCATGACTTTCACCAAACAACTATCGCTCAGACTTAACGAATCAGGCCAACGGTTCTTTGCCTTACTCCGAAAGTACTTTGTCTCACCGAGATGTTTACTTTATCGACTTATGTCACCGAGACCAAGCAATTTGTTTTGCCGACAAAATAATACTCGCTGTGATGTCTCTTAGATCTCCCCACGATGACATGTCTCACCGATACACCTCTTCTTCGGCAAGACAATGGACATTGTCTTATCGATACCCTTTATCTCCACATGCTCAATTTTGTTGGTGTAACCCAAGGGGTTGATAAGAATTTTATGAACTCTTCCCGGCATCGTTTTTCTTACTGATTGAGTCCTCCTTTCCCTTTATCAACAAGACCAATAGCGCTTCAGCCAATGTTTTGAAATCTCTCTCCGACAACCAAAGTATCTCCGATAGACTTTACTTTTCTCCAATCGGCAAAAGGTAACTTAGCTCGATATGACCTTACACTATCACGCTGATACCTTTTGTCTTGCTGATAAGTAATACAAACCCACATTCTCCTAGTGTATAACTTTATCAGTATGACCCGTTTGATGTCTCGTCGATAAGATCACATTGGTAAGACATTTCAAACCTCTGGCTGATCCGCCTGTTCCACGTTCACCCATCTGGTAAGACGTCTTTCAATTTCCCCGACATCACAAGTCTCCCCAATAGTTTCTTTCTTTCTGTTTTTTTATCGCCATGACCTTCACTGAAAAAACTATCGCCTAGAATTAATGAATCGGGCCAACAATTCTTCACCTTACTCCGAAAACTTTTCGTCTTACCGAGATGCTCACTTTATTGACTTATGTCGCCATGACCAAGTATTTGTTTTTTAGACAAAATGATACTCGCCGTGATGTCTCTTAGATCTCCCCATGATGACATGTCTCACTAATACGGTTTTTCTTCGGCGAGACCATGCGCATTGTCTTCTCGACACCCTTTATCTTCGTATGATCAGTTTTGTTGGTGTAACCTGAGGGGTCGGTAAGACTTTCTGAATTCTCCCTGGCATCGTTTGTGTCACCGAGTGAGTCCTCCCCTTGCTTTATCGACAAGACTAATAATGCTATGGGCAGTGTTTTAAAATCTCTCTCCGATGACCAAAGTCTCTCCGATAGACTTTACGTTACTCCAATCGGTAAAAGGTAATTTAGCACGATGTGACCTTACATCGTCACATCGATACTTTTTGTCTTGCTTATAAGATATACAAACCTGCATTCTCTCTGTGTATAACTTGATTGGTGTGACCCTTCTGATGTCTTGCCGATACATTTAGGATATGTATATTATCATCAATGAGACCTGTATCAACTTATGCCGATATTTTCATATGTAAAGATTTTAATGTCAGATGAAATTTATGGGGCGTTATGGCACAATTTTAAATCGGATTTTGGTAAAAAATGCTATGTGAGGATTTTTTTGTTTGCATCATGAATTTTTTTGGGAGACTAATAATCATGAAGAAATAATGAATTTGTCAAAATTTGACAGTTCCAATAGCATGAAGGTTTGATGTTTCATGACAGTACTAGCATTTGAGTTATAATGATATATTTAGAGCTCATGGCTCTCCTTTGTATAAACATATCACAATTTTGAATAATATAATCAAGGGTTATGGCATTCATCTCACTGTTATGGTGTGTATGATTTCCATTTTTGCTTTAATTCAAAGATTAAATTAAAATGCTTGGATGGAGTCATAAATGGATATGTTTTTAAAGGGATTTGATAAGAAGTATTGAATTAGGATAGAAATTGACACTGTTGTAATGCAATATTGTCATAGATCTTATATGTTATGTGTTTGAACCTATTATGGATATCTAAATATTTGTGAATTCGACTCCCCAATAGTATATGGCACTGGCCTAAATCGTATTTGTTTGTAAGGTTCTGTGTCTATTTGTCTTAGCTCAGAGCTTGCTACCAAATTGCAAATTAAATGAATATCTTAAGTGGTGAAATGTCGTTGTAATCATCTCATGCTCCAAGTAGTTGATACTATTGATGCTTTTTTGTTGTTTAAATTGATATATCAAGCATATATATATATATATATATATTCAATTTACCGATACACATTTGTTGTATTTGTGTGATGTGATTATTTGGTTCTTTCAAGTAAAGATTAAACCCTTCTAGTCAATCACAATAACTAAAGAGTATTAATTGGATCAATAAGAAGAATCACATAACTAGGATTGTCATTCTATCTCAAGTAGAGTTTGTCAGTCATTTACTTGCACATTTATACAAGTTATAAACTACATCTGTGTGCCAAACACTTTGAATTATTGCCATCATAGATTACACTTTTATAGATCTTCATTAGATTCCATACACCCAACAAGGCAGTGGTCTCACGCTTTCATATTTTGGTTTATCCATTTTATTTTTTACATCTATTAGCTGAACATATTCTAATATAATTCAAATATAATTAAAATTAAAAACATCATAAATTAATTATGTAACCACATAAGTCAAATATAATTCTATCAATAAATTAATATCAAATAGATAATACAATCACATAACTCATACATTTCAATGTCATTGATCTTCTTCTTCATCCAACTCTTTGTCTATATCATCCGATCCAGATTCAAGATTGTAAGGATTGGTCATATCATCATCGTCGTCATTAATATCAGTTTCATCCACATGGATATCATCTTCATGAACATTAACTCCTACATCATCATGATCTAGTTCCTCCTCTTCGACATCTTCATCAGGCACATCATCAACTAACTATTGATCCTGATCATCATCTACATCATCTTCTATTTCTTCAGTATCTTCTTCTTCCACCACATTATACTTTACCGGTCTTCCTCTTGCAACCTCTGAGTAAAATACCTGCTCACATTGGCTTCGAAGAACATAGGGCTCATTTCTAGCTCGCTCAAAATACCTTGTTTTAACCATGGTAAATCCATTATCATGTTCAATAATAGTTCTCTCGGGATCATTTTCATTCAATCGTAGCCTGTACCATAGGACGATGAACAAAACTAATTTGAAGGACTTAAAGTCACACTTAAGTAAATCATCCAAAATCCCATAGTATTGATTTTCTGAGACTTTTGGATGTATGTCGCTTCTAGATGAAACATTAGTCACCTGGAAGACTGCAATTATCCAGAATCACAAGTTTTCTTCGTGTCATCCAACTTTTTGATTTGAAATTTATGACCATCGCACCACATAGCCTTGTGGTGTTTCACCTGCAATATGTCAAACATGCAAAACTTATTGCAATATCATCAGTTGATAAACGTATTTATTCTTGGCCGAATGTATGCAAAGAAAAAAATCTCAACATATATATACATCAATATAATTCAAAATAATTAAATAATATGGGTGATTAATATATTTATACATACCTGTTTATCTCTTAAACCATATGCTAAATCAATTTCCCTTGGTGTAACATTGGAATCTCCATTACGATGAGCTTCTTTAACCAATGCAGCCACACCTTCCCATGTTAATGCACGACCAGATTGTTGACATTGTTCAATCCATACCGTCATCCAATCAAGATTGTTTGCAACGTACAAATGTAGTGCATCCCACTCTCGACCAACTGTATCAAAAAAAAATTGAAATTCACAAATGACATATAATTAGTTAATTACCACAGTATACGACCTTAATTTATAATTGATCAATATTGAAGATTAATAATTAAATAAGTACAATATACATAAAAACCAAATGTAAAATGTATTCTAATTAATCTCCATGACCATCTTATAATTACCTAAAACTTTCCTCAATCTACCTTTCCCCATCAGGTACTCGCCTTCGAATTTGTTAATGGAGTTGGGATCCCAAATGCGATCTACATGGATCTTTTTTGCAAACTTAGGAAGATATTCAGTAATGTACACCATGGTCTGGTATACCATGTATCCCTCCACCATAGAACCCTCAAGATGTGCTCTCTGTCTAACCAAATCCTTCAAAAATTTCAAGTGCCTCTCAACCATCCACATTGACCTTGTTGTACAGGTCCACACAATTCAATCTCCTCAACTTGGTGTATGAGGTAGTGTTCTTGTGCATTGAAATTTTTTGAAGGTAGACACTTTTTCATTTCACACATTAGATGAGGAATTCTTCTCTTCCAATAATTTATATCTTCTTTATGGATTGCTTTAGATAACAACCATCTACAAGTGATTCAAGGCACAAATATATTAATGAGATTTAACAAAAATATACAAGGAATTGAACAAATATCGTTTTATACCTCATGTATTTTTCAAGATCATATATAACTTGCTTGACATTGTTGTCGAAGTTGTCTAGGAGAGATAGAGGTAGAACGTACTGCAACAATTATAAAATGATATTTTCATTAATATTTTTCCAAAAGTAGTAAACATAATACACTGAAAAGTACATGCAGTATACAAATATATATATAATATACCAAAATAATTACCTTAATGAAGGTATGCCAATCATGCGTTTTCATCCCTGGCCCAAATTCACCTCTCTTTGTTATGATATTGTTTATGTTCACAACAAATCCTGTGGGAAATCAAATTTTTCATATGACTTGTTTTATAGCATTGCTTTGTTGCTCCGTTAATAACCAAGGAAGGGCACTTATATTAATTTGGTCTCCATCACTATTTAATTGAATGACATTTTTCATTGCATGACTGGCTTCCTGAATGTCACTACAAATTTTGACAATTTTTTCTTTGTCATGCCTTCCATTCAATATTTTCCATAACGTTTCTGTCATATTCTTTCCGATATGCATTGTATCAAACAAATGCACAATTTGTAGCTGCTCATAGTAGGGCAACCTACTAAATTGTCTGGGATAACTTTTCAGTCCCTGTGGAAGCCAACCATTAATGCCTTGACGACCTTCATGAAGCATATATGTTAAACAAATTAACAATGACAATCATTGTCAATTACAGCATGAGTAAACACAACACAATATAAAAATATAAATTCAAAACATATCATAAATGATAGATAAACAATTTGATCTGATGTATAACCTTGACAATTAATTCTATTATATTCCAACTTCCATAGGCGAGGTGTCATTCTTCATGGTTTTGATGTAGTCTCTTCTTTCCCATTGAAAAGATGTTTTTCAGGAATTCAATACTTATGATTTATGTGGAGGAATTTCCTATACTCATCAAACACCTGCTTTCCTAAACTTGTTGAATGACGAGATTTCATCTTTGGACCACAAATTGGACATGCAAATTTTCCTTTTGTTTGAAGACTTGCAAATCATATATAATTGGATTAAATATGTCAATTTTTATAATTATATATAATGAATAGACTATTTAAAAAACATGGATGATATCTACTTCATAAAATTAAATATCATTAAATTCATGCAGTCAAACGTTATAACATACCAGAAAAATGTGTTAGCCTTAGGGCATCATGAATTGTCCATACAAGCATTGCATGGAATTGAAATTGTCTTTGTCGTATTGGTCTAGATACGTCATACATAGTGACACCATTCCATAACTTTAGTAACACGTCGATAAGAGGCTCAATATATACATTCATAACTTCTAATCATGATTATCATTCTCTAGCTTTTGACTCAACTAGGGTCAAATCTAAACTCCTAACTAACCCACCCACTTGCACCAATAAATCATTTGTTTGATTTATAATTCCTCTAATTACATTCAAAAGGGCATCAAAATGGAATATTCTTCCAATTTGAATCTTCCCCCCAAAAGGGACTTGTCCCTTCCAACAAGGTTTTAAATGCTATTTGCACAAGTCAACATAGCATTTATTGCACCTTTCATCCCCCCAAAACATGTCAAGTCTTTCAAATTCAAATTTGAAATTGGCACATTGGCCAAGACTTGCACATTCCTCACCCTCTCACAGCTTGACAAGTGTCATCTTGTCATTTGCTTATGAATGATCCCACATTCATCAAACTCTCTAAATCTCTCAACCTTGAATCTATAAAATGCAAAGCATTTCAACACAGATCAACAACACACAGCTCATGCTCATTGTAAGGTTACTCTCTTCATAAGAGAACTAATCTTATTCATCACCACACCATTTTCTTAGCAATTACATCTTGAGGCAAGGTTTCTCTCTTCATTTGAGAGTCAATCTTGCTCTTCGCCATTATTTTGATAGTTTTGCTAATCATGGATTGGGAAACGGCAACTTCCTACAACACTAAGTTGCACCAATCTACTATGTGATAGGAATGATTCATGTTTTATGCATTATTAGTTGCATTATTTAAAATGATTCTATATTTCATAGGGATGTTTAAGTTTGCTAATTTAAACTGACTTTTGTGCTAACAACATAAAATGGTTTAGGTTGATCTTGCAGATTTTGACGTCTACAGCATATTCATCATTGATCAAATAGAACCCTTAGCTCTTGCACAAGTTCCACTACTCTTCATAGGTTTCAAAACCAATCCATTTTTTATCTATCGCCCACATCACTTAATGTTTATCATGGACTTTCAAGTTAGGGAAAATACCATTATCCTTGGTTGTCTAGGGAAATCCTTTCGGAGTCCATCATCTCCTGAATACCCTCTCTTTATCATTGGTCCCTTGTGTTTATCCATCATAACACAAGTCAAGCCTTGCATCGTAACCAAATTTGGACCTAGAGTTGCATTTGACCTCTTGCATTCTTAACTTATCACATCATATCATACCATTTTCATATATCCCATCTTTGAATCATATCCTTTTCATTGCATCCTAGTCCTTAAATATTCCTACTCTTGCATACATAGATCATATCACATAGTCCTTGTATACATATATATCATTTCACCTAGTTCTTGCATGTACAACCCCTTGCAAATATCAAGATCATATCGTGCCTAAGTTCCAAGTTGCATACATTCATGAATTTAGTCCTTTGCATATTCATCATTGATCAAATAGAACCCTTATCTCTTGCACAAGTTCCACTACTCTTCATAGGTATCAAAACCAATCCATTTTTTATCTATTGCCCACATCACTTAAGGTTTATCATGGACTTTCAAGTTAGAGAAAATAGCATTATCCTTGCTTGTCTAGGGAAATCATTTTGGAGTCCATCATCTCCTGCATACCCTCTCTTGATCATTGGTCCCTTGTGTTTATCCATCATAACACAAGTCAAGCCTTGCATCGTAACCAAATTTGGACCTAGAGTTGCATTTGACCTCTTGCATTCTTAACTTATCACATCATATCATACCATTTTCATTTATCCCATCTTAGAATCATATCCTTTTCATTGCATCCTAGTCCTTAAATATTCCTACTCTTGCATACATATATCATATCACATAGTCCTTGTATACATATATATCATTTCACCTAGTTCTTGCATGTAGAACCCCTTGCATATATCAAGATCATATCATGCCTAAGTTCCAAGTTGCATACATTCCATGAATGTAGTCCTTTGCATATTCATCATTGATCAAATAGAACCCTTAGCTCTTGCACAAGTTCCACTACTCTTCATAGGTCTCAAAACCAATCCATTTTTTATCTATCGCCCACATCACTTAAGGTTTATCATGGAATTTCAAGTTAGGGAAAATAACATTATCCTTCTTGTCTAGGGAAATCCTTTTGGAGTCCATCATATCATGCATACCCTCTCTTGATCATTGGTTCCTTTTGTTTATCCATCATAAAACAAGTCAAGCCTTGCATCGTAACCAAATTTGGACTGAGAATTGCATTTGACCTCTTGCATTCTTAACTTATCACATCATATCATACCATTTTCATATATCCCATCTTTGAATCATATCCTTTTCATTGCATCCTAGTCCTTAAATATTCCTACTCTTGCATACATAGTTCATATCACATAGTCCTTGTATACATATATATCATTTCACCTAGTTCTTGCATGTACAACCCCTTGCATATATCAAGATCATATCGTGCCTAAGTTACAAGTTGCATACATTCCATGAATTTAGTCCTTTGCATATTCATCATTGATCAAATAGAACCCTTAGCTCTTGCACAAGTTCCACTACTCTTCATAGGTCTCAAAACCAATCCATTTTTTATCTATCGCCCACATCACTTAAGGTTTATCATGGACTTTCAAGTTAGGGAAAATACCATTATCCTTTCTTGTCTAGGGAAATCCTTTTTGAGTCCATCATCTATTGCATACACTCTCTTGATCATTGGTCCCTTGTGTTTATCCATCATAGCACAAGTCAAGCCTTGTATCATAACCAAATTTGGACCTAGAGTTGCATTTGACCTCTTGCATTCTTAACTTATCACATCATATCATACCATTTTCATATATCCCATCTTAGAATCATATCCTTTTCATTTCATCCTAGTCCTTAAATATTACTACTCTTTCATACATAGATCATATCACATAGTCCTTGTATACATATATATCATTTCACCTAGTTCTTGCATGTAGAACCCCTTGCATATATCAAGATCATATCATGCCTAAGTTCCAAGTTGCATACATTCCATGAATTTAGTCCTTTGCATATTCATCATTGATCAAATAGAACCCTTAGCTCTTGCACAAGTTCCACTACTCTTCATCGGTCTCAAAACCAATCAATTTTTTATCTATCGCGCACATCACTTAAGGTTTATCATGGACTTTCAAGTTAGGGAAAATACCATTATCCTTGGTTGTCTAGGGAAATCCTTTTGGATTCCATCATCTCTTGCATACCCTCTCTTGATCATTGGTCCCTTGTGTTTATCCATCATAACACAAGTCAAGCCTTGCATCATAACCAAATTTGGACCTAGAGTTGCATTTGACCTCTTGCATTCTTAGCTTATCACATCATATATCATACCATTTTCATATATCCCATCTTTGAATCATATCCTTTTCAAATGCATTTTTTCCATGGAATTCTTAAGTTGAAGAATCTTTGATTTCATTTGATTTCATATGTTCAACTCCACTTATATATCATCATCTCTCACTTTCTTTGCACAATATTTTGTGACATGTAGAAATGGCTCAAAAAGCAGGAAGTTCTCAAGCAGAAGTCGAGCCCAATCTAGATATTGGACCAAATGAATCGTATGAAGAACACATGGACCTTGAAGATAGGGAGGAGGCCCGAGTTCAAACAATGCATGTTGGAGAGGGGTCAAGATCACTTCCTTCTACACCAATGGATGAGCATATAAAAGTAGTTGAAATAGTGGGGAAACAAATTTCTTATAGAAATTTAGATCATTTACTTGAAATGGATATGGAGAAACTAAAATGTTATGTCGACCAACCTAAAAATACAAGTAAGAGGTCAATGACTAAATTTGTAAATAGAATAATCCATGATCATTTCAATCATCTTGAAACACTTGAAAAAACCCAATTGTTATCACGTTTACTTCTTCATGATAAGCTGAAAGAGTCATTACAATTGTTGGGTGTACATTCTGCATCAAATAAGAGGAAACACATGAGACTGCAAAAATATATTTTTGAAAATGTGAAAAAAGGTTTAGATTCCATTAGGAAAGGATCTCGATCAGTGGATAGAACCATTGCAAGAAAGGTGATTTTGATATTTGTTTTAAATAAAGAAATATCTAGAAAAAGAAAAATGTCAGCACTTTCCACTGAATTTGGTTATAGTAGAACCACACTAATAAAATATGAGAAAAACAAAAAGGTTTTAGATGATAGTTCTGAAGGAAATTGGGTAATTATGTGTAGAGCTCCCCATTCTGACAAGATTGAAGATGTTGTTAGGAACTTGATCTCAAGTTTTTGGAATGATTAGACTCGTCCGTCATCAAATACTAGAGATGTTATGAGGCACGAGATTAGACCTGGTATTTATGAAGAACATATTAAACATTGGCTAGACATAACACAGCTTGAGATGTATATGAACTTTTTTAATATGTATCCTCATATAAAGATTGGGCAAACAATATTTGAAAGGTTAAAGCCATACTATGTGAAGATAAACAAGTTTTTTGAAACTTGTTGTTATCATTATCACATTGAATTTGATCTCTATTATCAGGTGTTTCGAAAGATGAGAGAAGAAAGATATGGTTTTCAAAAGGCACCTCCTAAATAGGTAAGTTTGTTCATAAAGGATCTATTATGTGATCATGAAAATGGACTTCAAATAAAATGCATAAAAGGACTCTATGAAACATGTGGAAATTTGGCTAACTTTTCTTCAAAAAATGAAAATGCTGACCTAACAAAGACAGTAAATTGCAAAAGTTACAAGTATGTAAAGTTTCAAAAAAATTTGGGAAAGAATCCACAAGGTTAAACTATGTAGAAGAGGAGATACCTATTGGGAAATTTATGGAAGATTTTCAAAAATTGATACAACCATACATACATCATTCCTTTTATGCTAAGTGGCAAGCACATAAATTTCAAACATTAAGAGATACTTTCCCACTTGGAACAATTCTATCAGTAGTTGACTTTGCATAAAATTATTCTTTTGTACATCAAAAAGAGATTCAATCAGAATATTACTTTTCAAAGCAGGTCACTATTATGGTTCATGTGTGTTATTGACATGCACAATTGGAATTGGATGGTGTTGAGATTACAAATGAACAACGAGCCATCAAGAAAGAATATCATTTTTATATTAGTGATGATAAAGAGCATGACACACTTTTTGTACAACATTATTTTACAAAATGTTTTTTTTGAGAATTTGAGAAGTAGGGGTGTAAAATTTGAAAAAAAAAATGTATGGTCATATGGATGTGCAACACAAATCAAATCATCACGGCCATTTTATGCACTTTCTAGATATCATAAAATTTACAAAATACCACATGTTTGGAGTTTCTTTGAGAGTGGGCATGGAAAAGGTGAGCATGATGGCGCAGGAGCTTGCATCAAACATGCTTTAAGAAAGCATCAAATGAGTTATTCAGAAGATCATATAGACGATGCAAATGATGTTGTTGAATGGTGCAAGAAACACTTTGCATCAAATGAGGTCAGCACATCTTCAAGAAAAAACCGAAACATTCCACATAGAGTATTTTGGGAGATATCAAGTATGTATAAATTACATTTTAAAAAAATAAATTTATTTTAATTTAAAATTTACACATATATATATATACACACATGTTCAAGTTCACATAAGTTTTTTGCAATTACATTTATCTAGGTGTGGATATAAGATCGATGCATGGATGCAAGAGGGTAGAAAAAACAAGATCTTTGCATTGTGTTATGAGTTCAGATAGTCACCTTGGATGGACATTATACACGAGGGATTACTCTTGTTTCTCCATTGAGTGCATTGCGGGAAACTCTCATGCATGCAACAATGAAGAACTTGAATATGTTAGTAAATGGGATATGGCGCCACTATTTGTTTCAGACACATACGATGAAAATGAGGATGAAAGATTTCAAGACATTCCTTTGATTTCAATTGATTATGACCATATTTTAGGATTGGTTAGAAAAAGTACATGTGTAAGTTTTCAATAATTTAAATATTATATAAATTTAATGATCTTTAACTTTTCTAGAGACAATTCTATTTTTTTAAGAATTTTATTGCGTAAATTTGGTGTACAGGAGATGTTTTTGCAGTTATAGCAGAGCCTAGAAACATAGAAGGTGTTAGCTATTATTTACTATGTTGCACAGAAGAGAGCAATAAGCTAACACAGCCGGAAACAAATGATGGAATGTTATTTCCGACAGGTGAGTTTGAATTTAAAATTATATATATACATTGTGTACATGTGTGCATTACGTTAAAAACATTAAATATATATTGTACAAAACTTAAGCATGCAAATGTTGTACACATGCACATGTATTACCTTAGGTTCATGTTTATCGTGTTGGTTCTGTTGTTGTGCAAGGGATATATCTAAAACAAGTCAAAGTTGTTCAACATGGGATTCATTTTGTGGACTATCAAGTTGATAACAAGGTATATCAATATAGTCACCTTGTAATTGCTACCGCCCTACATCTTCATGCAGTTCCACATGCACGTGGACGAAAAAAATGGAGACTAGAGAGTGATGACCATAAAAAAAAATTACATGTTATTCAAGAGTGGGTTGAAGCAAAATGTTTGAGTTAGATTATATCCATGATTTTCAAGTTCACGTGTACATGTACATACATGTTCAAGACGAGAACTTATAGTTACTTGTTTGAACTTTGGATTGTTTTAGTTACTTATAATATATGTTGATTACAAGTGTTTTAAATTTGGTTGGA
Organism: Sequoiadendron giganteum; assembly: GCA_007115665.2. Lineage (NCBI taxonomy): Eukaryota > Viridiplantae > Streptophyta > Pinopsida > Cupressales > Cupressaceae > Sequoiadendron > Sequoiadendron giganteum. The sequence goes on from CM021109.1 coordinate 538,299,484, forward strand.
CACAAATTTTGGGTTGAAATACATTGAGAAACTTAAATTGAGTAGATATTTCCAATTATATATTTGTTCCATGGAATTCAAGTACTTGTTATGTACATAATGTGTAAACCTTGTCATAAAAAAATTCATTGGAAAAGTGATGGTGGGAGTAGAATAAAATTTAGTATTAGTTTCAATGATCCCCCAAATCTAGCATCTCAACAAAAAATACAATTAGCACACAAGGAGATGTTATGACCACATCTCAAGATTTTTCTTCTTTTATACATCCAACAAAAATCATTGTTTCATTAGTCCATGTATTCTATATATATAAAGTGAATGTTGTCTCAATCTTCTTTTTTGTTGTAGAAAAATAAACTTAACATATTAAAATTTGTGTCTTGTAGAATGTTATACCAATCAAATTATCCAAAAAGTGTCTAGTATGGTGTGCTTCATGTTAAGTCAAAACCCATAGTTTGTGTGAAAGAATTATATATAATAAATTAGGGAAGATTGATCTCAAATTCATTCTCTCATAGTATCCACCTAGGTCAAAGACCTTGAGATGTGATGGGAACTTATCTTTGTGTCTATTTGTTGTCCCATCTTATACCCACTAAGAAAATCAAATGTCTTATTGAATACTACAGATTCCTCTTGTTTATTATTTTATTATAAGTTATTACATGCATTGGATACATTTTAACCTCAATCCTACATAATTTGGTGCATAAAATCTACTACTATATTAAGATAAAGTTGATCTTCATATGTCAACATAACTAAGTATTCAAAAACAATCAATCACATTTTTCACCTAATTTTACTTTTCTTAAATCCTTTTCTACATTCCTCCTCTTCTTTTCTTCCATCATCTTCTATATTTCATATGAAATTTTCCTCATAATTCTTATTTTGAGAGCTAACTTGTTTTTTTTTACACAAATAATCTCTTGAGTCCAATCATCATCAACTACCTAATATTTTCTTATTCCTCCACCTAATTAAGGCATATCATTATTTTTTTCATCTCTTATAATTCGTTCCTCTTAAGTTCTTTTTTTTGAAACAATGTTATTTTGAACATCATCTTGTAAGACACTAAAATAATTTTGTCGAAACACTTATTATTTGATCATATGTACCATAATTAAGATCCATTATTATTCATTATCGTCCATTAATACTTTATTACAATTTAGTGAATTAATTCCTATTATTTATTTAAAGTTAATTAATTTCCCGCATTCAATAAATATATTAAATTCATATTGTCCATGTCTCTTATCCATCAAATAATTAATTATTTTATCAAACTCCACCTCAAATGCACACATTATCCATTTAAATAAAGAATTAAAATTTCTAGTTCCATCTCATTTAGTTAACTAATAAATGAAGATTAATTAACTCATTAATCTTGAATTAGTCCACTCACTAATCTATTCAATTCACTTCCTCATGCAATAAATCAACTTATCCATGGAATCAACTAACTCTTTCATACACTTAGTTAACTATTTTATGAAAATATTTGACTCTTCCTAACTCACAATCAATCTTGTTCACTCACTCACCAATTCACTTAACTCAATAATCATTAATTAAAATTTTAAATAAGTCTTAAAACTTCTCCATGATTTCCACTTCTCTTCATTAAATCCAAAATTAATGGAGTTACTCAAGATTCAATATCAAGTCTAGATCATCCATTCATCCTTTCAAAAACCTATAAATGCATCTCAACATATTATCTTCAACGTTGATCATTAATATAAAATCATGTTATTAATTTTATCATCCAAAGATTGGTAATATTATGCTAGTATAATGAGAACATGCATATCATTGTTATCTTGAGCACAATCATACAATGCTCAATAAAAGGTTTTCTTGAGTTAGTTAGGATTTTAGATTTTTTCTTTAATGCCAAAAGTTATAATTTAATGCTTATATGAGTATATGGTTCTATTTTTATATGATTAAATGATTATATTTTTAAAATATTATATGCCTACATGTTGAGATTATATTTAATCCCCATGTACTATTGTTTCTCTTTTCTAGCAATTTCTTATATCCTATGAATGCAACCAATTTTTGAGAGGGAATATTCTATCACTAAGGTTTTCCTAGTTAGATCTATAAATAGTTGCAAGTGCTTATAGAGGTCCATCTTATGAAAAAATATACATAGAAGGAAAACATTCAAGATCATATATATCCAAGGCATGTGTGTGCAAAATATTTATTGTGATCAACATGTGAATGAACTTAATTATAAAGTGGCATTCATTTCCTAAAATTCTACTCTAGAGAGATAAAATGTATATATCATATAAGGAAATGTAAGTTGTAAGAGATCATCAAATAAGAAAATGTATGTATATTGAATATAAGCAAATGTATACATATATCATATAAACATTTCAATATTGATCAATGTATAAACATTTAACATGTTATAAGCAAAGTGCCAAATGTATGTATATCATAAAATCAAATGTAAGTTAGAGATCATCAAATGTGGAATACTAAATATCATCATATAAGGAAATGTCGAATACTAAAAATCATCATATATAGCAAATGTAAGTTAGAGATAATGAAATTTTAAATACTAGAAAGATCATCATATAAGCAAATACATGTAGTAATGATCATAAATATAATGCAGGGCCTAATACGAATGTCAACTCCTAGTCGAACGACCATCTGAATGAGAACAATCCTGCTTTGATGGATGTGCTGAGCCCTGCAAATAAAAGGGTGTACAAAATGTGTTAAATACATAAATTTATATTAAATATGTATCTAGATCTATGCATACATATTCATGTACATATACACATGTATATATAAAAATTTAAAACTCACATGTCCACTAGCATCAGATTCATCCATAGAGTCACGTCGATGTGCCCTATCTGGAACAAGGCTAGGAGTGACATTAGGATGTCCACCTACAAATATATAAATTCATATATATCAGTACATGAATATCTAGTTATTAAAAATAAAATTTAAAAATAATTATAAAGGAATTGAAACATGCACATGCACACATACATGCACATCATCTGATATTTGATGACTTGAGTCCTCTGAAACGTCTGCCTCCACCATATCAACTATACGATCAAGCGACGAATCAATATCTGCGTCCCTCTAATCTATCTCATGTCATGCCAACAATGATGAGTGGAGAGGACTATGTAGGTGAGATGGCATCGACGATAACGAACCGGCACCAACCAACATCTTAGTAAAACCCATAGTCTGTGCAGCTATTGAATGATTAGATGGTGGATCCTAATGTGCACTGGTGTTGGGTTGAGAGTGATGGGTTCTCAGAATTGAACGATATCCACGTGCCAAATGATCTCTAACGTGCTCTATACCGATCCCATAGTCTGATGCAATGAAGGCATATGCCTCCAAGAGTTCCTCAGCCAAAAAATGCAGAGTCCTGCGTGCCATATCTCCTGTAAGTGCCTCAAGATCTATGGGAGTAAGGATGCCTACTGTTGTGTAAGGATCCATGGTGGTCCACTATGTTGAATATGGCATGGACCGGGGATGTCTAGACATCAAATATTGACCTACGCGATTAGCAGATATCCTAGTGGTGGCAGCTGTAATGTCACCTACAGTATCAATTGCTTCCTTTTGGGAAGCAACGACAACCTCATCTGCTATGGGGGCTAGAGCTGGGGTGAGAGCAGGAGACCTCTCACCGACCAATACACTAAACACTAGGGTCGGTCTATCTGCTCGATGATAAGTGGGTCTGCTAGCAATCCTTCCACGCCCCTGACCAACATATGCTGGAATGTCCAGGTAGTTGACTTTGAGGCCCAAATGGAGCTCAACATACAACTATTGAACAAAATATAATGGAATTTGGTCATTGCTTGGGTATTGACCATGTGCTATGAGAAATCGTGGGTAGATCAATGAGGCCATAGCACGATCGATACATCTAGTGACCTAGTATCCCCTAACCTTACATGCATTTTGATAGAATGGAAAACAATTGGTTTTTATCATTTCTTTGGTCACACTATCCTGTATTTGTTTAAGGGGAACCTCACCATGTACTTCTTCCCGCATGCGGGAAAGAATAGCAACTACTCTATCTGGAGAAAATGCACTAGTTCTTTCAAGTTCATCTCTTAGTTTTTCAAGACTATGCAATATTGGCATGCATGGTTCAGAATATATCCCTGGGTTTGCACTTTGCGCTAATGAGTCTTTCAATTTATTAATCTCATTAGTGGTATTTGCAAACAAAGATTCCAGAGGTGGAACATCTACATTATCCATGTTATGTATGTATTTATGTGTACTTAAAGGAGCAATGAGACCTTAGTTTAAATAATATATCTAGATATAAGGAATATAAATCTAAAATAGTTCTAATAATTCATCTACTCATCAATAATATTTCCATACCATTAAAAAAAAACATGTTCAACATCTATCATAGTTTTTAATAATAAAAAAATTCACATTACTAGATTGCACAAAAAACATAATCTAAAACAATTCTAAAATTTAAATTTACAAGTGTGTGTGTGCACTCTAGTACAAAATGTGTCATTAAAGATAGTTTAAAAAACATTGATAAAGGTTGCATCTAAGATTTATTTCCTACAACTAGTAATAAAGGTAAAACATCATTACTTAACATTGGTGGTCATGTAAAATCAATTTAGTCATTATTGAAGGCACAAATAAGAGAAGAAAATGAGCCAAATGATAAGCTTGTAAATATGATTTCTAAACTATGGAAGGACAACATTAGTGCTTCCCAAAAAAAAATCTACTTCATGAAATATAATCATTTGAAATTGGATGGAAGAATCTTAATGCTTAAAGCTATGATCTAATACATTCTAATCTATATGATGTCATGTTTATTGATCCTCTTGAAGATCTCTCAAGATTTAGATAAAACAATAAAGAAATTATTATGGGGTGGTTCGAATGAAAGTAAGTGTATTCCTCTTATTAAATGGGACACTATATGTCTTCCCAAAGGTCTTGATGGCTCATGAACTAAAGTCTTATCAAAATGGAAATAAATGATTAATTACCTATTTAGAATTATATGAATGTAAATATATCATAGAAGATATCTAGGGTGGTTATATGCTTAATTATTTGAACCATGTGGATTATCCAAGTGGCTTATGGTGGAATTGGAATAATTTTGATTTGGCTCCCATTCCACATAAAATCAAAAGGATTTTAAAACATGGATGAATTTCACAAGTTAAAAAATTATATACCACATAGGACAATTATTTAATATTATATAAACTATTTAGCCATAATAAAAATAAAAATGTTGAACATGAAAGGGAAAATGTTGCAAAATGTTATGAAACACATATTGAAAAGAGTAACATCATAGAAAAATAAGAATTCAAATTTAGAAATATTTTTGAATAATGTAGAAATGAACCCCATGATATTAAAATTATATACTCCATGATCCAATTGTTGATAATATTAATAAAATTGATAACACACATAAAAAAATGAAAGTCATTGTATCTCCAAGTTATTTAAAAAAAAAGAGACGACCTTTCCGAATAAGAATGATATCCCATATTCAAAATTTTCTAATGAGCTTGATAAAATTGTAATAATTCTGGACCCCAAAATTGATTACTTAAAATTTATGAGAACATAAGATAAAGTCTTAAATTAAAGAGATCATCATGAACCATTCAATTTTGAGCTTCAAAATTTTTAAATGAATATTTTTGTAAAATTACTAAAGTTGTAAAAAATAAGACCTTTACAAAATAAATTAAATATTTAGGAAATCAAAATTTCCAATTAAAATAAAATTATTATTAGTTTTTTTTTTATTTCTCTCAATTCTATTAGGATTACTAGTAAGTAGAAAGACAAAATAGCTACTTGTAGAGTAATAAAAACCTCAATAGTAAGAAATAAATTAAGAAAGGATTGATTAATGAGGCAAACTCATCTTCACTTAAGCATAAATTGTAAAATATTGTGAAAAGCACTAGCAATAAGATCAAGACTAGATAGTCCTATTGAAAATGGTACTTGAGATTTTAATGGTAGGATTCCATGAGTTCATAAAAAGGTAATTAATAACAAAAATGATGAAATTGAATGATTTTTGCACTTTAACTCTAGAGTATCACTCAATGTAAATGATGTTTTAAAATAAAAAAATTGGTGATCAAGACCACACATCACATATTAATCATTAATTGGAATGTAGCCAAACAAAATTTTGTAAAATTTCTTGAAAAATATCACAAAGGGAATTTGAATCTTGTAAGCCTTTTTATTGTATGTCTCTTAAAATTTATAATACATATTGTAAATACGACATCTAGTTTTTATCTATCATGAACTATTATGTAATATTAATTATACTTTGTATACTAACCAAATTTTACAAGAGTGTGGTACAATTAAAATACAAAATTTATCCAAGGACTTATTATATTTATTTTAATGTGTTAGATACAATGATTGTAGTTTTTGTAAAAATGTGTTTAAATGAGAAGCGTTTACAATGCGGTGGGTTATCAAAGTTTATATCATGTACCCATGATGGAAGAAAAATGATCTGGGAAATAAAATGTTTGAGAAAAAGAGATATGAGATAGTAAAATACAATTTGAAGAGTGGAGGTGAAGATTCTAGATGTGAGTTGGTCACAAGAGAAGCACTGCTAATTTTATTTCTTTGTGGAGACATATGATATAGTTATTAAGGTGGCATCTAATATAATTTATATAATTTTAAGTAGTGATTCTTAATCTTCCGATATATTTTTTGTAATAAATGTTAAGTTGTAGTTGATGTCAATTTTATTTTGCTTAACATTTTTTAATATTTAAATGTAGGTGTTTTGGAGAATTTAAATATATTGTATATGAAGATTGTGATCAAGAGGTTAAATAATTTATCTTTCATCATGGATAATTTCAATATAATTTACATACAATTTAAAAACATCTATTAAATCAACATTTTGAGGAGATATTATATTTTTTATATTTATTTTTTTTAAAGTGTGTTTCTTGGAAATTTTAAAATTTGGTAATGATGTTACCAAAATATCTATGAAATATGTTTGCGAATTAAAATTATGCTATTGAGGCCTTGATAAATAAATGGTATTCTTGTATTATCAATATTTGATGTTTAAAATTTTGGTCAAGCTATATTTGATTGATAAGGTTGTGAGAAGATCTTGCTTATGCTTGAATACAAAAATGGATTGTATACCTTCCTTGTTTAACTCTTTTTTCCTTCTTTGTCCATTGGAATTGCATATGGAATTTGTTCATGTGATTTTATGGTTATTTGATTGGTGTGTCCCATCCACTTTGTTTGTGGTTTTCTTATGGGCACTATTGCATTACTATTCAATCAAACAGGTTATCAAATGGAAAATTTAATATTAAATTCCTTAGGCTGGCTTTCTAGATTGTGTTGGGGAAATCATGCCTCACAAGAGCTAGTGCATTTTCATTAGATGAAATTTCACATGAGAATACTTATAGGATATCTAGACAAGTCACACATTTGTCTTCACATATCTATCTCTAAGGTTTCTACTATGCATGTCTACTAAATAATCTTCCAATCACCTATTACTCAACTATTCATATTCTTCTAAGTTCTAGAATTAGCATTGTTGTGAGTTAGAATGGTCTAATTCCCTCTCACAATATCTCTTATCTCTATTTATCAATTGAGAATTTATGCTTATCATTTAATTCCACTTGGGATAGAATATGGAAGGCTAGCCCATTTAAGATGAGTTAGAATTTATGGAAAGAAATAAATTGATGAATATTTAATGATATGGACATCCCATTTAATTCTTTAAAAAAAAAAATTGAAATCATCATTTATGAGAATATCTCAACCAAATTTAAAATGGTTTCACATAGATTAATTGAGTTCACTAGCTAGGACAATAGGATGACAAATAACTAGTTAGGTTTCATTCTCCTATTGGGTTTCTCCTATTGCTTGAGTAAGGTGGGTATGATGGAAATCAGATGGTTGGAACCTCATTTTGGAAGATAATAAATAAATGTGGATGGGGCTTGCAAAGGTAATTGAACTCCAATTTGGGTTGCTTCTATAATAAAAAATGACAAAAGTAATCTCCTTTGAGTTGTATCTAAGATACTCCACCCATCCACACATAATGAGGTTGAGTTAGATGACTTATTTGAGGGGATAATATTGTGCCAACATATCATTAAAGTTGTGGGTATTGAAGGAAAACCCTAAATTCTAAGAAGATCACCAATTATAGGCTTAGCTCAAAGTTACAAAAAAATATTATTATTTTTCGATTGTATGAGGCCCTTCTTGATTAGAAAAATATGTAAAGAGGCCAATATAAATAGGTGTAAAACATGATCCAAAACACACATGATCTATCAAAATGATATGTGAAGTAAGTGAAATAATTTTTTGGATCAATCAAAGTGATATATGTAAATCACTTTTTTCAATGTGAAAACATATTCATATTTATATGCTATATTTTTCAACCAACCAAAAAAATTATGAACTAGACTTTACTTCATTACCTTGACCAATTATAGAGTTAAACAATATTGTATAATTGGTGTTTCATTTATCAACTTTGCACTAGATCTAAAGTATATTTCATCTAAATTCTCATCCATCCTAATAAGTTCCATATATATTGAACACCACTCTTTTTATGCATCCTAATTAGCCAATAAAATATATGTGAATTTTAAACTTTTGATGCACAATTATTTGACTATATGTAATATGCTAACCAAATATGATGCTCCTACTACTTCCATATATAATCTAAAATTAACCTTGCACAACTCTCTAGAATAAGTGCATGATCATCACTAGTTTAAAATAATACCAAGTTTCAAGGTCTTTCTATCTTCCTTTGTATTTTTGGTTGGATTAATGAATGTTATATGTACATAAATATTTCAATTTGAGTGGAGTTATAGTATTGTGATTCAATTTCTTAACTACATGAAGTTTTACATTTTCCCTTTTTTTCTCCAAATTCTTCTTAAATCCATACCTTGAATAATGTTTCATGATCTAATTAAATTGGAAAAGATAATATATCTTCATCTATGGAGTTCAATTTCTTAGTTTCATGAAGTTGTATCATTTATTATATTTTCTTTGAATTCTCAGCTTCATACTCTTTTGATATTTGAGTCTTTGATTATTTTCTTGGTGTTATGTTGAATTATATACCAATCAAATAAAATTATTCAAAATAATCAAAACAGAATTATTTTCAATTATCAAAAACAAATTAAAAACATGGAATCAATTATTCAAATTATTAAAAATATAGTATAACAAGAAAGTTAGATTAGATGATGATGGAAAAAATGGGGGTTTTGGAACAGGGTATGGATACCCATCAAAGCATTTAAGAAAAAATGGGGGTTTTCGAACAGGGTATGGATACCCATCAAAGCATTTAAGAAAAAATGGGGGTTTTCGAACAGGGTATGGATACCCATCAAAGCATTTAAATTCAACAGAAAATCATTTAACTATGTGAATGGATTTGTTGAAAATGCTTTAGAAATTTTAAAACAAATGCAATTCATGCCACGAATTTTGCACCAAAATGAGCTATGGAATAGTGCAACCAACCTGAGAGGACGCATTGGATGGTGATAGAGGTTGCTCGAAGGTGAACATGTTTGTGGACCGTGTTTTTGCAAGTTCTTCTTCGCCGGTTCGCCGCACGCACTGCCCTGTTCACCGGCCGCCTCTGTCACTATTCATCGAACTCTATTTTTGAAAATGACAGGGCTTTTTTTTTTTTAAATCTCTATTAAGGGGGTTCGATCGAACCCTACTTCACTCGAACCCCTTTATTTTAATATTTTCGCTCATAAGTCAATGGGGTTTGAGCGAACAGAGGGTTTGATCAAACCCGGTGGTTCGACCAAACCAATATAATGGTTCGGTTGAACCCCTTCACTTTGTGTAGAGGGAAAAAATGACTTTTCCCTTCCTCCACAAAAGTGTTCACCACTTATGTGGGCTCACCCACATTGAAATTTTTTTCTTCTCTTTTTCTTGTTTCTTTCTTCTTGTTATCTTTCAAGGAAACTATATATATGAAATAAACATTTATGTATAAGTTGGCATTTACATATGGATATTTACTTTCTTATTCTTTAAGTTATATTTCATCTTTATAGTTTTAGGATGTTTAAGAGTGGCTTAATATCTCTACCTGAGTTATAATGCAAATTCTATTTTTTGGAAGTTCTCACAAATTTCAGACTTAATCAAATTTCAATAATCAGCATGTCAAATTTCAATAATTAGGAGGTCAAATCTCATTAATCAGAAAGATGTATTATTTGTCTCTCTATCTCACACCTTTGTTATCCCTTACACTCTAGACCTCTCTCCCACTATCTCCATCCCTTTATCTAACTCTCCCTCCCTTGATCTCAAGAACTCTCTCTCTCTCTCTCTCTACTTTGCCCTCTAATTCTCTCTATCTCAATTCTCTCTTGCACCCCTCCCTCCTTCCCTCTCTACTTATCCATATATCCCTCCCTCCATCCTTCCCTCTCTCTATCTCTATCTCCCCTCTCTTTCTACCTACCTCTCCCTCCATCACTCCCTACCACTCTCTCTCTCTAACTCACCTCTCTCTCACCTACCTCCCTCTCCCTCTCTTCTTCCCTATCTACTCTATATCTCCCAATCCCTCTCTCTACCTACCTCTACATCCATCACACCTTACCACACTCTCTCTACACCTCTGTATCTCAACTTTATCTCCCTCCATAGCTCTCCCTCACTCCCTCATTACTTCTCTACTTTTATCCATCTCTCCTCTCTCTAGCTCTCCTTCCCTCTCTACTTATCTATATCTCCTCTCTCCCTATATATACCTACCTCTCCTTCCACCACTCTCTATTTATTTCCATCTCAACTCTATCTCCCTCACTACATCCCTCTCCCTCTCTCCATCCCTATCCATATATCTATATCTCCCATCTCTCTCTACCTACCTCTCCATCCATCACATCCCACCATTCTATCTCTCTCTATTACTCTCTATCTCACCTCCCACTCTCTCCATCTATACCGCTCCCTCTCCTTCCCTCTCTACTCTATCTCCCTAATCCCTCTCTACCTACCTCTCCATCCATAACTCCCTACCACTCTCTCTACACCTTTCTATCTCACTTATCTCCCTCCCTCCCTCATTCCCTCTCTACTTGTCTCCCTCTACCTCTCCTTCCCTCTCTAATTATCTTTTATCCCCTCACCCTCTCTCTATCTACCTCTACATCTCTCTCTCTCTCTCTATCTCTCTCTCTCTCTCTCACACACACACACTATATGTCTCCCTCTCTATCTTTTCCCCTATCTACTCTATATTTCTCCTCTCCCTCTACCTCTCTCTCTTGCTCTCTCTCCCTCCTCCCTCACCCTCTTTCTCTCACTGTCTCCTCTCTATCTTACCATTCTCTCTTTGCCTCTCTATAACTCTCTCCTCTATATACCACCATTATCTCTCTACTTATCTTTATCTCACCTATCCCTCTTTACTTCTCCCTTCCTCCCCTCTTTCCCACCCTCCCTCCTTCCCTCTATCTCTATCTCTTTATGCTTATCTCTATCTCACCTATCCCTCTCTACCCACATATCCCTCCATCACTCCCTATGACACTCTCTCTATTTCTCTCCATCTCACCTCTCTCTCACCTCGCTCTCCCTCCCTCCATACCTCTCCCTCCATCTATCCTTCCTTATCTACTCTTTATCTCTCATGTATCTCTACCTCTCCTTCCCTCTCTACTTATCTTTATCTCCCTTTCCCTCACAAGTGATCTCTCTCTCTCTCTCTCTCCTTAATCCATCTCCCCCTCTTTCTCTCTCCCCTATGAGTGTTGAGGGTCTGAGGTTTATTGTTTAAGGTATAGGGTTGAGGTTATAGAGTTAAGTGTATAGGGTATAGGGATTAGGGTTTAAGATATTAGGTATAAATTTGAGGGTATAAGGTGTAGGGATCAAGTATTATGGTTTAGGGTTTAGGGTTTAAGGGATAGTGTTTAGGGTTGAGGGTATAAGGTTAAGTGTATAGGGTATATGGATTAGGGTTTATTATATTGGGTATATGGTTGAGGGTATTGGGTTGAGGATAATAGGTTTAAGGTTTATGATTTATGTATAAGTTTGAGGGTTGAGGGTTGTGGTATAATGTTCAAGGTTGAGGGTATAAGGTTAAGTGTACAGGGTATAGGGATTAGGGTTTAGGATATTATGTATAAGGTTTAGGGTGTAGGGATTAGGGTATAAGGTATAGGGTTAAGATTTGAGAGTGTAGGGTTTTCCATTTAAGAATAGGGTTTAGGGTATACAGTTGAGGGTATAGGGTATAGGGATGAGGGTTAAGGGAGTAGGGTTTAGGGTTTAACGTATAGGTTTGAGGGTTGAGGGATAGCGTTAAAGGATGAGGATATAGGGCTAGGTGGATAGGGTATAGGGATTAGGGTTTAGAATATTGGGTATTGGGTTTAGGGTTTAGGGTTTGGCATATAAGGTTGAATGTAGGGTTTAGGGTTTAAGTATAGGGTCGAGGGATGATGTTTAAGGTTTAGATTATAATTTTGAGGGTATAGGGTATAGGGATTAGGGTTGAAGGTGTATGGTTTAGGGTTTAAGGTATAGGGTTGAGGGTTGAGGTATAGTGTTCAGGGTTGAGGGTATAGGGTTGAGTATTTAGGGTATATGGATTAGGGTTTAGGATATTGGGTATAGGGTTGAGGGTATTGGGTTTAGGTTTGAGGGTTTAGGGTTTAGGGTTCAAGATTTAGGGTATAAGGATTAGTGTAGAATTTAGAGTTTAATTATAGGGTTAAGGGTTGAGGGTTAATATTTAGGGTTTAGGGTATAAGCTTTAGGTATAGGGTATAAGGATGATGGTTGAGGGTGTAGGGTTTAGGGTTTAAGGTATAGGATTGAGGGTTGAGGGATAGTGTTAAGGGTTTCAAGGATATAAGGTTAAGTGCATAAGGTATATGGATTAGGGTTTAGGATATTGGTTATAGGGTTGAGGGTGATAGGTTTAGGGATTAGGGTGTAGGTTGCAAGTTTGAATGTAGGGTTTAGGGTTTGAGTATAGGGTTTAGGGATAATGTTTAAGGTTTAGTGTATAAGGTTGAGGGTATAGGTTATAGGTATTAGGGATGAGGGTCTAAGGTTAAGGGTCTAAGGTATAGGGATGAGGGATATTGTTTAGGGTTGAGAGTATAGGGTTAAGTGTATAGGGTATAAGGATTAGGGTTTAGGATATTTGATATAGGGTTGAGGGTATTGGGTTTAGGGTTGAGGGTTTAGGTTACAAGGTTGAATGTAGGGTTGAGGGTTGAGGGTATAAGGTCAAATTGTATAGGTTATAGGGTTTAGCGTTTAGGATATTGGGTATAGGATTTAGGGTGTAGAATTTAGGGTATAAGGTATAGGGTTAAGGGTTGAGAGTGTAGGTTTTAGGTTTTAAGTTAGGGTTAAGGGTATAAGGTATAGGGTTAAGGGTTGAGAGTGTAGGGTTTAGGTTTTAAGTTAGGGTTAAGGGTATAAGTTTAATGGTATGGGGTATAGGGATGAGGGTTGAAGGTGTAGGATTTAGGGTTTAAGGTATAGGTTTTATATTTGAGTGATATTGTTCAGGGTTGAGGGTATAGGGTTAAGTATATAGGGTATATGCATTATGGTTTAGGATATATTGGGCATATGGTATAGGGATTTCGGGTTTAGGATATTTGGTATAGGTTTGAGGGTATTGGGTATAGGGTTGAGGGTTTAGGTTACAAGGTTAAATGTAGGGTTGAGGTTATAAGGTAAGTGTATTAGGTATAGGCATTAGACATGGAAAGAGGTGGGGAGGGAGAGAGAGAGAGGTGAGATAGAGAGATGAGGGAGGGAAGAAGAGAGGTGGGGGTTAAGTGTATACGGTATAGGGATGAGGATTGAGGGTGTAGGTTTTATGTTTTAAGGTATAGGGTTGAAGGTTTAAGGTTAAGTTTATAGGGTATAGTGATTAGGGTTTAAGATATTAGGTATAGGGTTGAGGGTATTGGGTTGATGGTTTAAGGTTGAGTTTATAAGGTATGGGGATTAGGGTTTCAGAGAGAGAGAGGTTGAGGCAGTGTGAGGGAGAGACATAAGAGAGAGAGATTATTCTATAGTTAGGGTGGGAGGGAAAGACTTGAGAGAGGGGGATGGGATGGGAGGTAGAGACCTGAGAGAGAGAGAGAGAATTCTATAGTTAGGGTGGGAGGGAGAGACTTAAGAGAGGGATAGGGGGTGGGAGGGATAGACTTGAGAGAGATGGGGAGAGGGAGAGATATGGAGAGAGAGGGAGAGGGGGAGATGGAGAGAGGGGGAGAGAGAGAGAGAGGGAGGGAGAGGTAGATATTGAGAGAGATAGAGAGAATTATACCCTCAACCCTCATCCCTCAATCCTATACCCTCAACCCAATACCCTAAACCATCAACCCTATAGGTCCTTAACCCTATACCCTCAATTATCAACCCTCTAACCTATACCCTTAACACTTAAATCCTCTACCCTCTACCCTCTACCCTTAAACCCTTAAACCCTCTACTCTCTACCCTAAACCCTAAACCCTAAACCCTCTAATCTCAACCCTAAAACCTTAAACCCTCTACTCTCTGCCCTCAATATACAACCCTTAATCCATCTAATCTTAAGCCCTCAACCCTCAACCCTAAACTCTAAAATCTATACCTTGAAACCCTTAACCCTAAACCCTTAAACCTTCTACCCTCTACCTTAAACCCTCATCCCTCAACCCTATACCCTCAACAAAATACCCTAAACCATCAACCCTATAGGTCCTCAACCATATTCCCTCAATTCTAAGACCTATACCCTCTATATCTCTCCCACTCCCTCCCTATATCTCTCCCTCCTACCCCCTCTCCCTCTCTCAATTCTCTCTTTCTCACTCCCTCAATTGTTCCATCTCTCTCCACTCTACCCTTAACTATCTACCATCTACCCTTAAACTCTTAAACCCTCTACCCTCTACCCTTTATATCTCTCCCCTCTCCCCTTAACCATTAACCCTTAGCCCTCTACCCTCTATCTCTCTCTCACTCCCTCCCTCTCTCTCTCTACATCATCGGGAGACCCCATTTCTTGGACCCTAAACCCTCTACACTCTACCCTCTACTCTGAATTCTCAATTATCAACCTTGAATCCCTCAATCCTCAACCCTCAAACCCTAAACCATCAACCCTGATACCCTCTACCCTATTCATAGGACCCTCAACCCTAATCCTTCAACCATATGTACCCTCAACCCTAATCCCTCAACCCAATACCCTAATCCCTCAACCCTATAGGTCCTCAACCCAATACTCTTAATTCCCAACCCTCTACCCTATACATTGGATCCTCAACCCTAATATATCTTTTTCCCTCTCTCCTATTCTCTAATTCTCTCTATCTAACTTCTCCCTCCATCTATCCATTCATCCATCCCCCCCTCTCTACCCTAATCCCTCAACCCTAAACCCTAAACCCTTAAATCCTTAAACACTCAACCCTATACCCTAAACCCTAAACCCTCAACTCTCAACCCTTAAACCCTCTACCGTCAACCCAATACCCTCTACCATCAACCCTAATCACTCAATCCTTAAACCCTTAAACCCAAGAAAAATATCTACCCTAATGCCTAAACCCTGAACCCTTAATCCCTCAACCCTTAAATCTTCAACCCTATACCCTCTACCCTCGACCCTTAAACCATAATCCCTCAACCACTACACCCTCTACCATATATGTTAGACCCTCAACTCTATACCCTCAATCCTCTACCATCAACCTTAAACCCTCAACCCTCAATCCTTAAACACTAAACCCTTAAACCCTCTACCCTCTACCCTCTATCGGGTTATACATTAAACCCTCAACCCTCAATTCTCAACCCTCAACACTTAATCCCTCAATCCTCAACCCTTAAACCCTAAACCCTCAACCCCTATACCCTCTACCCTTTACATTCGACCCTTAACCTAATCGTTCACCCATATACCCTCAAACCTATAACCTAAACCCTCTACCCTCAATCCTAAACTCTTTAACCCTAAACCCTTAAACCTTGTACCCTCTACTCTCAACCCAGTACCTTCTAGCCTCAACCCCAATCCCTCAGCCCTCAACCCTTAAACCATAATACCCTAAACCATCAACCCTATAGGTCATCTAGCCTTATCCCTCAACCTTATACCCTTAACCCTATCCCTTTTTCTCTATTTATACATCTCACCTCTCCCTCCCTCCCTCTCTCCTATCCTCTCTAATTGTATCCATCTACCCTCTCCCTCTTTATATGTACCTTTGGCTCAATCAATCCCTACCGCCCTCTCTCACTCCCTCTATCTCTCTCTCTTTATCTCCCTCCCTCTGCCTCTCCATCACTCCCTCTCTCTCCCTCTCTCTTAGGTCTCTCCCTCTCACCCCCCTCTCTCTTAGGTCTCTCCTTTGGTCAGCCTACCTAGGTAACTCTCTCTCTCCTCTCTCTATCCATACCTCCCACCCTACATAGATAAGTCCCTCTCACTCCACCACCTCTATCTCTCCCTCTCTCAGGTCACTCCTTCCCACACCCTTTCCCTCTCTCAGGTCTCATTCTCACACTCCCTCTCTCTCCCACTCCTGATCTCTCACACTCCCTCTCACTACCTATCTCTCAAGTCTCTCCCTCTTACCCCCCCTCACAATCTCAAGTCTCTCACTTTGGAACCCTACCTACATAACTCTATCTTGTTCTCCCTCTCTCCCTCTATCCCTCCCACCCTACCTATACAACTCTATCTCTCTCTTAAAATTTTCCCTCCCTCTAAAGAGATACATAAATACATGCATACTTACATACATACAACCATAATACATATGTACATACAATCCTACATACATACAAGAATACATGTACATATGTAGATACAATCTTGCATACATATATGAATACATACATACATGTATACATACATACATCCAACCATGCATACATACATACATACATACATGACATACAAGCATACATGTACATACAAACATAAAAATATATAAACATACATTCAATAGTGTAGAATTTAACATAAAGCAAGACATAACGTGAGTGTGTTATATCATGCTCATGTTATGTCTTGCTAGACATATCCCTAAAAAACACAAAAAACCATGTCAAAAGTAAGATATAACACGAGCACATTATAATGCTTTTGTGTTATATATTTCTTTGAGAATCTTGAAGCCTTAGGGATTTTTTCAATGTTCTATTTTCTTAGGGAGTAGGGGATAAATCTTACAGGTGTTTTTGTCAAAGTCATAGCCTAACATCCTCATGTGTTAGGCTAGGTAGGATAATGAAGTAGTGGGACAACAATTTGAGAGAGTGTTTTGTTGCAAAATTCTTGTGTTTAGGACCCTATGTGACTGGTTAACAATAGTGGTGAAGTGTTTAGGTGTTTGGCATGTGATCTCCTAGTAGGTGCTTTGTAAAGGTGGTGTATTTGGCCTAGTACATCAGGTGGTACTAGAGCAAAGGTTGTGATTTGGAAGTGAGAAGTGAGTGAGAGTGAGTATAAGAAAAATGCCTCCAAAGGGAAATTAAATGGCCAAAGAGGTAAAGGAACTAAAGGAGCAGTTGGTTCATGAACCACAAAATTTCAGTGGAAAGTGGATTCCCTAGCACTCCTAGGGTTTTCACCTAGGGGAAGAGAGTTCTTTCACACCAAAAACTTAGGGGTTCATTCAAGATTAGGGGAGTAATAGGGATGTGTTGTGTGTGATGGAATGTGTCTAAATACTATAAATTACTAAAATGAAACTATCTAATGAATTGCAAGACTATTGAAAACACTATGTAAAATGACCTAAGATTGACCTAAAATGCATGCAAACTATAGCATAACTAAAGAAGACAGAAGTGGTGCACCTAGAAATTGAAGGTTGATGAAGAGGAGACCTAGAATCTTCTAGATCCTCATATTGATGTTGAATGGGACACTTACACCAAGTTGGCCTACTTAGTCCTACTTCAGGGAATCTTTGCTAGAACGAGTTTCGGGGAAATGGGTGTCTAGATCTACAAAGATCACTTTTCAAGCCTAGTAGTGGGATTAATTCGCCAATGATGGCAACTTAATCCACATGAGGCTTTCAGGAATCTCGAGATTGGAATCTGTAGCTATCAACTTGTACTTTTGTTCTTGAGAGAGACCCATGTCTAAATCTTCAGAATGTGACCTACAAGCTATC
Organism: Sequoiadendron giganteum; assembly: GCA_007115665.2. Taxonomy (NCBI): domain Eukaryota; kingdom Viridiplantae; phylum Streptophyta; class Pinopsida; order Cupressales; family Cupressaceae; genus Sequoiadendron; species Sequoiadendron giganteum. The sequence continues at coordinate 538,317,837 of CM021109.1, forward strand.
TTCAAGCTCCTTTTAGGGTTTTTTGACTTTGGATGGTGTGGATGTAAATGTGACACCTTTAAGCACCTTACTCTTTGAAATAATCTACATAAAAACCTATAAAGCACACATGCAAAGAGGGGAAAAGGGGTTAAGGTTAGAGATTAGGGGTTTTCCTTAGTAAAAACCCCCTTTGGTAATCAAACCCTAAATGATGAAATGAAATGTAAAGGGAAAGATAATTTAACAACATGCAAATGTAAACACTCACCAAACCCTTGTTGAATAATTCTGAAGATATGCAAGTGACAAATCCTATGGATGATGCTTGATGTTCTTAGAATGCTTGAATGATTGATGCTTGCTTGAGAAGATAGATTTCTTGATTTCTTGTGAAGATGAGGGAGTAGAAATGAGGAGAAAAACCATTTTTTATACATGTTATGCCTTAATTCCCCGAAAATAACACATCATAGGCCAATCTTGGGATTTTGGAGACAAAATACTAGTAGAGTTTTGATTTTTATGCCAAATGGTACTAAGTCGACCAAGGTGGCAGCTTAGTCCACTTGGACTAATTCGACTGTTTTTCAAGAATTAAAAGCTGATTAATGATGTTTAATGGGATTTTCCTCTCAAACACACTTTAGTAGGACCTATGAGTACATTAACGGGCCAATTTAACATAAGAAAGGGTGAATTTGGTAATGACAAACCTAGGAAAGTGTGAAGATGTGTTACAACACCTTACAACAATTTGAAATAAGGCTTGGTAAGGGGTAAAAAGGGGTTTATATGAATTATGATGAAAAGGTCTTAGAAAAGTGGGAAGATGTGTTACAACACTTCACAACACCTTTGCAAGACATTGCTAGGTTTTTATTGATTTGCAAGCGTTCAAGGTTTAATGTGAATGTGTTGGTCACATCCCAACATTAAATCTAGGCAAAATCAGACCAAAATCCATAGGAAAGGCCCAAATGAGGGAAATGTCTGAAGGCTACACTTTTTTGCAACACATTTAGCCCCCACTTTAGTGAGAGGATGAACTTTCTCCAAACTCACACTAAAATAGCCAAGAAATGCATATTGAGAGGGATGCAAATGTACCCATGTTGGTAAGATGAGACAACAACAATCGAGAGGGATGATCAAGCCCCCAAGATTAATATACCATGGAAAACCAAACATTAGCACAAAAGATCACACAAGAAAGTGATGTGAAAGAGTGAAAAGAGACAAAAATTTGGATCAAGCTTCGATCGTTTGTCCAACTAGTTGTGGATAATATCTAGACTATTTTTTTAGAAAGATGTGTACTCACTTTGGGGCAACATAACTTTTGGTTGTTCACCAAGTGAGAAGGCCCAAAATTTGAAGAACATACACTCATGGCTGGTATGCACTCACACACACACAAAGGTGGCTATGGGGAAAGTCATGTCATTGGTTGGGCTTCTCGCTTAACCATACCAAAGTTATACCTCCTGATAACTTTGATAAGGTGCCACAAAAGACAAGGTTCCAAGCTTCATGAGACAAGAAAAGCTTTCTATGCTTGGAACTCAGGAACAAGTTCAAGATGACATCACATGCATGTAAGTCGTGTTATGCAAGTTGGTCATATAGAAAAGTTGAAGAATGTAAAATACAACATAAAAGGGAAAAGGATGTTCAAAGGAGTCTTGCCTAATAAATGTGAGGTATTTAACTTAGGGAACATTATATCTAATGTCTCCAAGAGAGGACCGATCAAAGAATAGAAAATTCACAACTTATGGGATGGAGTGCATCGCATCAAGCCACTAAGAGGAATGCAATATTCTTAGATAGATAAATTTCATGAAGTACATTAGACCCAATGTCATCCACAAAGTGGTAAACGGATCGTATGAAGTAATCAACGCTTCACTAGGAACCAAGAAAAGAAAAATGCAAAAAGAAATAATTCCAATGTATGCCCCCACTTTAAAGGAATCGCTACACACCATTTTGTGAGCAATTAATTTAAGTAGGAAAATGAAAAATGCAAAAAGAAAAGAAATACATGAGAGCTAACTTAGAAATCCCTTTGCTAAGTCATATGTTTCCAAGGAAGGCTGCATCATGAAAAGGAAAATAAGAAAGACAAGAGAAGGGGTTGCCCCCAAAATCAAAACACCAAACACATAAGGTATCTATGTATTTGGGGTTAGTATGTTCATTATTGCAATGTTTGTGTAGAGATTGTAGAACTATCATCATCCCACCAAATACATAGAACTAGAAAAAAGACACAAAAAAGAAAAAGAAAGAGTCATTTTGGGTCAACATGGAAGAGACATAGGCTGTCTCGACGCTTTGCATCATCCTCAAAAGGACAAAAAAGACAAAAGAAAAAGAAAAAGAGCCCTTTTCTAGGTCAACATGAAAGAATAATTATTGTCTCAATGCCTTGCATCATCCCCAAAAGGAGGGAAAAAAGAAAAAGGACAAGAAAGTTCCAAGAAAAGGAGCCTTTTGGGTCAACATCAAGGAGATATTGCAATCTCAATGCCTTGCATCATCCCTAAAAGGAAGGAAAAAAGAGAAAAGAACAAGAAAAGGAAAAGAAAAACAACCTTTTGGGTCAACATGAAGGAGAAATTGCAGTCTTAATACCTTGCATCATCCCCAAAAGGAAGGAAAAAAGAGAAAAGAACAAGAAAAGTAAAATAAAAAGAGCCTTCTGGGTCAATATGAAGGAGAGATTGCAGTCTCAATGCCTTGCATCATCCCCAGAAGGAAGGAAGAAAGAGAAAAGAACAAGTGAAAATTGAAATGAATGCACAAAATATAGAAGAATGAAGGTACAAATAGAAGAATTTTGCAAGGAGAGAGAACTTCAAACATAACAGTACGGGGGAACCCATTACATACAAACACACAAAAGAAAAAGATAAAGACTATTAATGCAAATGTAAGTCAACCGTCAAGCAAGTCATCTGCCTCCCAATCTCAGTTGGTATAAGCAGGAGGTGAACAACACAGCTAAGGGACAAGGAAAAATGCATTACTAGGATAGGGCTAACAATGTCTTGCCCCATCGAGTGCAATGCAAGAATGAGTTGAGTTGGGTGATGGGAAGGATCATGTAATAGTGAGAAGGAAATGTTTTACGACTATTGCATGATAAGGTAGTTGTTAGGAGTTTATGCTCTGAGTGGGTAGCAATTATCACCATTGAAATGATACTTGCTTAGTATTTCTTTCAAATGACGAAACTCATTGCTTCTATGGCCAAGAACATGATGATATGGAAAATTTGGAATATTAGCATCTTTAGGATATATCACCAACCTATTCCTAGGAGGCAATATGATGAGCCCTTTGTTTAGGAGTATATGCAATTTCCTCTCACATTCAAGTGGTGGACGAAGAGGAAGTTTAAGTTTATTTAATTTATAAGGCCACTTGCATCTACTATATTATGAAACTTTGAAAGAGGAAATTAGGGCAGGAGGTCTTGTTATGACCTTAGTATTGTCTTTGTTATTGTTAGGAGATGGTAAAAATTCTTTAGGAAGAAGAACATTTAGATCAAGAGGGGAATCATAGATAATTGTGCCATCATCATGAAGCCTTAGATATTCTAGAGGAGGCATACGGTTATGAAGGGGATCTTTATATCCTATCCCCTTTGTATGTTCATCAGGTGATATTTGTTCATAAAATTTGTGTATTTCATGTTCGATTGTTGTGTCACCTCCTTGTTGGCTTAAAATGGTAAGAACTTTTTTAGAGGTTTGTTGAAAATTAATGGGAGGATTTGTCATTGGGATATTGTAAAATGGTTGAGTAGTAGCAAGTTTAGACGAACTAGGTTCACCTTGTGTAGGGAACTTAGGTTCATTTTGTGTTTTAGGATGGAGATAATCAAATGTTTCAAAGGGTGATATATTAGGAAGCTTTGGTTGTTTCATGGATGGGTAGAAAGATGCATTTGCTTCAAGGTTGTCAACGTAATCATTAAGGAACCTATTCATGCTAGCATCATCATCTCCAATGATGACAACATCACGAGGAGGACATGCATTAGGATTTGATTGATTAGGATTAGATTCAAGGTCATTCGGATCAGTGCCAAAGGCACAACTGGACATTTCTACTAGGGATTTGAAAGACATCCAATTTTTTTTGAAAGACACAGCCATAATGAAAGAAAACTAATTGCAAGAAATCAAATAAAACAACAAATCTAGAAACAAAAACAAAAATGCAATGATAGAGAGTAGAAGTGTAGACAATGTTATGGAAATGACAGAAATTACTATGCAATTTATATGCAAGTGGACTAAGTCATCCGGTGTGGTGAATTAGTCCAAAAAGTGAATTTTTTATCAATTTTTCAGGATTTTTGACTAGTTTTTATGTTTCTTATGCTTCTCCAATGCAAGTAAAAAATGAAAATGTAGATTTTATTTGTATTTCTTAAATGATATTGAAATGAAAAAAGTAAAAACTAAATGAACTTTTCACTAATGTAGTGTTTATAAACACTAGAATGTCAAACAATGTGAAACCCTAATGAAATGCAAGATTTTTCCTAGGTTGCAAATGCAAAATCAAAAGTGTTCTAAGGATGGGTTCACCAAAATGAAAAAAAATAAATTCGGTGGAAAGTGGATTCCCTAGCACTCCTAGGGTTTTCACCTAGGAGGAGAGAGTTCTTTCACACCAAAAACTTAGGGGTTCAATCAAGATTACAGGATGAATAGGGGTGTGTTGTGTGTGATGGAATATGTTTAAATATGTGAAAGTACTAAAATGAAACTATTTAATGAATGTAAACTAAGGAAATGCAAGACTATTGAAAACACATATGTAAAATGACCTAAGAATGACCTAAAATGCATGCAAATTGTAACAGAACTGAAGAAGATAGAAGTGGTGCACCTAGAAACTAAAGGTTGATGAAGAGGAGCCCTATAATCTTCTAGATTTTTTTGTTGATGTTGACTGGGACACTTATGCCAAGTTGGACGACTTAGTCCTGCTTCGAGGAACCTTTGTTGGAACCAATTTTGGGGAAATGGGTGTCCAGATTTGTAGAGATCTCTTTTCAATCCTGGCAGTGAGACTAATTCACCAATGATGGTGACTTAGTCAACCTGAGGCTTTCGGCAATCTCAAGACTGGAATCTGTAGCTATCAACTTGTACTTATGTTCTTTATAGAGACCTATGTCTAAATCTTTAGAATGTGACCTACAAGTTGTCTCCAACCTCCTTTTAGGGTTTGTTGACTTTGGATGATGTGGATGGAAATGTGACACCTTTTAGCACCTTACTCTTTGACTAATCCACATACAAACTTCCAAAGCGCACATGCAAAGAGGGAGAAAAGGAGTTAGGGTTAGAGAATAGGGGTTTTCCTATCAAACCCCCTTTTGGTAATCAAACCCTAAATGATGAAATGAAATGTAAAGGGAAAGATGATCAAAAAAATTTAAATGTAAACACTCACCAAAGCCTTGTTGAAGAAGTCTGAAGATATGCAAGTGATAGCTCCTATGGATGATGCTTGATGTGCTTAGAATGCTTGAATGCTTGATGCTTTCTTGAGAAGATAGATTGATTGATCGCTTGTGAATATGGGGGAAGATAAATGAGCAGAAAAACCCTTAGTTATGCATGTTATGCCCTAATTCTTTGAAAAATAACACATCACAAGCTAACCTTAGGGTTTTGGAGACAAAATCCCACTAGAATTTTGATTTAATTTTTATTTTTATGCCAAATGGGACTAAGTCTCCCAAGGTGGTGACTTAGTCCACTTGGACTAATTTGAATGGTTATCAAGAATTAAAAGGTCATTAATGATGTTTTATAGGATTTTCCTCCAAAAAACACTTAAGTAGGACTTATGAGTACATTAAGGGGCCAAATTAACATAAGAACGGGTGACTTTGTTGATGACAAGCCTAGGAAAGTGTGAAGATGTGTTACAAAACCTTACAACACTTTGAAATAAGGCTTGGTAAGGGGTAAAAAGGGGTTGTTTAGATGAATTATGATGAAAAGGTCTTAGAAAAGTTGGAAGATGTGTTAAAAAACTTCACAACACCTTTGCAAGACATTATTAGTTTTTTATTGATTTGCAAGAATTCAAGGCTTAATGTGAATGTGTTGGTCACATTGTAACATTAAATCTAGGCAAAATCAGGCCAAAATCCATAGGAAAGGCCCAAATGAGTGAAAAGTGTCAAGGATACACTTTTTTGTAGCACACTTCAAAAGGAAAGGCTAGACAAGGAGTAACAAGAATAAACCCTTGCAAGAATAGATTCCCTAGAAAGAGAATCAGAGGAGAGGAATGGTTAGTGGTGGCCAAAGTGATAAAGAAGAAGAGGGTGAGAGTGAGAACCCTCCAATAGGATGCTAAGAAGAGGATGAAGAATTGGTGGACAAGGGAGAGGATCCAAGACATTTCAGGTAGATGTTATAGTTGTAATCAATTTGGACACCTAGCTTGGAAATGCTCGCACAAAAAAACATCTAGTTCTCATGGTGGTGAGAGGAGGACTCAAATAGTGCAAGAAGAGGACAATGAAAGTGTCAATTCACCTTCTCTACATGCTTCTCCAGAGGTAGGTGAATATTTGATGCTAAGAAGTACATTAATCAAAGTTCCAAGTACTAAAGAACCCTCACAAAGGAAGGCATTATTTAGAACAACTTGTAAAGCACATGGAAAGGTATGTAAAGTAGTGTTAGATTCTAGTTCAACTATAAATCTTGTGTCTTTGGAGATGATAGAAAAACTAAAAAATGAAAAGGAATGCTCATCCAACACCCTAAAAATATTCATGGCTCAATAAGGGTCAACAAGTATTAGTGAATGAGCAGGCTTGGGTTGAATTCAACATTGGTCAATACAAGCATAAAATATTTTGTGACATCATCCCCATGGATGCATGCCATGTACTCCTAGGAAGGCCAAACATGATGGGGAGAAGAATATATATGTGATAGAGAAGGAAGGGAAGTCATATACCCTTTTACCCATTCAAGAAGAAGATAGTGCAATTCATGAAGGACCAAGTGTATTGGTGGTCAAGGAGAAAGATTTTTTGAAGGATCTAGAGGAGGAAGACATTGGTTATGCCATTATTTGTAAGCCTACATCAGATGTAGCAAAAAAAAATGGAAAAGAGATACCAAAGGAGGTATAGGTCGTATTGGATAAGTATCAAGATATAGCGGTGAAAGAACTACCAAATTCTTTGCCACCTATCAGGTATGTGAGTCATCGCATTGACCTTATACCGAGTGTAAGTTTTCCAAACAAACCAGCATACAAGATGATACCTAAGTAGAATGAAGAGATAAGAAATCAGGTTCAAGACTTATTGGAGAAAGGGCTAATAAGGGAGAGTTTGATCCCTTGTGTTGTGCCTACTATTTGGGCACCTAAAAAGGATGGAGATTGGAGGATTTGTATTGACTCAAGAGAAATACATAAGATTACAATTAGATATAGGTTCCCTATACCCAAGATGGAGAATTTGATGGATAGTTTGTCATGTGCATGTTACTGCTCAAAGATTGATTTAAAAAAGTGGATACCATCATATCAAAATAAGGGAAGGAGATGAGTGGAAGACTACCTCTAAGACCAATGAGGGTTTATATGAGTGGCGAGTGATGTCATTTGGGTTGTCAAATTCCCAAAGCATATTCATGAGGTTGATGAATGACATTCTAAAGCAATTCATAGGAAAAAAACTGGTAGTATACTTGGATGAGATTCTTGTATACAACAAGACATATGAGGAGCACTTGTAGCACTTGCATATGGCATTGAGGAAGTTTAATGAGGAGAAGCCAATGATCAAACTCAAGAAATGTGAGTTTATGAAGGATTTATTTTACCTTGGTTTTGTGATTTCAGAAGGTTCCTTGAAGATGGATCCCACAAAGATAGAAGCCATGTTCAATTGTCCAACTCCTAAGACAATAGCAAAGGTAATGAGATTCCATTGCCTAGCTAATTTCTATAGGAAGTTCATTAAGAACTTTAGTCATATTTGTTCACCAATCATTGATACCATCAAGGGTGAGAAGAGAAATAAGTCTCAATGGATTGATGAGGTAAATAAAAGATTTGAGTACTTGAAGACTAGGGTGGCTCAACAACCTATTCTTACACTCCTTTAATTTAGCAAGTTGTTCACAATATAATGTGATGCAAGCGAGTATGAAATAGGTGTAGTTTTGAGTCAAGAAGGGAACCCGATGACATTTTTCAATGAGAAACGCAATGAAGCCAAAAGGAAGTATTCCTCATATGACCTAGAGCTCTATGCAATAGTGCAATCCCTCAAGAAGTGGAAGCATTATCTCTTTCCAAAGGAATTCGTAGTCTTTACAGATAATCATGCATTAAGCTTGTTGAATAGCCAAGACAAGTTGAGTCATAGGCACATGAAGTGGATGGAGTATTTGTAGGCCTATACATTCACCATCAAGCGTAAGGAAGGACAAGAAAACAAGGTTGATGATTCTCTCAGTAGGAGAACCATGTTGGTTGAAGAGGTTCAACTAAAAAGTGGAGTGGATGCATTGAGAGGTATGTATCAAGATGATGATTATTTTAAGGATATTTTTACTATTTGTAATCAATCACAAGGTGCTTCCCACAATGTGCATTTTGATTTTGTACTGCAAGATGGTTTGTTGTTCAAGGGTGCTCAACTGTGTGTGCCAAAGTGCTCTATGAGGGAAAATATGATCAAGAAAAGCATTATGGTAGTTTGGGTGGACACTTTGGGTATGATAAGACCTTGGAGCAAGTTAAAAGGTTCTATCATTAGACAAGAATGCATGTGGATGTAAAAAGGTTTTTAGAGATTTGTGTGGTATGTCAAAGAGCTAAAGGATCAAGCTCTAATGCAAGTGTTTACCAGCCTTTGCCAATTCCTAACAGTCCATGGGAGTCAATTAGCATGAACTTTGTTTTGGAACTACCTAAGACATAGAGAGGGTATGATAGTATTTATGTTGTTGTTGGTAGATTTAGTAAGATGGATCACTTCAATGCTTATAGGAGCACAAATGATGCATCTCATATAGCTAGTTTTTTCTTCAAAGTGATTGTAAGGATTCATGGAATACCTTTAACCATTGTTTCTGATAGAGATACTAAGTTCATATGTCACTTTTGGAGGACCTTGTGGAGGAAATTGGGCACAAACTTGACATTCGATTATTCCTATCATCCATAAATGGATGGGTAGTCTGAAGTGGTCAATAGGTCACTAGGAAACTTGTTGAGGTACCTCACCAAAGATCATAATTAGTCACGGGATCTCATACTACCTCAAGTGGAGTATTCTCATAATGATTCAGTCAACTAAAGTACAGGGAGAATTCCTTTTGAGGTTGTATTTTGCATGAACCCAAGAGGTATATGTGAGTTGAGAGATCTGAGGGGAATGGAGAAAAGGATTGTAGAATGGGGAGGATTTTGCTATAGCTATGAAGGAAATACATGATTAGGTCAAGGATAATCTAAAAAAGAGTGTGGATAAGTACAAGGAGAAGGCAAATTTGAAAAAGAAGGATGTTCAGTTCAAAGTAGGGGACATGGTTCTTGCACATCTAAGGAAAGAGAGGTTTCCCAAGGGTAAATACACCAAGCTAATGATAAAAAATACTAAACCTTGTAGGGTGATCCATAAATTTGGACACAATTCCTATGAGATAGAACTCCCTTCTAGAGTGGCTATCTCACCTATATTGAATATTTATGATATTTATCATTTTAAGAGTACTATGGTTGCAAGTGAAGAAGTATATTCTATAGGAGTTGAAGATGATGAGTGGGTTAAAGACCTACCACCTAGCCAACCAATTAAGCTTGAAAGCATATTGGATACAAGGGAGGCCAAGCGGACTAGACATAAAGTGTACAATGAATACTTGGTTAAGTGGAATGGATTGCCAAATGAAGATGCTACCTGGATACTACTTGCTCAATAAGCAGTGGTGCATCACTAGTTAAGTTAAAAATGGCAGGGGGTTCATTCAAGACTAACAAATCTGGGTCCAAAGGTGGAGGGTTCTCTTGAACAGGTGGGGGAAAAGGATTAACATGTAATTTAAGTGCCATAGCAGTTTTACCCTTCATCATAAAGGATTAAGAATTCAGAGTCTCAATAGCATAAATTCTTCCATTCTCGTGTACAAACCAATGGCAAAAGACATCAAAGTGGGAATGAACATTTTATTGAGCAAATAAATGGACGTGTTGCATCTGACGAAAGTGTTGCTAAGCAGCTATGAATGATGCCACTTCCTTTGGTTGTGGATTTTCTTTGCTATTCACACTATTGAAAATAAATTTTATACCTAGAATTCTAAACAAACCACTTTTGCTCTAATTTTGGGACTTCTTATCACAACTTTTGGGAAAACCAGAAGCATGATGAACTTGCTTATTGAAACCCATCTTGTGTGAAGAAATTATTGATTGATTAGAATGCTTAAGCTCTATGTTGCAAAATTTTGTCAAATAATCCATGGTACTGGTTGGTATGAGGTGTTAAGAAAGGATGTGAGGTATTTATAAGGTTTAATATAATTTCGTTTCTTGGTGTGCAAGTCAAGTTATTATATGTGAGAACCTGTGGCCTCATTTCCTTCCCCCCTCAAAGATTTTGACTTGATTGAATTCCATCTATGACTTTTAGTTTGTAATGATGTGTGAATTGACTTGAGTGTATGCCAATTTCAATGATTTGCAATGTGGAGTTAGAATGGCTAATCCAGAGTAGTCCATTATCAATTTTTTTTGAGTGCCCAATGAAAATTCATAGAAACTATTTTTGTGAGCGCACATGTGGAAAATAAAACACAAAACAAAGAGATACATGTCATTTTCATTAAAATTTAATCACGAATATTCTTTACCTTTCTCTTCTAATTCCTTCATTCAAAAGTTTGGTTTAATTTAGAAAAAACAATGGTCATTTGTAGGGTTAGCAAATGACAAAAGGGGTGACGACTTATGATGTAACTTTGATGGTTGTAGAGCTGTATTTATGTATTTTTGTTGTAATATATGATTAAACATTTAAGAAAAATGTTTGTTATGAATAATTCTTATAATATAAGATAAATATATAATTTATATATAATTATATTTATAATAAGATATTTTTTTTTATCTGAAAGAGAAATTTGAATAGATAATTGTCATAAACATGTATTTAAACTATTAAAATTAAATTTTATTGATATTTTTTTGGTATTGTTTAGTGTTGGTGGTGTATTAGATTTGTGAACCCAAATCCTACACCTACACAAACATGGAAAACAAGAAAAATATTAGATCAATATGCAAGTAAGAACAAGGATTCCCCATGAAATCCATCTACAATGCCATGCTTGACCATTCAGATAGCTTGGATGGTTGCCATTTTTTATGATGTTGATGGCAAAATGAGAGGGTTTGATATGAAGCTTTGATTACTTTGGTTTAATAAATTGGTGGTGCATAGGGGGGGGAGACCCAATCCACCCTAGTGCCAAAAAATGTGAACCCCAATCCTACACCTGCACAAACATGGAAAACAAGTACAATATTAGATCAATATGCAAGCAAGAACAAGGATTTTCCATGAAATCCATCTACAATGCTCAATAATAGGAAAAAGTGAAGAACAAACATAAAAGATAAGTGAAATCCTAATTAAGCAATGCAAAATCTTGATCCCATGGGGGAGTTGTTGCCAATTGTGTGTAGAAACTAGCCCTTTCCCAAATACTTTGTAAGCTTTGTGATAATTTGTGGATGATTGAAGCTCCTTGATGAAATTTTGGAATAACCTTGCTATGCAATCATGAAAATGATGAACAGTTGATATGAAATGGATAAAATTAGATCTTAATGTGAAGACAGTAACTTTGCTCTAGATTGTGGATGATAATGCAATAGAGGAGGTCTTCATTTATAGATTTCAAGTTGGAAGAATGAGTGAAATTGAGCAATGTGGGATCATTCAACACCCAATGGGTGCCACTTGTCAAGATGTGAATAGTTGATTGTTGTGCAAGTTTTGATCAAAGAGGCAATAAATGATATTAGGTGAAATTTCAAATTTGTTAAATGACTTGTTGGAGGGAGAAAATAATGACTTAAAAATCACTTGGCTCAATGCATAAGGACATGTAAGAGGGGAGTGAATTTTTTGTTGGATGTGCAAATACTCTTGGATTTGAATTTAAATTTGAGAGAATATTCCCCTTTTATGCCATGTGAGAGATTTAATAAATGAATTAAATCTATTTTCATGTGCAGGTTGCATTCTCTAGAGGATGTGACATGAGTTAGGATTAAATTAATTAAATATTAATCAATTTAATGAGAATTCAGGAGATGTGACAATTTTGACTCAAATTTATGAGTTGATTTAAATCAAAATTGAAAGGAAAGGTTTAATTAAATAAATGTTTTGATTTATTTAACTAAAGGGGTTAATGCTAGATTAAATCAAATAAGGTTTAATTTATTCAATTTAATAAGAAGACTTTAGAGACTTTAATTTAAATAAAATGAATTATTTAAATGAATAGAGATACAGGTTTAAATAAATTAAATTGATTAATTTAACCAACAGAGGAGAAAAACCTAATTAAATAAATAATGATTTATTTAATTAAGAGATGAAAAGTGTTGATAAGATGAGAGTATGATTTAGGATGAAACAATGTTAGTAATCAGGATCAAGCGTGTCAGTATATTTTCCATGTCTACATTTTGCCCTTCTTTGAAGCAACACACTTGTTGTATTGGCTCAAAAAATAAACTGCTATGATCAAAGTTCAATTTTTATTTTCTCTTTTTTTCTCTTTTCGAATGCACCACATTGTTTCCCTAGCAGAAATATTATGTTGATATATTTCCCCCTCGAGAGATCATATAATTTTTTTGATTTTTGGATGATCTCACTAAAAAAGAGTACTAGGTACCTAACGGGTCCCACAATGCCCCGGGATGCCAAAAAATGCGTCAAAATTCCAAAAAAGATGCAACATGGCCCTCAGTTGGGAAAAAACCGGATTGGGGACGAAAACCCTAACTAGATGGTCCAATTAGGTCAAAAAACTCTAATTTGTAGGCTTAAATTGACCTTGAGGGGTCACTTTCAATTCATTTGGACACTTAGCCTTTACAAATTTTTGCACTTTGAGCTCTGAGTTCCGATCAAGATGGCGCAATGACAACTTGCCAAGCACATGTCAAAGAGGGTACAAGTGTACCAGCGACCAACTAGCGCAGGACCTGTGGTATGTACACCTATCTCAACTTTCAAGTTTTTCACTTTATGTGCATAAATTAGGGTCAAAGTCAATCTTAGGTCAGGTGGCACTATATGGCATTACTACAAATGTTCAATCGGTGTCGCGTGGCCCCAAACTATGTCGCATTTGAGAGTAGTTCCATCGCGGGCTAGTTAGGAGATTAGGGTTCTTGGTCAAACCCAACGACATGCACAAATAGCACCACATGACACACTTAGGGATTTAGGATTTGTCAAACTTCATCGTGGCAACACAGTTTAGAACTTTACAAACTGCACCGCATTTGTTGTTTCAAATGCAAAAAGTTAACATAGGAGGCATATTTTTTATGAGACTTGACACAGTGGTTTCCCTTATGCAGGAGGACCTCGATATACTTCACTCGAGGGAGCACAAATGGCCGATGCTTAGCAAATTGCAAAATATGCACATGTACCTTCAGGAGCAGCTTGGTATTCTTAGTCTTTGGTTCATTGCATATGTTCCTCTTGTTCAGACTCACTTGGGTATGATGACAACTTTGTTCGAGCGATGGCACATTGAGACCTCCTCCTTCCATCTTCCTATCCACGAGGCTACTGTCACACTTGAGGATGTCTAGCGCATCCTTCGACTACCTATCCATGGAGCTAGAGTTATTTATGATCCATATGCTAGTAGGGATGCTTGCTATGATGTGATGGGTGTTGATGAGATCCATTTCTCTGATGGAAAAATTGACTTGGAGAGATACCAATGTATAGCACCCACCTACAGGTTGATTTTTGCAACTATCATTTCGGGTCTTGTGGTACCAGATCGGCGGGGCTTATACTTCAGCCCAGGTTGGGGACTGGCATGGGAGCGAATGGTCATCCATAGGGAGTGCTTTGCTTGGGGGCTAGTGATGTTGGATTCTTTATATAGGGACTTGCATGAGTTTTCATACCTTGATAGCAGGGCCCTTAGGGCCGAACTTACTTTGCTACACATCTGGCATGGGAGCGGATTCTAGTGCTCTGTCCAGATGTCACACCGATTGTTTTAGATATTGATAACCTTGTTGTCTATTGGTATGGTGTGGCACATATTCATTTTACCCACACTGGCATAGGTGGCATCACACATTAGCGATGAGCTCTCGATGAGATGAGGGATTTTGTTTGGAGGCCTTGGATGGGCATAGGCCCATGGTACAATGATCATGAGCAGTTTTTCTTTTCTCAGTAGGACATATGGATGTAGGGTTGAGAGCACACCATGATAGAGTGATATCTTCTAGATAGGGTGGCTCGATAGTTCGATGAGATTCATGATAGGCCGGATGATCAATACGTGGTGATCTTTGCCTGTAGTACGAGAGAGACAACATGGGGCTAGCCCATTTCAGTGGCCAAGGCAGTGGCCTCATTTAGATAGCTAGTGGCCAAGGCATGGCCATATGATCAGGGGCCGACAAATGCAGGAGTAGCCCAGGCATACAGAGCTTGGTTTAGGCCTCGTCTAAGATTGATAGTTCTAGGTGTAGCACTCCCACGATAGAGGCCTAAAGGCAGGTCAGCTGGCAGGGGTAGGGGTTAGGGAGGCAGAGGTCATGGTGATGGGGATAGGGACAAAGGAGGAGTTGGACCACCTCCTCATCAGACACCTCCTAGAGATCAGGCACAAAACACACCCCCACGAGTGTAGACACCACAGTGGGTACCTACACCACCATGGGTAGGGATACAGGATGATCAGCCTAGACACGGGGACATAGTGGTCCCTTAGCAGCCAAATCATAGAGATGCATTGATCCAACAATTGTACGGTCAAATTTAGATATTGACGACGAAGAGAGATCAGGCTTAGTAGTAGATTTTGACAGTCACTATTGAGAGGGACCAGGCTCGATCTAAGACGGATCAAGAGGTCGGTTGGTGGATGTATCTAGAGAGCATGGTTGCCTCATCCTAGGGTAGGTTAGTGTCCTTACAAGCTTATAGAGAGGTAGTTCGAGAGGGCGAATATTCTCGGTAGCATTATAGATAGGCAGTGCTAACAATAGGCCAGGTGCTAGACTTCTCTCAGCAGAAAGGGATGAGGTCTCCTAAGGATCGTGGTGATAGACCAGAGGGGGAGGGGGGTGATCCCATAATATTGGTTTACAATATTTGGGCAAACTGGACACCAAACTATTTTTTTTTTAATTAAATCTTCACTTTCGGGCTCCTATAGCAGCTAAACTGTGAGGAATTTGAAGATGATGAAAACTAGTGATTTTTGACGTTTTGTCTATAGATTCTGAATATATTTTTCTCACTTTTTTTGGAATCGGATTGCACTTATTTTTCCATCTCCTTCGAAAACTAGTTTTTTTTTTAAAACAATATTTTTAAGGAGTGACGCTCACCGTATACAACATAATTTTTTTTGTATGAAGGAGAAAATTCTATTTTTTTTGAATTTAGATTTGTAACTATGATATTTAGCACTTTCATTTAGTTTTATAGCATTTTATTGAATATTTTTTCCTCAATCAAGTTTCGAAGTCAAACCAATTACAATTCAGACATAGGCAGACTGTATACAACATAACTATTTTTGTATGTATTGGAATTCAATTTTTTTTTTTTTAATGGATCAAGGACATCAATACCCAACCCAAACATATTTTTAAAAATTTTATTTTGATAATCTGCTATTTTTCCACATGTGTAGAACAAAGAGCTTAATTTTTGGTGAAAAACCTATGTTTAATAAAACTAAAAAAACATATACATAAACAAACCAAAATATATCAAAATTATATTCATTGAATAGCTCGTTTTGAGGACTAACATAATAATTTAAAATAAATTTTAAATTAATTCATTTGATCCCCCAAAAGGTAAATCAAAAGTGTTTTTTTATCAGCATTTTGATAGGTGTAAAGGAGACTCATTTATAGGTATGGTTTAAAACTAGCGAGGTTCTATCCAAGGGGGTTTGATCTAAGGTGGTTTGATAAAACCCTCTTCAATTGGAATCCTTAAAATGGAACTTTTTAAGGCTTAAATCATTATATTTTCTAAAAATATGTGATTTTAGGAAAAATCAGTCCCTCTTAGAAATTGTAAACTAGCTTTGTGGGATCACCCAGGGGCACAACCAACAGGGCTAGCCCTTTGATCACAGGCAGTTTTCCCTTTTTGATTCATGGGCTCTAATTATTGCCCCTATTGTATCATGTATTTTGATGTACACTTGATCCGATTTTGTACCATGACAGTTGTACATTTTTTATGATATATATATGAGATGATTCTATTTATGAAATGTCCTGCAATGTATGATGTGTGGATGCATTTTAATTTCTTATTTGCTATGAGATGTTATTAAATGCTTCTATTTTATGCTCCTGTGATATGATATATGCATCTATATGATGTGATGATGGATGAATTTCTTTTTGTATTTTTCTATGCATTGGATGATTATGGTATGCAAATGATTATGATAATGATAATGGATTTAAATGATATACTCATGATTTCTATTATGCCCTTAATGATTTTTACAATCATGATGATGTATGATATGAAATGAATGCAATACAATGATTTCTTAAGATGCTTAGAATAACAAATGTATATTATTCTTCGTAACTTAAGATGGTAATGTGAGATGATGTGATACAATATGATCTATATGATATGATATGCATTTATGCTAATGATTTATGGATGCAGGGTGGATGCATTAGCGATGTTCTGATTACTGTCATGTTACCATGTTAGTGTGGAAAGAAGATAGCAGAAAAGAGATCCAAGAAGTCGTTATTATTCTAATGACGATGATTTTCTTACCAGGAGTCAAGATTTTCAAAGGGCCGATTACTTTATGTTTGATAATACACATAGGTATGATGCATCAAGGTATACAGGACCAAGATGTCGTCGTACCTAGTGTGATGAACTTTGACTTGACAATCATATATGAGTCTTCTTGTTCACACTTGACATACAAAACCTTATCGAGGATACAGTTCAGATATTCCAAACATCTCGGGCCAAAACATAGGAAGGCAAGGCAAGCCTTCCTATGTGGTCAACAAGACATCTAAAATACATTCCCTACAAACCAAGCAAAGCATGCATGACCGAGTTATTTTACAAGAATATCCAACAAGAATAGTAGATAAAAAAGATAATGATCATTGCCCCATTCCTTTCTCTCTAAACCTTTTTTTTTTTGTTTAGGCATCATCAAGAGGTCCTTGGAATGGGAAAAAAATAAGAAAAGTCAAAAATACCAAGACAAAGTAAACAAAGAAGCTAATGTTCTTCATACCACTAGCCAAGAATAGACTATAGGGTTACCTGATGCTAATGTCCATCATACGAAGGTCATATTCCTAGGACATGTTGTGATTAGGGTTTTGATGAGACTGATTGGGTGATAAGCTATTGATACTCTGAGTTGATCAACTTGCTTGCTTACTGACCTAGACTTTGAGACTTCTGATGATTAAGCGTTTATTGTTTGAACCTACTAGACTTGCTTCTGACTAACTCACCAAAGAATGACGGTGACAATTGATTTATTAAGAATGATGATTATTGTGGGTGAAAGCGAGATGAAAGAGGTGCACCATTTTTTATTTTTCAGATATTTGGATGTTTTTGGAATTTTGAAATTTTTTGAGGCTGTTTTGATTTTCGAATTTTTTATTTTTTTGGATTTTCTAGATTTTGACCAAGAGACTAACTTAAAGACCTATCCTAGGGGTCCTGGGAGCTGATCCATAGATTGGCCTTGCCTACGTTATATATGCAGAGACCACGTAGTTCGACTGATGATAGACTCGATTACTGATGAGATAGATGGGAAAACAGATTACCATTCTGACAAACACCTAAAGGACTGACCTAAGGTGTCTCAGGGGATGATCATAGATCAAGCTTGCCTACGTTCAAGCTCAGAGATGACATAGTTCAACTACGAAAAACTTGACATGATGACGATTTTTAAATATTTTTGAGGTTTATTTGATGTTTTTGGATTTTTGAAGGGTTTTTTGAATGTTTTTGATTTTTGATGTTTGAGGAAGATCATCATAATATATACATGAATCTGATTCAATGCAAGCATAGGAACATGCCCCCAGTGTGATGCAATAGACCACTTTGATAAAGGTAGGACAAACTGACCTTAGGATTGTGCCAAGTAGTACTAGGGTGGAGCGTGATACGAACACAACATCAAGCTATGGTACGAATGTGAACAGATGGATGGATGAAAGATTAGTGAAATGTAATGGGATGTAATGAATGAGTGACTCATGTAGATCCTAGTGGATAGAGAGTGCTTTATTTATGCTTGGTGCCTGTTTGCTAGGTTTTCACCAAGGTACTTGTCCAAAGCACCACCGAAGTGGTTTTCACTAGAGGATGATTTTTTTCTTTACTTTTTTCAATCCTTTTTTTGACTTTTTATTTTTATTTTTACATTTTTTGATTTTTTTTGTTGTTACCAAGACATCTGTTTGCCAGGTTTTCATCAGGGTAACCATTTTTCAGGACATTTTTCAATTTTTTGGTTTTATACTTTGCAATATTTTAGGCATAAAACTTTTTGAGATGGGAGTTTTTCATGGGCTCCTACAGGGGTTCGCGTTCTGGTGTTGATAGCTGGTAGGGTCCTGATTTATAGCTTGTCGTGATGACAAACGGTCCCAACCAATTGGGCTCAAATTTACCTTTTTTGGGTTTCGCACATTCTTTTGGTTCTCTTTCAACACTACTTCACCAACTTGGAAGGTTTACCCCTTGATCTTCTTGTTGTAGCTACATTTCAGGAAATTCTGATAGAATTGTAGATGGTTGAGGGCATCCATGTGTCATTCGTCTAGTAACTCTAGCTCATTTAACCTTGAAACTTGATATTCCTCATCTGTAATGAGGTTTTGCAGTGATATTCTTAATGACAGGAGCTCAATCTCAATTGGGAGGATGGATTCTGATCCAAAGACTAGAGAGAATGGGGTGGACCTTGTTGGTGTGCAGATGCTAGTGCGATAGGCCCATAAGGCAGGGTTTAGCTGTAGATGCTAGTCATGACCAACATCATTGACTATATTCTTAAGGATTTTCAAGATGGTTTTATTAGTGGCTTCTACTTAGCCATTGCCTTGCGGGTAAGATGAAGTGGAAAAGAAATGTTGGATATTGAATTTACGACATAGGTCACGGACATCCTGATTCTTGAAAGGTATCCTATTATCAGAGATAATAGCTTGGGGGAACTGTATCGACAAATGAGATAGTTCAGGATGAACTTTAATATCTACTTTCCAATGATGTAGGTCATGGGAATTGCTTCGATCCACTTGGTAAAGTATTTCATGGCAATGATGATAAATTTGTGGCTGTTGGATGAGGTGGGTGTGATTTTTCCTATGAGATTGAGCCCCCACTATGAGAAGGGCCATGGTGTAACAATAGGATGAAGTTCCTGAGCTGGTGCATGAATAAGATCTCCATGCTATTGGCACTGTAAACACTTTCTGAAAAAGTTGTGTGCCTCTCTTTCCATTGTTGGCTAGTAGTATCTGGTTCTCAACAACTTCTTAGCCAAAGTTATACCACTTAAGTGTGAACTACAAATACCATTGTGAACCTTAGTCAGAGTAGTCAGAGCTTCCTAAAGATTTAATCAATGCAATAGGGTTCCTTCAATGCTCCTATGATAGAGGGTTTCTTCTAGGATGACAAAACGTAAGGACCTTTTGAAAAAGGCTCATTTGAGGTTTGGGGTTATGTCAGATAGGATAACTCCTATTCTCAAGTAGGTGTAAACATCATGATGCCAAGGATCACTAGGACCAAATATTTCACACACATATTCTGACTTTGGTACCTCGAATGTGGGTACAAGAATCTGATCTACCAAGAATTCATGTTTTGGGACATTGCGAGGGATATCCAGTAAGGATCCAATCGTTGCCATGGCATCTGCTGCTCTGTTGTTTTCTCTGGGAATCTACTCAAAGGTGATATCAATGGATGATTCTTTGAGGCTCTCTAATAACTTCTTGTATGGTTTCATCTTATCATCCTTTGTTTGGTACTCATTGTTGACTTGGTTGATAATAAGCTGTGAATCCCCATAAACCTTTAGTGTCATGATCTGCCACTGTGTTGCAATTTTGAGAGCTATGGTTAAAGCCTCGTACTCTGCAATGTTGTTAGTGCAGGGGAATACCAATTTTTAGGATCTAGGTATACAATCCCCCTATGGGGTGATGAAGAAAACACTAGCTCCTGATCCATGTTGTCTGTATGAGCCGTCGAAGTAGAGTTTCCAGTGATTGACTATGCTGAGATTAAAGATAGATTCATCTGGAAACTCTGATATGAGTGGATTCTCTGAATAGATTAGAGCCTTTTCTAGTTGATCTGTAATCACCTATCCCTTGATAGCCTTATGCTCTACATACTCAATATCATGTTCTGTCAATATCATAACCCACATTGTTGTCTGTCTTGTGAAAGTGGCCTTAGAGAGCAGGTACTTTAGCAGATCTAACTTTGCAATAAGCTTGATCTGATGAGCCAACATGTAGTGTCTAAACTTTTGGGCTACAAATGCAACTTCTAGGAAATCTTTTTCTATTGGTATGTAGTTGAGCTCATGCCCTACCATTGTCCTATTGATCTAGTATATTTCTCTTTCTCTTCCATTTTATCATGCTAAGCTACGAGTACACTGAGAGCTTTCGTTGTTGCAGATATGTATAAAATCAGTGGTTTTCATGGAATGGGTGGCATTAACACTAGTGGCATAAGTAGATATTCTTTGATTTTGCTAAACGCCTCATCACACTTTTCACCCCACTTGAATTCTACTCCCTTATGGAGTAGATGAGAGTATGGGATCTACTTATATGCCAGCTATGCTATGAACTTGTGGATGGATTGGAGCCTGCCTTGTAGACCCCTCAACTGCTTTAATGTCTTGGGTGCTTCCATATTGAGAATTTCCTTGACCTTGGTAGGATCTACCTTGATTCCTCTCATTGATACTATATATCCTAGGAATTTTCCAGATTGTACCCCAAAAACATACTTCTTTGGGTTGAGACAGACCTTATATTTTTCCAATCTATCAAAAATAGAGCTCAAGGCTGCTATGTGGTCTTGTATTTTTCTGGATTTTTCCAATAGGTCATCTATATACTCTTCCACTATCTTATGGATCATATCGTGGAAAATCAGTGTCATGGATCTTTGGTATGTTGCACTTGCCTTCTTTAGCCCAAATGGCATCACATTCCAGCAATAGGTGCCCCACGAACATGTGAACGTTGTCTTATGCTGGTCTTCCTTTGCTATCATAATTTGGTTGTACCTTGAGAAACCATCCATTAGGGATAGCATCTCGTGTCCGACCATCATTTCCACTATCATGTCAATGTTGGGTAGTGGAAAGTCATCCTTAGGACATGCTTTGTTCAAGTCTCTAAAGCCTATGCTGATGCAGATGCCCCCATTTGGCTTTGAAACTAGCACAATATTTGACACCCATTCAGGATAGTCAATCGAGCATATGAACCCTTCATCCAAGAGCTTCTGCAATTCTACTTTTACTATATTTGAAACCCATTTAGGATAGTCAATCGAGCATATGAACCCTTCATCCGAGAGCTTCTGCAATTCTACTTTTACTAACAAGGCTATCTGGGGGTGCATCTTTCTCAACTTCTGTCTCACTAACTTTGCCCCTGGATAGATAGCTAAGTGATGAACCACATCTTCCAGATTGAGACCCGACATGTCAACGTATGTCCATGCAAAGTTCACTTTTCTTTCTCTTAGGAATGTTGCTAAGAGTTCGTGTTCTCCTGATAGAAGTGACTCAGCGTAGAAAGTGATATGTGATAGTTCCTCTATGTCCAGGTTGACAGGATTGCACTGTTTTGCGAGGACTGTTAATTTATCTTGATGAAGCACAGTAGGGTGGAGATTGAATCCTTCATCCTTCGATGCCTCAAAGAGGTTTTCACCATTGGATGCATCCTTTTTTTTTACTATTTTATGGTCAAAGAGTACCACAGAGTGGTTTTCACTCAAAGACCCTGAGGTTATTCTCAGTCTTTTGTTTTTGCGACTGAAGGATTCAATCGTCTCCCCATAATATGCAAGTGTGTCCAATGTAATATCAAATCTAGCTTTGTGATCCCCACATGGTATTGTATCTCATAATTCCAAGAATTCTGAGAGTGTCTCATCACTTTCGAATGTGTCTAGAACCGGTGGTCCTCGTTGGTTTATCTTGTGGGTTTGTTGGTCTGACTCAAAGGATGAGGTACTAATCATGAGTAAGGAGGAGTTTTCAAATAGCATGGGAAGGCCTATTATGGTTTCTTCATCATCACTACTACTATAGAAGTCAGTGATATAAAAAGTGAAGCTATCTAATGGAAGAACTGTAGATACGGGTAATTAAAGGGCGACTGCTGATAATTGAGGGGGAGTCCTAACTATTCTGATAGGGGTACCTCTACCACATATGGTTATACTCGGAGGGGTACATCCAAGGCCAAGATTTCTCATTCATCTATCTACAATGATGGGCTCTAGTCATCCATCGTTGTTCCTTCCAAGGCTTTCATTTCTATTGTAACCTATACCAAGCATTATTTAAAATCCTTTGCTTCTTTCATCCATGGGAAGGTTAGGTGTGGGCCTTTAATCTTGGTATAGTGAGCTTGAAATGTCTCTTTTGTCCAAATTTTCCCAGCTTAGATCCCCCCAGTGTCGGAATCTACAAGGATTTTCCCTAAAAGTTTGGGCAGGTGTTTCGACTGGTTGAGGTCGTCCATGTGACCTAGGAGATTGAGGTAACTCTCCTATAACAAAATATTTTTTCTTCATTTTATACTCCCTACACCCGTTGTCTTGGATCATGAGCTTGATATCAGATATGTCAGGTATGGAGGGTGTCTTTTTCCTAGAAGTGGAGGTGAGGTTAGATGGATCTATGTAGGGAGTGGAGGGGCCTTCATCATTCTTTGGCACTTGAGAAACTTTGTAGTATTTGGCTTCCAAGCTCTTGCAATAAGTGAAAGTTTTAGGATCACCATGGATTGTGATCTCATTCTGATATGAAAATTTGATGCATTGGTGGAATTTTGATGCAACCACCTTCATTCCATGGATCCATGGGCTTCCTAGGAGGATGTTGTAGGGAAAATCAAGGTCGAGGACCTGACATGTGGTTTCCATAGTAGCTGGCCCCACTTGGATTGGGATCTTGATAGTGCCTTGAGACACACTTTCCTCATCATCATATGCTCTGATGGTAATGCCTTTATTTTTTTTGATGGAGTCTTCTGAGATTCCCAAGTTCTTTATGACTTTAAGCGAACAAATATTGAGGCTCGTGCCTCTATCCACCAAGACCCTTTTGACCTTTTTCTTGTGAACCAAGAATTGTAGGTGAAGTGCACGGTTATGAGATGGTTGGGCGAGGAAGTCTTCATTGGAAAAGGTGAGGATATTTGGAGTGACGATGTTGCTAGCCATAGCTTGAAATTGTTTTGTATCAAGGTTAGCAGAAATATTGGATGAAACTAATACTTCATCAAGGATTTTCCTGTGGGCAGCGGAAATTTTCAGTAACTACATGATAGAGATTTGAGCGGGGGTTCTTTTTAGCTGGTCAATGACATTATAATCATAGGGAATGACTTTCAGATTTGTAATGAGGGTCTTAGATGGCTATGATGCCCCTACAATAGTAACCTTGCTGCCGCATGTGGTGACTCCACAATCAGCATTGGCTCCTTTGGTGCTAATGATAGTGACCATTTCATCTACGCATGCAATGATTTCTTCAAATATATGGTTTGCACTTGAATACTTTTGTTTACCTTTATTGTTCCCTTGGTTATTTCCTTGGTTGTTTCCTTGATTATTTCCCTAATTGTGACTGGGCATTGGATTCGTGTATATTTTGAGATATTGGTTGCCAACAGGTTGCTCGATATTTATGATTTTATCCTCAATAAGATCTTGGATGATGTTTTTCAACCTTAAACAATTTGCAGTTGTATTCCCTTTGATTTTTTGAAAATCACAAAGTAGATTTTCATTGTACCATGGTGGTTATGTCATGGTTTCCACATATTTCTTAGAAGTGGATATTTTGATGAGGTTCTCTTTAACCAACTTCTTCATTATAGATTCGATTGGCTCCCCAAGGGCTGTGAACTTTCACTTGGGGGGAAACTTTTTTTGAGGAGGTGGTCCTCCTGGATTGTTTAGATTATTGATTTGATTGTTCGAAGGTGGTTGTTGTTGTGCCACCATATTGGGTTGCACATTTTTGTGGTTGTAATTTTGCGATTGATTATGGGTTTGGATGTTCTTCTTGGGAGCATTAATGATGACCTTCGCGTCGACTACTTCGTCATTTGTGACATTTATGTTCCTTGCCCATGTGCAAGGTTTATCATTATAATTGGTGGATGGGTGGTTATCTTGATGTGTAGATGCTCCCCCTTGCGAAATAAGGGCTCATTCGATGTTGAGTGCCTGAGGGATCAATTGATCATATGTTGTGATGCATTGATTTTTTAGGTTAAATGCCAAGTTTTCATCTAGATTAGCTATGATAGTGCAAACTTGTTGCTCTTTTTCCATAGTCCACTTGCCTTGGTTGGCCTTGGATTTCCATCATTGCAAGAAGGAATTGAATGATTCTCCTTTTCCTTGTTTGAGCGCTGATAGTTTCTCTAGGCTAACATCTGTGCCCATGTTGAATGCATAGTTCTTGAGGAATCCATCCACAATTTCTTGGAATGTTCTTATGCCTGTGGGTAGATGAGAGAACCACTCCATGGTGAGACCGGTCAGGCTCTGAGGAAATAGTCGCATTAGGTATGTGTCATTGTATGCAACTTCCATGCAATGCACTTGAAATTCCCTGATGTGATTTTCAGGGTTTCCCATCCCATTATATTTGTCAAATTTAGGGATTTCAAATCCCTTTGGGAATGGTACCATTGTAAGACTTCTGTCAAAAGGATAGGGGCACAAATTGCCAGGCATTTTAGTTTTTTTTCCTGACTGAAGGTCCAACACTTGTTGTGAAAGCAATTTGATTTTTGTTGTAACATCATTTTGCAGATCGAGAGGTGGGATGAATGTGTTTTGAGGCATTTTCGGTGTTTGATTGATGGGTAGGGTATTGATGGGGATTTATTGCAAAAAAAATTGTGCATTCAAGGCCTGCTGATATTCCTACATTTGTGTCAACAACACTTGTTGTTATTCCAACAAAGCTTGTGGTTGGTCCTACTGCTATTGTTCCCACAAAGCTTTTTGTTGTGCCAACAAAGCTTGTTGTTGGTCTAGCTATTGTTATGCCAACAAAGCTTGTTGTTGGTCTAGCCACTATTGCAACAACAAAAGTTGTTGTTTAGCTTCCTGTTGTGCTTGGAAATCTTGCAGGGCTTGTTGGTATGCTTTTTGGTGGATTTCTTGTAGTTGTGCACCGTATTGTGCTTGCGCCTTTTGAGCCTGGTGTTGGGCTTGAGCTTGAGCCTGCACTTTTTGGTCTACTTGTGTTTCTTGTGCCGCTTGTGTGGCTTGTGCGGCTTGTGTAGCTTGTGCGGCTTGTGCAACTTGTGTTGCTTGTTGAGCAGCTAATTGTGTTTGCACTTGCTAAGCAGGCAACTGTGTAGCTTGTTGATTTTGTTGAAGTTACCTTTGATGAGTGGATTTTTGAACTACTTAAATCATGGTGATGAATGAGTTAGTCATGTTGAATTTTGGTGGAATCGGCGACAGATTGGGAACAGTGTTAACCATTGTGATTCAATCAGAACAGTCATGTTGGTGATTTGGATTTGAGTTGTGGATGGTGTGATCGAGATGGTTGGTCCCTGGGAAACCATACTTTGAGAGATTTGGGGAATGGTGGATGTGTTGACCATTCAGATAGCTTGGATGGTTGCCCTTTGTTGTGATGTTGATGGTAAAATGAGAGGGTTTGATATGATGCTTTGATTACTTTGGTTTAATAAATTGGTGGTGCATAGGGGGGGAAGACCCAATCCACCCTAGTGCCAAAAATGTGAACCCCAATCCTACACCTGCACAAACATGGAAAACAAGTACAATATTAGATCAATATGCAAGCAAGAACAAGGACTCCCCTTGAAATCCATCTAAAATGCTCAATTAAAGGAAAAAATGAAGAACAAACATAAAAGATAAGTGAAATCCTAATTAAGCAATGCAAACTCTTGGTCCCATTGGGGAGTTGGTCCGTAGAAATTGGCCCTTTCCCAACTCCTTTGTAAGCTTTGTGATAATTCGTGGATGATTGAAGCTCCTTGATAAAATTTTGGCATAACCTTGCTATGAAATCATGAAAATGATGAACACTTGATATGAAATAGATAAAATTAGCTCTCAATGTGAAGAGAGTAACTTTGCTCTAGATTGTGGATGATAATGCAATAGAGTAGGTCTCTATTTATCGATTTTAAGTTGGAAGAATGAGTGAAATTGAGCAATGTGGGATCATTCAACACCCAATGGCCAAGTGCCACTTGTCAAGATGTGAATAGTTGATGGTTTTGCAAGTTTTGATCAAAGAGCTAATAAATGATATTAGGTGAAATTTCAAATTTGTGAAATGATTTGTTGGAGGGAGAAAAGAATGACCTAAATGCCACTTGGCTCAATGCACAAGGACATGTAAGAGGGGAGTGAATGCTTTGTTGGATGTACAAATCATCTTGGATTTGAATTCAAATTTGAGGGAATATTCCCATTTTATGCCATGCGAGGGGAAATAGTAGATTTAATAAATGAATTAAATTTATTTTCATGTGCAAGTTGCATTCTCTAGAGGATGTGACATGAGTTAGGATTAAACTAATTAAAGATTAATCAATTTAATGAGATTTTAGGAGATGTGACAATTTTCACTCAAATTTATGAGTTGATTTAAATCAAAATTGAGAGGAAAGGTTTAATTAAATAAATGTTTTGATTTATTTAACAAAAGGGGATAATGTTAGATTAAATCAAATAAGGTTTAGTTTATTCAATTTAATAAGAAGACTTTAGAGACGTTAATTTAAATAAAATGAATTATTTAAATGAATAGAGATAGAGGGTTAATTAAATTAAATTGATTAATTTAATCAACATAGGAGAAAAACCTAATTAAATAAATAACAATTTATTAAATTAAGAGATGAAAAGTGTTGATAAGCTGAGAGTATGATTTAGGATGAAACGATGTCAGTAATTAGGATCATTCGTGTCAGTATATTTTCCATGTCTACAAGATCATCATATTAAATATTATTAAATAAAAAGCTTGAAAAATAATTAATCCCTTACTTTTAAAATTTGCATTCCTAAAGAAACTAAAAATTATATTTATTTTTCTTATTAAGTTGTTTCATGTTATATATTAAATTATTTTAAAAAAATTAAAATAATTATTTATATATTCCAAAGTCAAACACAAATAATTTTTATTTTCTATCAAAATTTATTAGAATATGTCAAATAAATTACTTTTAGAAACATCTCAAAAATAATTTATAACATATTATTTGATTTCAAATATGTTATACTTAAATAATTTTATAAAAAAATATATACTCCTAAAAAATACCTAAAATTTGAAACATAACTTTACGAACCCCTAACAACCCATTATCCAAAGATCCAAAATTCATTCAACACTGTTTACACTTGTTACTAGTTATTCTCATTTCAAATTAAGAACTTAGGCTATATAAACTTTAATACTATTTCATAATGTAGTTTAATATTATTTACTAAAACCCATCTTGGGTGGAGAAATTCTCGATTGATCAAAATGGTCAAGCTCTGTATTACAACAATTTTCTAAATAGTTGATTGATATGAGGTGTTAAGTAAGCATGTGAGGTACTTATAAGCTTTACTATAATTTACTTCCTTGATGTGGAAGTCAAATTATTATTTGTGAGCACCTATGACTTCATTTCCTCCCCTCATCAGACATTTTGACTTGAATGAATGTGTCCTATAACTTTCAGCTTCAAGGATGTGTGAATTGACTTGAATGTATAACAATTTCAGTCATCTCCAATGTGGGGACAAAATGGGCTAGCCAAAGTAATCCACTCTCACTTTTTTTTAAGTGTGTAGTTAAAATTCCTTAAGACTATGTTTGTGAGAGAACATATAGAAAATAAAATATGGAACAAGAGATATAGGATGATGTAGTTCTTGTTAACTATTAAACTTGTTTAAATTTATAGTTTGGTCTTGAGCTTTGTGGATTTTATTCTCTCAAGCCTTGGTGGAAGGATTGGAAATGGTATCTAGACATCGTCTTTCAGAATTATAAGCTTAGTAAAGGTTATGCTTGGATTTCTTGACACCTTCCCATGGTTAAACAACTCAACTAGTGCTGGCAACTCCAATCTTCTCTTGACACAACTCAACTATCGCTAACAAATCCAATCTTCTCTTAACACTTGGCATCATGAATTTCAATGCATTTGGCTTGTTATGCTGGAACCTAAATTGGCTCATTTTTCTTTGTGCATTCTCTAGGAAGGACTTTTGATGAGAAAGTGGCTAATTCAAATAGGCATCTCTTGCCTCTGATGTCCTTTTTTTCGACATTTGGAGAGCCTCTAGTACCTCTTCTGGTTTTGTCCCTAGGCTCAAGAAGCTTATAATTGGATCCATGATCTCATTAGACCCTTTCATCCTTCTCTATTTTCCTAGCATATGGTGTTGTTAGGAGATTGACCTCGTCTTCATGTCAATTACACCCACTTCTAGCATGCTTTTAGGGTGAAAATTTTATTCTACATTTGGAAAGATAAGAATTTTTCTTTCTTTTCAACTTGTAGTATTGATGCTTGTTTCTCTCTATACACCAAGGTTGTGATTTGCTCCACTATTTTCATGCAGATTTAGGTGCAAGCTATTAGAAAATTTGCACTCAATATTGCTCACCTCCAAGAGTTGTTAGATCATTAGGGAAATTATTCATGTATTATTGCCAACGTACCTCCAAAGTTCCAAACCCTTCCTCTCCTCTAAGGAATCACAAGCACAAGTTTTCTACTAGGAGAGGTTGTAGGTCTCAATTCTGTGGCAATTCACAAGGCTCTACTACTTGTGGTTGGTGCCAACCTTCGAGACTTCCAACTTGACAACCTCATCCTTCTTCTTAGAGGTGTGGAGACACATGATGGTCAAAGTTTCAATAAATTCCCTTGGTTGCAACTTGCCATCTCTCATCTTTTCCCACAACAACCTATTGAGGACACTACCGAGGATGAAGGAACTATCACTAGTTGGCATGACATTACCGTTATTGATGTATGGGGATTTAATATTGATGATAAATATTCACCTAATTCTAATATAGTTATAACTACTAAAATTTAAAATTTTCATCTTTATTTCAAACCATATCCTTGTAGACTTTGAGGGTGTGTCTTTCTACCACCCTACATTTTTTTTTGAATCTTATACTATTTCTATTTTTAATATAAATTAAAGTAGGAATATTCATTAAAAAATTTAGTCTAATTAAGAAAAGAATATAAGATAAAAAGGTCATTTGAAGTGTTAGTAAATGAAAAAAAGGTGATGATTATGATGTAAATTTGATGGTTGTATAGTTGTATTTATATAGCTAGTGCATTGGATCATCATACAAATTATTTTTTAAATAAAAATATTGGAAAAATCATTTATCCATTAATCTAAAATTGATATTCTAAAAGAAACTAAATATGATCTTTAATCTTTTTATTGCGTTATTTCGTGTGTCAAATATTAAATTTAAGTATAATCCAACAATAATGAAGAAACTAATGCTAGAGTGCCACCACCATTTAGCCTATCTTCCCCCACCAATACTACTTAGTTGACGATGTTACCATTGGACCGCCCAACCTACCATCACCCAACGACCATATTTGTTTGTATTTTTTTAAAAGGTGCATTTTTGTAGGAGTCATAACTTTTACCCAAGGAGTCAATTTTTGCATTCGTATAGTCAATGAAAGCCACTTTCCAAGTAGAGTATTGTGATAATAGTGGTTTTTCCATATTTTAATATTTACACAAATAATATTAGTTGGAAGCTAAATTTTAACTTATTATTTTGATAAGTTGTATCTCTTACCCATAATTTCCAATTTTGTACTTCTTATAAGAGATAGAGATATTTTTTTGAGCACTTTGTAGTGGATTAGGTCCAAAGATGTTGATATGTGGTTTGTTCACTTAAATTTTTGTTTGAGATATCTCTTCTTAACCTTAGTAATTTTTGAGTTTATGTCAAATCAAATCTAGAGGTGATTTGGTGTACTAGCCGTAGAAAACTTGTATGTTTATCTTTGGTTTTCCATGTTTGACATGGTTATTAATGCATGATTGAATTTTGATATTGCATTATGGGATGTACAAGTTGTGGATTTTCATAGGCTAGCTATACTTATAGGTTGCATAGATAACTTAGATGTGGATGATCTATATACCCATAGATATTTCAATGACGATGTAGATTTTATTTGGCAGCCTAGTTTGATCACTTAGTTTATTAGTTTGACTGTGATTATAAGACAGAGATGGTGTTACTAGATACATTTGTATAGTAGGACTTATACTTGTTGACTATATGTGTAGACATGCAAGACATGATGGAAGTTTGATGTGAATATATTTGATTGTGATAACAATATCATGGAAGTTCCCTATATGCTTAGAGCTTTGGCATGACATGATTATTTATATAAAAATGCAAAACAATTTCTACGAGACTTTATAAAACCTCTATCTATATAATAACAGTTAAAAATCCTAATTTACAAAAGGATTTTGTGGACTATAAGCGAAGGCCTAGATGAAGGAACACCTCTTTCACCAACATAGTTTATAGTAAATTTGTGAGGGTTATGAAGCTCCACACTATTATAGTCGAATTACAAGGCCATGTGCACCATATTCCTGTTTTCCTCATGATGGCCAGGTTTAATGGAGGCTTGCAATGGATGAGCAGAGCATAATGAAACCCGCATAAATGGAAATGTGCAGCCACTCTGCCACAAACAACCTCCAGTACAAGTAGCCCAAAGCTGAACACAGTGGCTTGTGAATTAAATGAGTCAGAGAGTGAGATTCAAACACTTTTAAATTAAAGTCTCCCATGGTTTAGAAATTTGTCGTAGGTGTTCACATAAACTGTACGGTTTCTAAAACATGACAGTATAGTTTATTACACACGAAAATGTTAGATCCAGAAACTGATAGCATCTTAAGAAGTCAAGGCGGCGCCACGTGCTAGATAAGACAGTCAAACTTAGAATGTGGCAGATGAGAGCAGGTACCGTGGACACAGTGTATGGGTGTACCATAAAAGTAGCCCCAAACATTATTAAATGCTCTCACTCTTGAGACAAAACACTGGTGGTGAACAAGACCGCTGAAAAAGTAAGGTCTGCACAATTCGGAAGAAATCTTAGTAAAACTAAAAAACAATTTGCCATAGCTAAACTAAGATTAATACTTTCATACAGATTCTGTGACGAAACCAAGATTGCGTAGCACTGTACAGCACTTGCACCAGAAAGCACAATAGTTGAGGAAAACAAAACATAAATGAAATATTTACAAAGACAAATGAACGACAATTCTTTATTATTAGAATCGCTACAGATTCGAGGAGTGGAAGGAGGGGGGATAAAATCATGTGTTCCCTTGGTTTTCCTTCTATTTTTGCGCTGCAACACACCAGGATATATTAACAAAACCCCAAAAGGAGATGTGATACATGTAATTTAAGGGCCACTGTAGCTTTACCCTTCAAGTACTAAGAATTCATAGTCTCAATGGTATAAATTTGTCCATTCTCGTGTACAAACCAGCGGCAGAAGACATCAAAATGGGAATGGACATTTATTGGGCAAATAAACAGACGTGTTGCATCTGACGAAAGTGGTTCTGAGCAGCTACGAATGATGCCACTTCCTTCGGCTGTGGATTTTCTTTGCTCTTCACACTACTGAAAAGAAATTTTATACCTGGAATCCTAAACAGAAAACTTCTGCTGCGATTTTGGGACTTCTTATCACAACTTTTGGGTGAACCAGAGGCATGGTGAACTTGCTTATTGAAACCCATGTTGTGTGAAGAAATTCTTGATTGATTGAAATGCTCAAGCTCTGTGTTGCAACACTAGTTTGTCAAATAATCGGTGGTAGTGGTTGGTATGAGGTGTTAGGCAAGGATGTGAGGTATTTATAAGCTTTAATATAATTTCATTTCTTGGTGTGCAAGTCAAGTAATTATTTTCGAGCACATGGAATCTCATTTCCTCCCCTCCTCAGAGAATTTGACTTGACTGAATTTCGAGTGCAACGTGGGGTGAGAATGGGCAAGCCAGAATAATCCATTATCAATTGTCTTTGAGCGCCCAACGAAAATTCCTAGAAACTTCCTCAGAGATGCAGACCGTTGTCGTTAATGTTAACGGTTAATCGGGAAGCTTCTTTAGGTTTCTCTTTTAATTCCTTATTTAAAAGTTTGGTTTAATTTAGAAAAAACTAATGGTCATTTGAAGTGTTAGCAAATGATAAAAGGGGCGACAACTTATGATGTAAATTTGATGGTTGTAGAGATGTATTTATGTATTTTTGTTGTAATATATAATTAAAAGTTTAAGAAAATTGTATCGTATGAATAATTGATAAATTTTAAATAAGATGAATACACAATTTATAAATGATTATATTTATAATAAGATATGTTTTTTATTTGAAAAATAGATTTGAATAGATAATTGTCATAAATATGTATTTGAACTATTAAAATTAAGATTTGGTGATGATTCTTTGGTTTTGTTTAGTGTTGGTGGTGTATTAGATCATCATATAAAATATTTCTAAATACAATAATTTGAAAAATAATTTATCACTTATTTTTAAAATTTACATTTTAAAAGAAACTAAATATTATATTTTATCTTCTTGTTAAGTTGTTTTATGTGTGCCAAAGATTAAAAATAAGTATAATGTAACAATAATGAAGAAATCAATCTTAAAGCCATTTTTTAACAAACACACATGGTGCACACATGTCAAACTCAAACATGAATCTTTATTTTCTATCAACATTTACTAGAATATACGAATAAAATTTCTCTTAAAATCATCTCAAAAAATACTTTCTAATATCTTTGCTTTGGGTGGTCCCCACTCTATAGCTCCTCCGAGCCTCATTGTCTAGATGTTGATCTTCCTATTTTTTAGGGATTTATTGCTTCTGAGCTTTGGGCAACTCGTGGTCTTCGCATTATGGCCTTGATGAATGGGTTTTTTTTCTTATTTTCGTTCATTCCTTGGAGAACTGCACTTGTATTCGTCATAGAGGCCCCTAGCTTTTTGGTAAGGCATTTCATTGTTAGTGTAATTAATTAATTAATTATTACACTAGCATAAGTTAACTTAGGGTTATTTAATCATATTAATCCTAGGTTAATTTTTTTCATTTAATAATGGTGTTGAGATAAGATTCCCTTCTAGAAGATGAGTTGTATTTTCTAGAAGTTATCTCCATCTTGTTATCATTCCCTAGGTTAGGGTTTCATGTTGTCACATGAAGTGTGGTTTGTACACTTGGCAACATCTTATGCATTTTAGGTTTTGCTCTTGCCTATTTAATCAAGCATATGTACTCTTTGTAATTAAGAATCCAGATCATCATAATAGAATCTCTATTTTGAATGTCATTAGCATACTTTCTGTGTGGGTGAATATTTCTTCTTGGCAAAGGTCCTCCATTGAAGTTTGCAGCTTCATCAAGGCAACCTGTGTATCCAGCATTCCAACATTCATCACCTTAAAAGCTAGTCTATTGGCTTTGACGTTACAAAGCTTAACTTGCAACCTATTTAGGTGTGTCTCCCTGATCTCCCTTTGAAATTTTTTGGATGAAGATATTATTTAGGATATTGCTAACATTGTTGTTCATTTTATTACCTTAGATAAGGTCACTAAAAATGGATCCAACTTTCTCTTTGCAAGATTTTGTGTCTTGGTTGAGTCTAGTTTTGTCCTACCCAAAAGTTTGAATCTCTGCTCCAAGCTTGGGTCTTGGGAGCAAGAACTCCATTATGAAACTTCCCGGCTGCATTAGCCTATTGTTCAAGGCCAACCTCATCACAATAAAGCGTTGAATATGCTTTGTTGAATACCCAAAATGGTGAAACTCTTATTTAGTCTATTATGACTATGGCCTTCCATGGCATTTTTGACAAAGGTCCTATATTAGGGGTAAAAATGAAGATGGATGGTGGGCCTGCTACTCCTTTTACTAAGTTGCCTCCCACTATTGTTGGTAAAGAGAAGTTTTATGTTGAGATCTTCAAGTTGGATGGTGCTTCTCGCCTAATGCCTACTCCTTGATTAGCTTTTGTTGGTTTTGGGTCCTTCCAAATCCTCTTCCTGATTTTGGGTTGGGCTCTAATCAAAAGATTTGTTGGTCTTCTTGTTCTCCTTGTCATTTTTTCCTTGTCTCATCTCTAGTGAATTTTTGAAATTTTTTCCTATATGGTTGTTATGTAATGGGTATGAGCCCTTACAACACTTACCTTTATCAAAACATATTATTTGATTCCAAATATATTATCGTGGAATAATTATAAAATAATATATACTCTTTAAAATATCAAAAAAATTAAACACAACTTTACAAACCCCTAACAACCCACTATCAAAAAGTGCAAACCTCATCCAACATAGTTTACACTTGTTTCATAGATACTAGTTATTCTCATTTCAAATTAAGAACTTGGTCATCCTAATGTTCAATATCCTTGTAAAACTCTATTTTTTATTGTAAGTGTGAAAATATGTTAAGATTGATATTTGAATTAATGATATATAAATTTTAATACTATTTCATAATGCAATTTAAGATTTTTTGTTTTCATTAACAAATAATTTAATTTTATAATGTGTAACAAAAAAACAACATGAGCGAGCAAGAGAACGTGCGAGAGAACGGGTGGGAAAAGCAAAATTTTGAATCTTCAAACAATGGTGCAGACCGTGGAAGAGCAGGATCAAAAGAGTCGTAGGGGGAATCGAAGCAAGATTCGACCAAAAAACAAGGTAAGGAAGATATTGCAGATTCTGATCCCAGTGGAAACATCTTGGTGGACCCGGGAGGGAATGCTGCACCGCCTAAGATTCCTTGATGAGGTATCAAAGGACATGAGATTGATAAAACCAAAAATGTGGTGGGGACCACTGGTGGGGAAGGAGCTAAGACCAAACTATAGTCATCTCTATTTGGAGTCAAACCAAATGGAAAATTTGTTTTCCCTGCAGTTCACAACATCTCAGAGCCAGCAAAGGGTAAGTTTTCCATTTTTATCCTTGATCCAGTCATTGATCATAATATCTCTCTAATCGATAAAGTGTTGGTTAGAAAATTCATGGGGCCTAGACCAAATATTGAAGTTTTTAGGGCATTTGTTAAGAGAAAATGGAGAACTAATGGCCAAGTTCTTGTTTCAGCTCTTCCTAAGGGTTATTTTTCCTTGAATTTTCTTGTAAGGAGGACATTTAGGCTATGAGGAGTGGTGGTCCTTGGATCATAGGCAAGTCCTCCTTAGCTCTAAATAAATGGACCACTAACCCAGATCTTTCAAACTCTATTTTTGAAAATGTCCTAGTTTGGGCCACACTCCGTGGACTTCCACTGGAATATTGGAATGAGGATGTTTTTAGTGGCCTAGCGAGCTCTTTTGGTGAGCTCTTGTCTATTAACCCAATTATTGAAGCCAAGAGAAGGTTAGTGTTTGCTAGAATATGTATGGGTGTGTCCCAGAATGTTGATCTTCTGTCATCTATCGAAATTCAATCTAAACTGGGTTCTTGGGATCAATCTATTGAGTTTGAAACAATCCATTTTGTGTGCTTCAAATGTAGAAAATTTGGGCATTGGGCTAAGAATTGTCTACTTAATGCCAACAAATCAAAGGAGAAGCCCCAACCTAAATCAAGGCCAATTTGGCAAAAGAAGACTGATGGGGAAGATAAACAAAATATAAAGAAGCATGTTGATGAGAATGAAGGCAGGAAGTCGGTGGACATAGATGAAATCCCCAAAAACAAGGATGATGAGGGGATTTAGGATGATCTAGAGTGTAATGAGGTTGATAACCATCAACGAGAAGTTGTAGCTGAAGGGAAGGAAAATAATGAAAGGGACCTGCAAAATGGAGAGGGAGGCCTAGAGAGTCAGATGCCTCTAGATATAAACCATGAGAACATTAGATTGGAGAAGGAGAAAGGTGAGATTGGACTAGATGATATCCCATCATAGGGTTTTAATGTGTCGATTAAAGATGGAAATTTGAGATACGAGATTGGGATTCCCATTTTATCTTTGGTCTCTGGAGGCAGAGATTCTAGTAATGTGTCAGTTTAGATTCTAGAGTCTTTAGATTCTTTGGAAATGGTGAGGGAATCCTTTGAGGACTCTAGTTAGAATCTAGAGAGATTAAGTGCGAACCTGATCCAAAATATCAATGGCATGATGGACACCCTGCCCTTGGACCAGAAAGGGATTTTTGAGAAAGATTTGGAGTTAGGAAAGGAGGAAGAAAGTTAGGAAGAAATTGACAGAGATGATGTATTCTCCTATACTAAGAGGAAGAACGAGAAAAACCAATAGCTAAGTACACCGAAAGGTGTCTCAATGAGAACTAGAGCAAAGGCAGATTTTGGAGCCATAAATAATAGTCAAGGAAGAAGATCTGCTCGATGGCAGAGTGAGCATGGTAGCATGCAAGATATAGTGGATGGTGTTCAAAAAACCATTCTCAAAATTTGTAATTTTTCCCCTAGTAAGATATGAAGATTACATGTCATGGAACATTCAGGGGATGAATAGCCTCCATAAAAGGGATGTGTTGCACAATTTTATTAGAAATCACAAACCTGACATCATATTGGTTCAGGAATCTAAAATATCTAAAGAAAAAGTGGAAAAGGTTAAATTATTTAAGTTTTGTGGGGTTCGGGGAAATAGTTCGGAAGGTGCCTCAAGAGGAATTGTCACCTTTTGGAATCTTAATTTAATTAAAGGTGAACCATTGTTTGAAAGTGCTAACCATGTGGCTACTAGATTTACTCATATTAGAGATAATTTTGGTTGGATCATATCTAACATCTATTCCCCCAACGAGAAGGGGGCTAGAAGGATTTTATAGCAAGAGTTGACTGCCTTTCGTAGGAATTACAATAATAAAACTTGGGTGGTTATAGGAGATTACATTACCCCTCTGCGGGATAATGAAAAGTCTGGAGGTTCCCAGGTTAATATGGAGAGAAGAATGGACCTTTTGGACTTCATTAACAATCAAGCGTTGATTGATTTGGAGTTGCAAGGGGCTTCCTTCACTTGGTCTAATCGTAGAGTGGGTAAGGAGCTGATACAAGTCAGATTAGATAGAACTTTAATCTTTGATCAATGGTTTCTTAAGTATTTTTGCTCTTTTAAAGCCCTTTCGAGGGTGGGTTCTGATCATTTTCCTATCAGTTTTGTGGCGGACCCTATTATGGCTAAAAGAAATTTCCCTTTTAGATTTGAGCATATGTGGTTGTCCCATCCTCAGCTCCATGATGAGATTAGGAAATGGTAGAATATTTTTGTTTCGGGGACTACTATGTTTAGGGTCGCCAAAAAATTAAGAGAAGTTAAAAATAGGATAAGAGTGGGGAACAAAGATTCTTTTGGCAATATCTTTAGAAAAAAGGCTGAGTTAAATTCTGATTTGAAGGAAATACAGGAGAAGATCCAACAAGAGGGATGCAATATAGAGATTAGACAGAAATAAAATGAGCTTCTAGTGGAGATGCATGACATAATAGCAAAAGAGGAGGATTTTGGAGACAAAGATCAAGGGTGCAGTGGCTCTCAGCTGGTGATAAAAATACTAGATATTTCCATATGTTGGCCTTAAAACACCGATCTACGAATAGGATTACTCATATTGAGGAAAATGGTGTCCATTTGGATAAGGATGAGGACATTAGGAGACAAGTTGTCATGTTATTTGGAAATGTCCTTTTGGCGAGTGATGGGGTTAATCAAAATTTGCAAGACCTTCTTTCTGAAGCCATTCCTAGTCTTGTTAAGGAGGAAGATAACAAAATGCTGGCAGCTATCCCATCGAAGGAAGAAATAAAGAGAGTTGTTTTCTCTTTTGAAGGCAACAAAGCCCTTGTACCTGATGGTTTTTCGATGTTCTTTTTCCAATGGTTTTGGGATATTGTTGAAGAGGATGTGGTGGATGTTGTTAAGGAATTCTTTGAATCAACAAGAATCCGAAAGGAACTCAATGTGACCTTCTTGGTCCTGATTCCTAAACACCCTAGGGCTACGAAATTTGAAGCCTTTAGGCCAATAAGCCTTTGTAATTCCTTCTACAAAATAATTTCTAAAGTCCTGACTTCCAAATTGTTGACTATTTTGCCTGATTTAATTTGTCCCTAGCAAAATGGCTTTGTTCCTGGAAGGCAGATTTTGGACTCGATAATAATTGTGCATGAAAATATTCATTCGCTCTCTATTTCTAAGACATAAGGCTTCCTCCTGAAGTTAGATATCTCCAAAGCTTATGATCGTGTTGAATGGGACTTTTTATTCAAAATCATGAGGGCATTTGGTTTCAGCAAAAGAGTCCTACAAATGGTTGGCCAACTCATCTCTATTGCTTCAATCTCTATTATGGTCAATGGGTATCCTTCACATTTTTTTAAGAAATCTAGAGGCTTAAGACAAGGAGACCCCATCTCCCCAGTTCTGTTTACTATTATGGTGGAATGCCTTGGGAGGAAATTGAATAAATTGGTTGAACAGGGATCCCTGATGGGTTTACATCCTTTTTTCAGTAGCTTAGTTTGCTCCCATCAATGTTCAATTTGTTGATGATACCATCTTGATGGGGAGATCTACAGTGGCTAAAGCCAGGAATCTTAAAAAAGTTTTGGATAATTATGAAGGTGCATCTGGTCAAAAGATTAATATCCAAAAAAACTCCTTATTCTTCTTCAACACTTTGAAATGAAGGCAGAATAGGATAGCTAAAAATTTTGGTTGCAAAGTTGATGCTCTACCTTATATATATCTCAGATTGCCCTTGGATTTAAATCCCTCTGATTTGTTATGGAACTCCTTGGTGAATAGATTTAATAAAATATTGTTAGGGTGGAAAGGAGCTCTTCTCAGTCAAGCAAGTAAGATTCAACTCCTCAAGGCCACTCTTTAGAGCCTTTTGATCTATGCTCTTAGTCTTTTTAAGATCCTTTTTAAATATTTGGAAGCTATTAAGAAAATCAAAAAATGTTTTCTCTGGTCCGGGGTTGAAGAAAGGAAATGTATGCCCCTTATTGAATGGGTCTCGGTGTGTAGACCGAAGAAGTTAGGTGGATTGAGCCTTAGAAAGATCAAAACAATCAATAGAGCTCTCCTTGCTAAATAGATTTGGAGAATCTTCTCATCAAATGGAGAATGGAACATAATCTTAAAAAGTAAATATCTGGCTAATTGTGGCTCTCTAAATTCTTTGCTTGTTTCTCATAGTATGCCATATGGTTCAACTCTATGGAACGATATTATAAAAGGGAGAAAAAATCTTGAATTGGGCATGGTTTGGAGCATAAGAAATGGGAATCTTGTGAGGTTTTGGGAGGATAGATGGATTATGAAGGAGCCTTTAATTTCCCTTGACAATTTCAAGTAGTGGGTTGATATTTGTAAGGCTACTTTTGGAATCTTTGTCAAAGACTACTGGAGAAATGGGGAATGGGTGAACCTCAGTCAGATCAATATGAATATTTCCTTGATCCAATCCTCCCTTATGGAAGTTAGAGTGGATGCGAACCCGCAGGAGGATCTATTGGTTTAGATGGCTAATCCATCGGGCAACTACTCGATTTCTTCAACTATCTCTTTGTTGTCTTTATCTCCTGGCCCTCCTCCCTTATGGGCCAAAGCTTGGCTTAGCCACCTAAACCCTGAGGTAAATATTTTATTTTGGATTCTCCTCCAGAATAAGGTTCTTATGGTGGATAACCTCTGTAAGAGGGGTTTTCAGTTCCCCAACCGTTGCTACCTCTGCAAGGAGGAAGTGGAAACGGCTAACCATCTATTTATTCTCTGTTCTTTTGTGAATTATATTTGGGGAAGGTTCTACTCTCTTTGGAATATCTCTTGGGTGCCACTTGGTACTATTAAAGATCAATTTATTCAGTGGGTGGCACCCTCCTCTAATCCTCATATACGCAGGTTATGGTCTCTGACTTTCCCTTATATTGTTTGGGGAGTATGGAAAGAGAAAAACAATAGAATATTCAAGGACAAGGAAACTACAAAGAAATTGGTGTTTGAGAAAATATATAGGCTTATTATGGAAAACTTCAACATGTTTTCTCCTCAAATGTTGTTGTTGGATTTTGTGGTCTGCTCGATTTGTGACCTTGAGATGGCCAAAGTTTGGGAGATTAAAAGAGATGTGTCCAAAGCTTCAAAACCTACTAAAAAGAACCGAGATGGTGTCTTATGGTTTCGCCCTCCCAGGGGATGGATAAAAGCCAATTTTGATGGGGTGGCGAAAGGGAATCTAGGAAGGGCAGGGGCAGGGGTGTGATAAGAGATGATAAAGGCATGTTTATTGCGACGGTGGCTGTCTCTTTGGGAACACAAACAAATCATTTAGCTAAAGCTATTGGAGCCTACCAGGTCATTAATTTGGCAAGATGGATGAAATATAAAAACATTTGGATTGAGGGCGACTCTAAAAATATCATTGATAGCCTCCTTGGCATATCCCCCCCCATCATGGACTATAAAATATTGGATCGATGAGGCTAGGGCCATTTTATCCAATTTTGAAAAAGTTAAAATTTTCCATATCTATAGGGAAGTGAATGGTGTGATGGACTACTTTGCCAATGAGGGAATAAAGCATAATAGACAGGTGACATGGTAGAATTACAAAGATTTGGATGCTGACATCAGAGCCTTAATAAACTATGATTTCACTCATGGGAGAGAATATGCATTTAAAGATGATTAAATAGAAAGGCGCCAAGTACCGAGATATCATTAGATTTGCTATAAAAATTGTAATTAACATGATAGAAGGGAAGAGCTTGCACATTTTGTGGGTGCTTTGGTTTTGTTGTGAGATCCTTAGTCTATATTTTCATGGTGTGAGCTATCAGAACAGGGGTTTTGCGACCATGGGAGGAAGCAAGAAATGTGTTGAGTTGATAGTTTGTATGAAGAACAAAAATAATTCCAAGGTCTGGAAGAAGATTGAGAAGGGAGGGCTTCAACCTTTCATTGAAAGACTTCATGGTCCTGACCGTAGGGCCACTGACTATTTCGTAAAACATTGCAATAATGGGGAAATTATTCTGTCTAGGAGGAAGGTGACGGTGGATGAGGCGCTCATTGGAGAAGTTATTGATCTCTCTACTAATGGTGTGAAATTCTATCATGACAAAAAGTTCTCAGACAAAGGTATTATTAGCTTCCTGAAATCAGAGGAGGAAAAAATAATTTGGTTAAAGTCTCCAATAGATACTTCGACTCTAGGAGGATCAAGAAAATTTGGAGGGAGGTGCTCAAAGTTCTAATGGAGTATATTACGCTGGATGAGAGATTTACTAGAGTCTATGGGTACCACTTTGTTTTAATCAACCATTTTAGATAAAGGTAAGGGTTTCTTTCCCCTATTACTTGTTGTACTCATTGAATAATATTATTGAGGTGTTTAGAATCCTAAAAATAACCTACTCCTACATTTTGGCCTTATTCAACTCATTCACGAGCACTTCAAAAATATGTCGGTTGTTTCTAATCCTATTGCGGCCTTGGCCTCAAAGGGTTATGAAATAGAGTCTAGCTCACTTGAAGGATAATGAGGGTTCATACCTGGAATGGGTTGAAGAGGTTACTCCCCCTCCTAGCAAGAAAAGGAAGAATTCCCCTCTTGCAAAGCCCTCAAACAAAAAAGCTAATCCTTTGAATACTCCTCTTGGCACATCTCAGGCAGAGAATAAGAAGAGGGATGAGCCCCCTATGCAAAAACTAGTGTCCTACTCGGAGGACTCTCAGGATGAAGACAATGTAAGACCAAATAATAAGGAGAATTTCTCGGCCTCTTTCCACTCCATAGATAGAGAAGAAAGACACGTTTCCCTTGGGGACCAGAACCCTGAAGACTTTGTTTTTAAACTGGATAGGGATTTTCACGGTGATATTCTAAATCTAGCCAAAAAGGGAGCGGTCAACCATTTCAAAATTTTGAAATGATATTTTCATGAGATAAAGGATCACAATCTCAAAAATAGGGCTATCTCTAGTAAAATGAAAATTTTGAAAGCTAAAGTGGCTGCGAAGAATTTGGCTGAGGCCTTATGGACTGCGGGAGAGAAGATGGCCATGGTAGAATGCCTACAAAGAGAGGTTGATTTCACTAACATTCTTAAGAAGGATAATGAGAGCCTAGAAAAAGAGGTAGATAAGATCAAGGAAACTATGAAAACTACCATTGAACATAGCCACCGAATAGTTAAAAACAACTCCACAATCTTGAGAGCTTTGGTAGAAAAAATGGAAAACACCCAGAAGGGGCTTCTGATTGTGGATGTTGATATTGAGAAGAACAAAAACAAGTCGGAGAACTCTGGCCTTTCAAATCGAACTAGACAACATGAAGAAAAGAATGGATTCGATGCCTCTGGAGACCCAAGACCTGAAGATGGTGGCCCAAGATTTGGGCAACCTGGAAGCGGAAGTTGCTGAGACTTTAAAGTCTCTGGGTTAATTATGGTTGTGTCTTTTGTCGACCAGTGTTGTTTTTTGTTGTCTTTTTGCTGGTGGCTACTGTTCTTTTTTGTTGCTCTCTATCGTGCAACCTTTTTGTTCCCTGGTACTTTAATGTTCTATTTTATTATGGTTTGTAAACTTTGTGGTTTCGGGTCCCTGTAAAACCCATTTTTTCCTCAATCAAAAATAAATATTTTAATTTTGATGCATTGGATGCCATCTAGGTTGACTCAACTACTTATATGAAACTATATTAGTGATAATATAACTTAATTAAGAGTTAAGGTAACCTTAAGTTGACTACTCATAACCCTAGACTATAGTATAGAAAATTGTATACCCTTTACAATTTCACACTTTGTTTGGGTCCCTTAACTTATCAGACTTAATTATGCTTCTAAATTGTCAAATTATGCATTGAAAACCTTATTATTCCCATTTTTTGAAAGGAAAACTGATATTTGATTAATGCAATTAATATTTTAATCACCCTAGAATGTGAATATCCCAGACTTATAGACTAGGACCCATTCACCCGAGGGAAAATGAGTTCCCTTTAAGTCCTAGGACCCATTTTTAAATATGTTTTTGGTGGTGTTTTAATGATTCAAATCTAGTATGCAATTGTTGGCTTTTGGAATCTAATTTTTGGGAAATTAAATAAACACCTAGTATTTTTATCAATTCAAATTTAAGGATCAATTACAAGACTTCCTATTGAGAAAATATTACTTTCAAGAGCATTCAAGAGTAGATTTATCAGTCATTTATTGTAGCATTCAAGATCTTAACATCATGTTGAAACTTATGTGTGTCCATGTCATCTTGTGAAGGCTAACATGCATTGTTGATCCTAAAGCATCCAAGTATTTTTAAGTGTCCAAATCCATAAAGAAATGCAAGATCAAGTTCCTTGGAGTGATGTGTTTTTCTTTGATCCTCTAAGGGAAGCCATTAAAGGTTTGGTGAGTTGTAACAAACAAGTGTTCATTCATCATTTCCTTCTCCATTATCATTATCTTTCTATCAAGATTTAATTACCAAAATT
Source organism: Sequoiadendron giganteum (assembly GCA_007115665.2). NCBI lineage: Eukaryota > Viridiplantae > Streptophyta > Pinopsida > Cupressales > Cupressaceae > Sequoiadendron > Sequoiadendron giganteum. The sequence continues at coordinate 538,362,083 of CM021109.1, forward strand.
GGGGTTTGACTAAGGCAGACCCCCATTCAAACAAAACAATTTTTACCTCTCTTTGTATGTTCAAATTATAGGTTGAAGAAGGATTGAATATCTTGAAGAGCAATTTTACATTGTTGCATAAGTTTCCATCATTGTTGTCAAGCTATTGAAACTCAATTGTAAAATTTATTTTTGAATTTTTGACGGTGAAACCTATATAAAACAAAAGCTAAGATCTTACCTTAGAGGATTTCCAAAAGGATTTCCAAAAACCCCAACCAAGACCCATTCTCCCTAGGGAGAACCAATCATTTAGAAGATCTCAAAACCTACTTTTGGTGACTGGTACATGTGTCCTAACCCTTCTTAGATCTGCATGCAAATTGCCATTTTAGTTTTGTACTTTTGAGAATTTCCATTTCATGTTCTAGCTCTTATTGTTCATTTAATTTTAGCATTGCATATCATTTCAATTTGGTTTTAGATCCACCCTATTGTCTTAAAGACTGAGATCCAGGTCTAATTGACTCACCATTAAGGTTGAAATTCAATCCTTACACCTTGTGATCTCTTTCTTAATGAAATTCCTCAGGGAAAGGTACAAATAGAGAAAATACCCCTTATTATTAAGTAACCCCTTTTCCACCTTTTCATTTTGGTGAACCTAACATTGTGCATCATACCTTTTCTAATTTGGAGATCCTTGAAACCCTAGATCTAAGTTTTGCATCATCTTGTTTTGCATTTAATTTAGGGTTACATATTGTATCGCTGCATCATTTAAATTCATAAAAATCCAAAAATATTTCATAAATTCTACATAATAGCTTGCATTAAAAGTGTGTTTCAGTCATTTAGATCAACATTTCATTCAAAATTGTATTAAAAAAAGTTGTCATTTTGTTCATAAATTGTCATTTAAAACTGCATTTACATTTCATCATATTTCTGGAAAAACTGTCTCTAAAGAATCTATTTGTTGTTATGTATAGTGAGCATAAATATCAAGTTAAACACTAAAATTTAAAATTTTCAAAGCCCTATCTTGGGACTCATTCGCCTTAGGGAAAACTTATCCTAGTACAAGTGATTTTCCAAATTTGTACACATTGTTTTGTCTTTGTATTATTAGTCTGTTTGATCTTGCAGATCTTTATTTTAGTATTAGATCATTGCATATTTTTGTAGTTGTTTGAATTTAGTTCAATTTGTGAAAGATGGTTTAGTGTTTAAAATCAAAATTGGCATTCAAATATAATATTTTTAGGTTTTTGCATCTTAAATCAATCAATTATCATATTTTAGATTTGAAATTTGCATCATAGTTCATTTATACTTACATCTATTAAGCATAACATGTTCCCTTTTGAAAAATATGGTTTTCATAGGGTGTCACATAGCTTGTATGATTGTCACCTCCCTACTTATGAGCATAATTTGAGGAAAATAAATGAAACCATTAACAAACATGCTAGCCATCCTCCTGAATCCTCTTCCATTTATGACAAGGTTATAATGCAAGAGAGTGCAATCATGGATAATCATGATAATCATAATGACTCTTCTCCTACTACCTCCCCTACTTGGAAAGATATTTTTGGGAAAGAGGATAAAATCATTGATATATTTCCTCCAAAGAATAGTGAGATAGTTTGTTTGGATGAAGGTGATAAGGTCACCCTTGATCCTTCACATTTACATCAAACTATTGCCCAATCAAGTAAAAAGCATAAGCCTAACAAATTCAAGAAGCTTAAATTCCATGATTCTTGAACATTTACATCTCCTACTATATGAATCCAAAATTGAGCATGATTTCTATATAGTTTTACATTGTGGGTTAATTAAATTACCCCCTAAACCTCACTGATTAACCAAGAAACACATAGATACAAGTGGACCATATTGTGTGTATCATAGAATGTTTGGACACCATACCAATGATTGTCATGATTTACAAGAAATATTAAGATAATTTGAGTCCCCTAGGGATCAAATTGGATAGCATGCACACACATGGCTCCTTGCCATTTAATAGTTGTAGAATCATAGCATATTGACTATTATATGTATTGCACTTTATGTAAATAATTTTTCCATATTGCAAGGAGCACCATATTATCATTTATCTCAGCTCATCCTTGTCCTACATTTTGAGTGGCAAGGGGTTTTATAGCCTTGTCCTAATATGGCACTTGTTGTTACCCCTTTGGCTAGTTATTCGCTTTCTGCATATGATGAACAAGATTGGGATGTGGATGACCTATTATAGGTTTTTTTTTTAGATCTCTCTTATTTTGGTTTCATTGCAGATCTCTATTCCAATATGTTGTGAGCATTGCATATCATTTCAATTTGGTTTGGGTGTAGGGATGACCCTAATTGTGAGAGTTTAACACTTTCAAGTCTAAGCATATAAGTGGTGATATTGATTTTTTGACACCATGGTGAATGAAGAAGTTTTGAAATTAGCACATCTAATTTAGATGGAAGATGCTTGGTTGGTTAAGTTGATAGTTAACGTTGTGAATCAAATTGAAAAAAATGTCATGATAACAGGGTGTATTTTACGAAATCTAAACAAAGACAACTTTAACTTGATCAACCCTTTTTTTTTTGTTGTTTTATCAAATTGATATATGCACTTTACAATTCAACCTCCTAAATAAAAATAAATAAAAAGTTCGTGTTTCTTGCTTTCTGCATGCCAAAATCATGCTATGATACCAATTGTAATGAAATAACTTGCACAAGAAAGAACATAATATAAAATATGATACAAATACTTAATAATGCTTGAGAATAATAAGCCACTTGAGAGAGAACATAATCCATAATATGATCATCATAAACTAACCACTAACTCTTATATGTATCCCATCCAATGAAATCAAATATACTGTTAGACTTATATAAAACAATATTAATGATTATATAACTTAATTAAGAATTAAGGTAGCCACAAACTGACTACTCATAACACTATGCACATTAAAAAGTAAAGACATAAACAACTCCCTGTGTGTTTTCCTTTGCACAACACAACGCAGAACACAGAAGAAAGAATACAAAATCTTACATCCTTGTTCATTCATTGATCAACATAAGTTTCGCACTGCTTCCTATGTCTTTCCCTCAACTCTGTCTGTGTGTAGGAAAATACAATAGAAAGAACGCAAAATGAATCACAACCCAATAACGAATTGTGAAACACATATCCCCATAAACAAACCATTGTTCAAACTGCTTAAACTGAATGGTAAGTTTGACGATCTAATTATAGACGATGTCATACGGTATAAATATTTCCCATCTCTCGCAAAAAAAATATGGGTAAATTTCTAAGATAGACGGACATGTTGCTGAGCAGCGATGAGTGACGATACTTCTTGTGGGTGTGAATCATTCTGTTTCTTCTTGAAACAGCTTTCATTCAGGAAGCAACCAAAAATAAATCTTACAATTCGATTGCTAAATACACAACTTTGGCTTACCTCATCATTGCTTTTGTCTGAATCCTTGGCATCTTGACTGTGGGTGTTCATACTCATCTTCTATAAAAATATTTCTGATAAATCAGAATATGCATAAACTTTTTGTTTTCAATAAGTTTGCAAAATTGTGTATAACAGGATTGGCAATGGAGTTGAGGTTCTCTATTATTTGTAAGCTCAGATTTCTTCATCTACAAGATAAGGTAGGCTCTGTATGAAGAAGATATATTGTAGAGGTAGATCAATATCATTGTCGTTCTCGCAATGTCTTTCTCTATCCTTGAATTTATGAATTGGCATGAAAGTCTTGAGTAGGTGTCACATCTAGGTGGCTTCGAAAATATATTTTGAACTGGTATCTGAATACTTTGAAGGCTTTTCATAAATATAGTGGGGCAGGTGGATAGCAGTGGCATCCTTTCCAAGTCGAGAGGCCCATAAATTTTCTAGTAGTAAGCTTAAAACTAATCAGATTCTTTGTGTTTTATTTTTTATTTTTTATATTTATAGATAAACGATTAAGAAATGATTGAGCGAAAAAATTACTGGATAGAATTTAAAAGTTATAGATGAATGATATGTCTCTATCAAACTTCATAAGTTGGTAGAGTAAATTTTAAGTTCTACTCTAAAAACATTCAAAAATCTAAAATATGAAAAGTAAGGGCTCATATTTTTTTACAATATTCTAATTTATCCTATTGCAGAGGTTTTTTAATCTAATGGGATCTCTTGCTCCATGAAAATAGTTCTTCAAGTAGGAGCTTTGTGAAATCACTTGTATAACTCTATATAAAGATGAAAATTTGTCTATTTTGTAGTTTTTCTTCTTGTCTATCATATACTTCTAGTCTTTTATTTAATTAAATTACCACTTACACCTTTACAAGGTGTAATAGATGACTCAATAGAAAATTCAAAGGGCACATAAATAGTTGTCATGGTAGTGGCTTGAAATCAATCACATAATTGCACAAATTGATGTGCATAGCCTTATGTATATACATTAAATAATAAAGATGGAAAAAGAAAGGAAGATAAGTTAGAAATAAGTAGGGTAGGTTGCAAGAATTTGTCTCATTAAAAGAATATGAAATTTATTTGAAACTTTGATAGGTAAGTCAACAAAGGTCACAATCTCTAATTAGAGGTTGTGCATCCATTACCACAACATTTCCTACAATCCTCAATATTTAAGATCCACACACACACACATATATTTGTATTTTTTGTTCTTAATAAAACAAATTTTAGAAATAATTAGTATTTTATTAGAAAAACAATATACATAAATACAAATACATAATAACACTAAAAATTATGAAACACACACACACACACACTTTTGTATTTTTTTTTCTTAATACAATAAATTTTAGAAATAATTAGTATTTTATTAAAAAAACAATATACATAAATACAAATAAATAATAACACTAAAAATTATGAAATAAAATAAAATAAAGTTAAAAATATGAAATAAAATAACAATATAAAGCAAAAATAAATTTAAAACCCAAAACTTATTATTTAAACGACATTTGATGGCCAAGAGAATAAGTTAAAAAAAATCAATCTTTGTCATTATATTAAAACATTCCCATTTGTCAAGTTTAGCAAGATCAATCTACTATAAAAAAATGTTATAAGTGTACACAATTAAGAAATATAATTGTTTATCAAAGGATTAGCACATGATAATTATTTAGTTGAATAAAATCGGCAATAATAATTAAATTAACAAACTTATGAACATAGAACTTACACGGAGAACACTTTTGAAAAACACTTCACATGAGAACTAGAAAATATATGTATTAATATTCAAGAAAGAAATACATCCAACATGCTAACACTATTTTCCCTCTTATAGTACATTGGTAGCACTTGTGTACATATAAAATAAAATTGTGAAAATACTAAATCATACTTATAATTTATAGAGTAATGAGAGATAAATACCACAAGTTATTTTAAAAAATAATGAGAGCATAATATAATCAAATAAGATGTAACCATGTAAATATGTGTCATTGTGTAAGATTAAGAATTGGAAATGAACATTATGACATAAAATTGCATTCAATATAGACAAGTAATAAAATAAAAATGGTATTAGAGGCTAGAGAAAAATATTATGTAAATGTATTGAAATCAAAAGTTATTGCATAAATAATTGTTGAGTAGGATATAAATGTGCAAGTATATGTATATGATTATCCCTAATATGGACAAGATGATAAGATAGTGGCATCACAAGAATATTAGTGGGATTTATATGATAAGGTCATAAACATGAGTTTTAAATGTGTACTCAAAAGATGAAATATGTTAAGAGGTCATAAGGTCTAGTAGCATAAGAATAAAAATGTAGTTATGAGATGATTATAAGCACAAAACGATAAATAAGAATTCTTAAATAGATAGATTTAATAAAGACATAATAAAGAAACATGGATCATGATAAAAATAAGTATTAAGGATAATAATTATGATTTATAAAAATGTTATAAATTATGAAAAGATATACAAACATCAAAATCAAAGATATAAAATATAAATAATAAGAGTAATTTAATTAAGAAAGTACTAAAAATACACAAAAATTAATCTAGAAACAGTTCTAGAATATGTACTAAAAAACACATATGTGAAATCTCAATTGATTCTCCATAGCTCTTTTTTTGGGAAATTGAGAGATATTAAAAGGACATAGATTCCCTACTAATGCATTTATACCAATAAATTCCACTTTGGTGTGTCCATATCAACCCATGAGTGGATAATTATAATGAAATATAAGACATACACAAAAACATTATTGGGATCATATTAAATTCTGAAACCACTAAGAAAATCACACTGAATTTTTAGTCAAATCAAAACAAGTAATGAAGTAAGGAAATGTTGTAGTGGGTATCTCATAATCACCTTGACTTGCACACCAAGAAAAAAAAACATAGTAAAGCTTACAAATACCTATTAGTGGAAGAATTTTATTTCAAAATTTAGTTATAAAATTTATTTCTAGTAGTGTGAAGAGAAAAAAAAATCCACACTTGAAGGAAGTGACATCTTTCATAGATACTTAGCAACACTTTCATCATATGCAACATGTTCATTTATAGTTGCTCACTAAATGCTGAAATCCACTTTCATGAGTCCTGCCACTAATTTGTACATGAGAATAGATGACTTCTTTATATTCTCTTTGTGTGGGCCATGCTCCACATTTGGTGATGATAATTGAAGTAGCAGTGGACCTAATATGGCTGGACAATGACATATATCTTCAATTGAGCTCATCGGACTCTTCAAAATATGCTCTTAATTCTATGCTACTTCATTATTCTCTCTATACTTTTCTTGAGATATCTTAACATTCCTTCTATCATTCTTGACCACCAATGTTGGACCTTTTCTAAACATTGTTAAGAAGATCAAACAAATTTTATTATTTTCATATTGAAAAACATCCACACTAGTAATGTCAAATTAAAATTGTTCCATTACAATGGAGAGAGCATTAATTTTAGAATGTATGGGACCAAATCATTTCATTAACTTAAATAAAATAAGATAATTAAACATACTAATTCATTAATATTACTTATAATAAAATAATTTAAATACTTGGAGATAAGTATTAGCTTCCAATGTATCTCTTCCCTACATTATTAGGGATATTTAGACTTAGTGAGTAAAAAGGGTGATCTTATACATGACACAAGTCAAGAAAAATAGTTGTTAACACTTCAACCAAAAATCTCAAAGTTGTAAGGCAAACACTTGGGAAGTTATCTTGTTGTAAAATGAGAAACAAAAGAATTTTTTTCTTTGAAAAAGAAAATCAAAGTCATTGTTCAAGACAATCTAGGTTATCTTCGATTTTAATCATAATTAGTAAAATGTAATCTTTTGAAACATATTTTCTCATTGTGGTGATTATAAATATGTTTTTATGAATTTTTATTATTAATAATATTAAGTTCTTGATTTTTAGGTTAATTAGCTTTACTATTCTAAATATATTGGAAGATAATATGTATAAATGTGTACATAGTCTATATGTATCAATGACACATATTTCAATTTTATTACCCTTATAAATAATTGAAGTGCATTTTAATAATAAAAAATAATGATTTGTGTGTCAATTAATAACATATTGAATATCTTTAAATACTAAGACATAACATTTTGTGCAAATATACTAAGTTGGCTCATAATGATTATTGAGAAGAAATGAAAATATTGAAAATTGAATTTAAGATTCGTTCCCACATATCCCCATCTAAAATAATGTAGAAATATTAGTTTGAAAAATAAAATGATAAATTTTGAAAAAAATACAAATATATTAATGTATAAAATTTAATATAAATTAAAAAAGGATAAATAAAATTTCACATTAATCAAACTTCAAAAATATATGTAATTATATTAAAATTTCTACCATTGCAACAACACTTTCTTATTGACTTGATCAAATACATGTGAATTGACTCGAGTGTATACCAATTCCAATTATTTGCATGGGCGGACAAAAGTATTCCAGCGGCAACTATTTTCCCATGTGTAACGAAATTTCCAATAACTACATTTGCGACTAGGTAGTCGTTTGGAAAATGAAATCAGAAACAACTCAGTACATAGGGGAAATGTTTATATAAATGGTTCGATGTGATGATATTTACATTTTATCATATGGCACTCAAACGCGTGTCTTACATTGTTAGGACTATTGATGTTTATGTAGAGGTTGTGATCAAGTCTCAATTCAAAGTTTTAAGGTTAGTATTCTTTAGTGGAGATGATTGATTTTCCTGTCATAATTCAAATTTATTGCATTTTAACTATAATATGGTAAATTGAATTACTGAGCAAAATTTGCTCAATATGTTGAATGAAAATTTTGAAATTTTTGAAAAGATTAAAATAAATTGATTGTTGTTGACTATGTGATCTTTTTGAATTATCTTATATATTATCATTATTTGAACATTACTAATGAATTTTGCAAGTGCAAGTGTGTGCAATTGTAGGGTGATAGGTTGAAGGATGAGAATACGGTTGAAGTAGGATCGTTTAGCTAGATCAAATGATAAGCTAGATGGAATCTAGGTGCACACACCACAAATGGCATGATGATTTGTATTTGAAATTTGCATATAGAAGAATTGAATTACTTGATTTGAATTGTTCCAATGGTTGAAAATAATGGTTTGTGAAAAATTAAACTCATGATTCCATGTTTAAATTGTTTATCTTAATTGTGTGTATTGAGAATTTAGAAGACAACAATACTATGTATTCCAAAAGCATGATTAAAAAGGATAAAAATTTCATTATATGGAATTGAATAAAATCCCACTTATTTAAATATTCACGAATATACATATAAACATTCATATGCAAATAGATGTATAAATATAACTATATATACATGTATATACACATATATACATATATATCGGAATGAACAAATAAGTTTGAATGTACAAATAATATGATATATACGTATATGTGTATATGGGTAGAAAATTAATGCCATTATGAGTGAAACAACCCCAAAGATCATGCGCACAGGTAAGAAAGAATATTTTCTACCATTTTGGAAAGAGGAAAAATCATGGAGATAGTGACAGTGGTGACGAGAAGAGCAAGCAAGTGAATAAAGTGAGGAAATAACAGAGAAAGCTTAGGAAAAATCTCAATTTTGAGGTAACTTATTTCATTTGAGAATATAATAGATTTTCCAATATAATATGTTCAATACTTGCAGTCTTCTTTCCATTTTGTCAAATTTCAATAGCAATAATGGTAAAATGTTTTATGTCTACAAATGAATATGAATTTGAGCTCAGTTGAAAGTGTAGAATCGACCCCATTTTCAGGTAGCATGGCCTATTCGCCACCTCTATATAGGTAATCCCCATGCCTTTCCACCATATCAGCTAGCTATTCGAGCATGGACAAGGCAAGGTAGTCATGGTTATTATTGGTTGTCATCATAGTTCTTGCATGTATATGCTCTACCATTTTTATGGCTATCGAATTTGAATCCAATTTGCAGTGTTTTGAGTTTTGTGAAACAATGTAGATAATTATTCATCATTCCATAGGGAACAACTTAGATAACTTTGTATCTTTTCTTTCAAATATTTTTTGTTCATATCGGCTAGGTCGAGAATAAGAATAGGCTTCAAGACTAAAGCCATATAAATTCATTGTTGTAGCATGGATAAGATGACATCATTCATTACAAACAATGAAAAAATAAAGTAATCTTCCTTTATATCCTTGTATGAATCGATCTGTAGGATCAATGGGATGCATTTAAAATTCTTATAGGTTCATTCTTGCATGTCGAAATATGCGATTGTATATATATATATATATATATATATATATATATATGCCATTTATGGGCATTCTTTGAATTCGGCCTTGGAATGGTTAAGGTAATATTGTAACAAAAATTTAAGGAATAGTCTTTGGAGCGACCAGAGACCTGATCACTCATACTTCTCTTAAGGTGATCCCACAATACTGGTTTACAATTTTTGGCCAAACTGGACACTAAAATAATTTTTTCTAACTAAATCTTCACTTTCGAGCACCTATAGCGGTTAAACCATGAGGAATTTGAAGATGATGCAAACCAGTGGTTTGTGACATTTTGTTTATAGATTCTAAATATATTTTTTTCAAAAATTTTGGAATCAAATAACACTTCTTTTTCCATCTCCTTCAAAAACTAGTTTTTTCCAGTAAACAACATTTTTAAGGAGTGATGCTCATCGTATACTGTACATAATTTTTTTTTCCATGAAAGATAAAATTCTATTTTTTTCAAATTTAGATTTGTAAAGTTATGATATCTAGTGCTTCCAATTGGCTTCATATTGTTTTATTGAATATTTTTTCCTTAATAGGGTTTTGAAGTCAAACCAATTACAATCCAGACATAGGCAGACTGTATACAACGTAACTTTTTTTGTTTGCATCAAGGACTTCAATATCTCATGCACTCATATTTTTCAATTTTTTTTTGATAATTTGCTATTTTTCCACATGTGCATAACAAAGAGCTTGATTTTCAGTGAATAACCTATATTTAATAAAACTAAAAAAACAAATACATAATAAAACCAAAACATATTAAAATTATATTCGTTGGATAGCTCATTCCAATGACTACCATCATCTAGTTGGGTTTGTGAAGTCTCCTCCATTTTCATCTACAACTCAAGCTTCGAAGACGAAAATTATGGAGTTTGTTGGTGCTAGAGGGTGAGAAGGTGGGAAAAGGGGGGTTCGAGTGAACCCCCTTTTCTTTAGCTTTTTATTTTTTCTTTTTGGGCGGGAAATGAGGGGCCAAAATTTAATGGGTTCACTTGAACCCTTGTTTGAGAAAACCCCTCAAACCAATAAGTTCGTTCGAACCCCAAAAACCATTTTTTTGCATGGGGTCATTTTTTGCAACTTTTCCTTCCTCCCTCGAATTGTAAACCACTTTAGTGTGTTTACCCCTTAATGGCCTTAGAAAACATAGGTTCTTTCTTAGAACCCTAGAAACTACTAAAAAAATTCTTCTTGACTTATAATTTTTTGGGGTTTCATAATGACAAGCATGTCGTTTAATAGTACTTATATTTTGCATAAAGGATATCATTATCGATTATATGTTGAAATCCCTGAATGATGGGTATTTCGATCCATGTATGAACTAATGGTTAGCCTGATTCTGATAAAGAAATTCTAATGGAACAAAAACTTGTAAACTCTTTTATTTAAGATATTGTTGTCATTCTTAGAATGAGATTAGCTATATAAACAACATCATTCTATAATTGTTTTGTTGAAACAACATTGTTTTGTTATAAACATGTGAATGTTTATTTGTAAACAACATTGTTATGTAATTGTTTAGCTGGAACAACATCATTGTGTTATAAACAGTGAATGTTTATTTGTAAACAACATCATTCTGTTATAAACAATGAATGTTTATTTGTAAAAAAAAATCATTTTGTTATAAATAATGAATGTTTATTTGTAAACATTTTTCTATAATTATTTTGTTGAAACAACATTGTTTTGTTATAAAAATGTGAATGCTTATTTGTAAACAACATCGTTCTATAATTTTTTAGTTGGAATAGCATCATTGTGTTATAAACAATGAATGTTTATTTTTAAACAACATCATCATGTTATAAACAGTGAATTTTTATTTGTAAACAACATTGTTCTGTAATCGTTTAGTTGGAACAACATTGTTTTGTATTAAACAATGAACATTTATTTGTAAACTACATCATTGTGTAACTGTTTAGTTGTAAGAAAAATTGTTCCATCATATCCAGTTAGAGTTTATATGTAAAAATCACCAACTGATCATCATTGGCTTAGTTTTGATACAACACAACAATATGTGAGAAACTGTTAAAATAGACTTGTTCTATATTCATTTATTTCTTAAATTTCTAACAAATGTAATGTCAAAATGGAACATTATTCAAATGAACTATAAATTTGATTTAGTGGTTTTATTTCAGAATGTATGCACAAATTATAACTTAAGTTGGCACATATATGTGTATGCACACAGACCTTCATCTATGTGCATACACATATTTGTGACACACCTTCTTTTGTTTTTCCTACTTTCTTATTCTTCAATGAATACTGAATTACAACGAATGTAATCATATGACATGTGGTTTTAATGGATGGATAATGTTTGATCAGTTCCATTAGATTTATTTTTTGAATTGTAAATTGAATTGAATAGAAACACCTAATAGACTAGAGCACCTAAGGGTAGATGCTGCTAGAGGGTAGTTAGTTGCTATGAGATGACTTGATGTTGAAAGTTACCTTTTGGGGCGGGTGCTAAGATGGATTTTAGAGAGTATAGGTTTTATTTTACCAAACCTATTGTTTGTTGCAACATTATTTTTATGCTTGGCCAAGCAATTTAGTTCATTATGTATGTATGGACTTTGTGATAACACTCTTTTCCATTCCTAGCATAGATCTTGCATTATATTTTCTAACTTGTAGATAGAAATACATGTTGATGTATGGGCATGCACCAAATTCCACCTTGTAGATTGTTCTCTTACTAAAATTTTTGTGCAGGGTCGTTTTCTTCAAGTTGGAAGAATTTTGGGGAAATGTAAGCTTCATGATTGGGTGGTAAAGTGCTTCAACCATATATTCTCTTCTACCAATGGAGGCGAGCATCAAGAGGAACCTTGCATGTTTACAAGACTATCTTAGTCTTTGATGTAACCTTGATGTAAAAGCTATACATTGCATTGACTTTGCAGCCTTATGAGCCAAGTCAAACTTGGATATTGTAATTTGGCATTGAAATTGAATATATAAATCTTGACTCATTTTAATGATATTTGTTGCTATGATTGACTACAACTACTTAGTTATGTCTTTTTAAATCGAATATTCAAAATGTCATTGCAATAATATAAATTAAGTAATAATTTAGAATGGTTTATTACATTTCCTCACCCTAAAGTATTCCTCTTTATCTTAATGTGGTTAAGGTTGAGAAGGATATAGAATTTATAACATGATAAGTTACACTTATCAAGCACAAAGATCGTTCCTTCAACCCTAAGGATGTTAAAAAAGTAATGGTATGGTTCATTGAAGGGTAAATCATATGCTAGTATGTTATTTGGTTATCCTTTTTTTGTATATGATGATAATGGAATATTGTTAATAGGGGCCGTTGATGCCAAAAATTGGCAAGGTAATAGCCCTTTATGAGAAACTCAGTTAAAGGGGGCACCTATTGCGCTAAACTGAGTGACCTCCAGGTTTTTAAAGAAGCCAACTTCTTCTGTAATTTGGGGGGTTGAAAATGGGGTAGAAATAAATGAATATAAAACAAATATAATCTAAGGCAATGTGCCAAGAAGTAGATATGGGCATGATAAACCTATATATTAGACATGATTTACAAGCCATTCAACAATCTTCTATGTCTAAGAACAACAAAGATGAAAATGAAAATCTGAACATATTATTCAATAACATAAAATAACTTCCACATGTCTACTAAAAAGAAGAGTCGAAGACATGGTCTTAATCAGATAGCTTATATTGAAATTATAGAAGTCTGTGAACAAATTACTCAATAAAATAAAGGCATAGTATACAACTTTATCAAATAGTCTAGAAATAGAAAGGATGAACAATGGCACGGTCTATGAATCTAATACAATAAGCTAAAACAATATAAGAGGCATGGTCTTTCAACCAATTTCTCTGTAAAATTCTGAACCCCTACTTCGAAAGAAGAGGTAGTACACTTATAATAAAAATCCCACCACCTGGTGAGCCAATAATAGAAAAGATCCCTTGATCATGAGCAATGATGCATATAGCAATGATTCCCCAACCATTGCAATGGAAAAATATTTGAGCCATGAACGTGGTCGCTCCATTGTTAGATGCATCCCCTACGAATGATGGTAGTGGTCCTAGCAGAACAAAGTGTTGACATGTGTCGCTCACTCATGATCGCAGTTAGAACACGTGGCAACTATGGTGAGGTTGTTAATTGCTCCTCCCTCTTGCATAATGAACCATTTAGAAGATCCGCATGGAAAAAGGTTGGGGATGGAGGTTCATTCCTCCCTCATTGCAATGAAGGCTTGTGCGGTGAAGACACATGGAGGTCCTCCTTACAAACGGTGCTGCTAGTGGGGGCTGCCACGAAATGTATGTGGACTGAGGCTACGCGACATGTGGTCAAGGTTTGATAGGGAGGCGAAGGGAAGAAACACTTAAGTGTTTGAATGGATGATACATGGAAGCATGACAGGGTCGTTGGAAAAGAGAAGGAAGAAATCCTCTTGAACAGCGCCCGACAGACAAGTGGCAGTTGTTTGATGAGGCCTTTGCAAAAGGACCCCGATGATGTTTTCAATAGATGGGGCATAGGCCGGTACTTTAGAAAAATAAAATAACCTGAAGGGAGCTTGGGGAAATTTATATTCATAGATTTTGGCGACTACCAAGGGTGTTTCACCTGCAGAACGAGGAACCCAAAATTTTTGGTTCACAGATCAAAGTCCTTTTCATGGGTGACACGATCAAAGCTTAGAGAGAGTGGTCTATAGAGGCAGATATTCAGCCTCAGATGATGTCGTTATGTCATATAGATTCTCTTATGCTCCATTTAGATCGATCATTTCTTTGTAAGGCAGTGTCGTTGATATACTAGCCCAGGACTCAAGCTGAAAAAATAGTCACGCTATCAGACAAGCGACGCTCTCAATATCCTTTGCAGCAAGGGATTGACTGAAACTCTTAAAATTAGATGCATCTTGTTGTTGCTCTTCAATATTCACTACAATATGCTTCGTCATGGCCACAAATTCATCTTCAAGAAACGGGGATGGTAAACCCATCTGATTTAGGTGGGAGAATATTGCTTGCATGCTATTCATAGTTTGGTCCAATGCGATGGTGCACTCCCTGGCATGAAGGATGGTTGCATGGAAGTAGATAAACTTGTTATTTATTTTGGCAACAAGATATGTGCAAGATCATGATGGGCCAAAAAGTGGCGATATGTAAGTGATATGATGGCCCATGTGGCTGACGACCTTTTTTTTACCCAAAATTGATGAAACAAAAAGGGTTTTTAAAAGAGATTCTCAAATTTCCACCAATATAAATTATGCTTTACTTTGAATTTAATAAATAATTATTATTAATTTTCTATTTGAATTATGACTAAAGTCCTAATTGATAGGCTGATTGAAAAACATCTATAGCTTTCAAAGGGTATCACATTTTTTGAATTTGAAACATGCATCACATTCTATGCTTCACATACTATAGGATTTTAAAAAAATGAATTTCATGAAGTTTTGACCAAGTTAAGGTGGTCAGACATACGAGTTTTTATATTTTTTAAAAGTTGTAATAAAAAAATCATAATTAATTATTTACTTGCAAAAAAATTACAAAAAAATATGCATGACATTGGGACACGAGTCCTCTACTTATATCTAAAATCTTATAAAAAATATTATCATTTTATTGTGGTTAGGGTGGTCAGACAGACACCTACTTCTTATTTTTTCCCTAAAATTTAAGTACTACTACATTGAAATTTCAAATTTTCACCAAATAGATTTAAAAAAAAAAAACACCTAATAGTTTAGAAACTACATTCAATTTGCTACAGATTCTATTCTTACATATTTTTGAAATAAAATAGATAACTTATTCAACTTTTTATGTCAAGTTGCCTAACTCTGATTTTCTAAATTTTCATCACCACTTAAGGGTCTATTTTTTCCATGATGATCCTGCACATACCCAGTGACCCTCTAATCTTCAATCCTTGTGCTAGCCAAGACTTCATCTGGGACCATATATAGCTTATACAACAACCTTCTAGCTTCAGGAACTCTCTCTGTGATGGATTGAACGAACCACTTGATCGCTTCATGAACTTCCTTGCCTAAACTTGTCGCCTCCACTATGAACTGGAGCATCGGCTGGAGAGTCAGCCAGAAGGCCTTAACTCTTTCCCAGTATGAAATATATAGTTGTTGGGCTATTTGAAGGAGGTTGATCAAAGCTCTTTAAAAGGACAATTTATGCATCCCTTAACTCCATATTACGTGCTAGCTCTGCAACTTTTTGGTTCCCTATGGTGAGTTGTGTCTGCAAGACTTTTGAGTCTGTGATCTAGCTTGCTTCTACTCGTTCTTTGTTTGTTGCTTTCCTCTTCAAGGATGATCTCATTTCCTGAACCTCATTTTCTAGTTGGGTTCGACAAACATTGAAGTCTACATCCTTCTTATGCATCGGTTTCTCTAGTTGAGCGTGCTGGTAGTGAAACTCTTCATCTTTTTGTTGCACTTCTTACTCCACCTGCACCAACTGGTCTTGATATCTTTGGTTTTTTCGCTGTAGCTCGGTGACCAGGTTGGGATTGAATGATTGGAACGTTGGAAGTTCCTCCTGGAGCTTAGCCTGCTTTGTCTCTGCTTATTGAGATAAGCATTTAAGCTCACCATCCCTCGCCTTTTCCTTTGCCAGCAATACCTCGACGCTTTCCTTGACATTTTTCAACTCTTCCTCCTTTAGCTAGTGACAAGACTTAAGAAAGGTAGTAGTCACCACCCGCTGTGTTTCCTCCATGAGCTCCACTTTTTCAATAGATGAGCTATGCTTAGATCGATCCCCATGGCATATATATTGTATTCATCCAGTTGCATCTCTCTTTGCGATTTGATGATAGCTGGGTACATAGTTGCAAAGTGTAGCAATTGTCGAGCCTCGTTGTAAATATTTTATACCTTCGACTCAGCTGACCTTTTAACATATTTGGCCCTTTTCTTCTAGACTCTGATTGTATGTGCTTGTTTATTTTTATCTCCTTTCGATAAGAACTCTATTGGTGACTTGATGAGCCCACCTATGAAAGATGCACTGAGAGGAAGGGAAAAAGGAAAAGAGAGAGTAGCGGTCTCGGGGAACTTCTTCCTTAGAATACTAACTGTTTTAGGAGAGAAATGAGGGATATTCCAATACCCAGCTAGTGTACCAATAGGAGGACTTGTGGGAAGTAGTGCCATGGTAGATTCCATATGTTGGATAGGGTGGATTTGGGTTGACATAGTAGTAGTAAGAGTGGCATCAATAGCAGCTACAGAGGCAAAATATGAGGTGCTGACAGACATTGAATGGGATGAGACAAAAGGTGTAAAGGTCCATGGAGGGGTAAAGATAATTGGTGTCGTATGAGAGAACTATGTGAAACGTCTCGTGACAATTGAAGCAGAGGTGGAAAAGGAAGGGCCAACGCTTACAATGAGTGGTTTCGCGGACACATCGGGTGTTACTAAGGATTGTGAAACAAGAGCAGAGGAAGCGAAAGATACCTACGATGCGGATGATTGTGATCCTTGGATTTTTGTGGGTTCTTGGCTTGCCTCAGGCTCCTTCGAACACTCTCCAGAGGATACTTCGATGCGTTGCCGCTTGGCGGGTGGTGAATCTTCCATGACTACGGTCTTTGATTGGTGCGGTTGGGTTGTTTTTGTCCTCCTTGCATTCCAAGTTTGAGTCAACGAAGCCCTCACACACGATATATTTACCCTCACATTTGAAGAAACCTTGAAAAGTTGTTTCATTGCCTTCCCTTTCTATTTCTTTGGGGCCATTTGAACTTCACTTTGTCTCGATCCTTCCCTTGATTGTGCTTTGGCCTCCATCAAATCAGATTCTTCCTCTTCACTATCATCAAAATCTGGATGCTTATAATTCCACAATTTTTTGAACCTGTCATCCATTTCCACGCTATCATAAGGGGCCTCAGCGCGTCGAGCCTCCTTTCGATAAATCCAGAAATCTTTAATCTTCTTTTTGCTTCAATTGTAATTCTTTGCCAAATTGTGGGGAAGAGTAGCCCCAATCTATTTTGATCTATCATATTTACCCAACCGGTAGTAGAATGCGAGCTAGGGGGCTGACCACCTACAGTTGGAATATGAGCTATGTCCACCATTATTTCATCTGCATCCTCCATTAAATTTTGATGCTTCTCCTAGTAAGGCTGCAGGCTGTGTGTTACCTTGACATACTCATTTGGTAAGTCATCATCAAGGTTGTAGTTCCATTTATCACAAGTCCACACCAACCCCAGATGATCCAGTTTTGCCTCTAGAAAGTCATGAGTCTTCCTCTTGGCCATGATCATGGTCTTAAAGAAAATTAGGCAGCTGAAGAATCCTTTCTTCTTAGATTTTCCACTGCAAAAGGTGAAGTTAATAATCACTACCTAGTGGAAAACTTCAATTGTCAGTATTTGATCTGTGAGACATGATAGAAGCCGGAAGGGTTCCTCGGTGAAGCCGCACAATCGGATGAATGTGAAGTCTTCACCCGTAAACCAGTCACACTTTAGAGTGAAATTTTGCATGAACTCAATCTAGTTTGAGTTGAACCGCAAAACACCGCTATCCTCCCTCAAATCTTGCAAAATCAGAGTTAAGAAATAATCTGAAAATGCATAATAATCATATGTTGCGGAGAGGAGAGGATTCCATATAGAAACTAGCTTTTTCCTTTGGTTTTCATCAAATATGGCCAGCCCCACGTGATTTTGGAAGAAGTCAGGGTTCTGATGCAAAAACATGTGGGCGAGGAAGGAGGGAAACCTAAACCTTGTTTGTGTCTGGTACTCCGCTATCTAGATCAACATCTCCTTGACGAGGAATTCTGTGAAGTTGTACCAGAAAAGAGAATGCTTTTTGTGCAACTGAAACCCCAAGCCTAGTTGAAACTCCTGAACATCTTTTTCGGTGTCTAGGCCACAAACAACTGCCATCATTGAGAAGGCATCTTTCATGTCATCCTTGAAGTTTTTATGCATTGTTGAGATCTGCGGTGGCTTCTTTAGACCTTTGGGCTTCCGAGTTGTAAAATTTCAAAGCAAAATCTTTGGTTCTCCATATGGTCTCTCCCTTTGCTGGAGTGAATGACTCCATTTGAGGCACTTTGGAGCTTCATTCTAGGACGCATAACATGTCCCAGATAGCCTCTTTGCAGATGATAACTCTTATTTCTCGGCCCTCAAAGGTGTTGGTAGCCGGGTTGAAATGTTTGATGGCCTCGTCAACCAATTTCGGGCAGTAGTGTATGAATATGACCATATATTGTGGAAGCCCACTAAACCAACACTTATGCACCAAGGAATCCAGGTCACTATTATTCTTCATCCTTTTACAAGTTGCCTCCCTTATAGTTTTAGGGTTCTTTGCAAGAATGGGATCAAGAATATTATCCCATTCCTATTTAATTTGGCTCTGGTCTCTGTGGGTACTCTTCTTTTCTACAACCCACATATTCACCCACGTTGGCTTGTTTGGTATACCAAGCAAAGCGTAAGAGACATTCTCGAAGATATAGGCGGCTGGTGCTGCACGCATGGTGTTATATAAACTTTGTACTCCCTCGCCTTGCATTTCTACTTGGGAACTCTGGGGTGCCTCCATTTTTTCAAGCTTCTTCTTAGAAAGAAAACTAGTGTGATATGAATGGAACCTAAAGCACAATGCAAGGCTCTGAATGCAAAACCTAGATGAATTCCTACCTTTTTTTTGGGTTCAATTCACACCAGAGTAGTGAATCTCCTACAATTATCTCCACGCTTAGTTGATCATTGCTACTTGCGCCATACCTAGTTTTCTCAACAATTTTTCACTTCAAAAATCCCTTTGTGTACTCAAGAAGCTTTCTACTTTGTATATCTCTTGTATGCGATACCTAGCTTTTTCTTTGATTTTTTGCCTTCAACCGGTAGACAACAGTTGTCTTTTTGCATTTAATTCAGCATGTACTACCAACTCTCCTACCCATGCAAAATGAATTACTTGCCCTTTTGAAAAGACAAGAATTCATAATTACATCAGTGATCACATCCTTTCAATGTGATTTTCCTAGGAAATTGAGTCGTCGATTGAAAGCTTGCTTTCCTTTCACATGCCTTGGAAATTAATATCCTAAAAAGAATAATTAAGCCAAGGTTGTAATGAGTACATAGAAAATATTTGTGTTCATCCTTGGAGCTCGAAAGTGTATGCATTGTGACACCTTAGCATCCATCTGTATGAGCTATTGCTTGGGACTACCACCAACTCGCACTAATTGATTGTCACTCCTTAATCTTGCACACAACAATTTGTACCTACAGACTCAATTGGGTTGGAAAATTGAGCTAGAATTTGGTGGGATTTTTGAGTTAACACTTGATAAGCATCATTCTTATGGCATGCATGTTACCTCGGATTTTCTATAAATAGGCCTTATCATGGTAGCAAAATCACACTTAGCGATTTTAGAAAAATTGGCATTGGGTGATTAGGTAGGATTATCGTTTAGGTAGTTGAGTAGCTTTTGAGTTTGCATATAGGTAGGCTTAGGTAGTTGAGCTAAGACTAATATGATGAATACTCCAATCAGACTAGTGTGTAACAAGTCTCAAATAGCTTTTCTAGGAGAGATTTCCAATAGGTGCCTCAAGTGCATGACTAAAGAAAAGCACTCTCTGGCCATTATTGCCATGAAATGGGTTCTGGGTAGAGATTGTATTGAATATGAAGACAAGTATTGATTAAATACTGACATCTTCTCCCATTTCGTTGCATCGTTTCTTGATATTGA
Source organism: Sequoiadendron giganteum (assembly GCA_007115665.2). Taxonomy (NCBI): domain Eukaryota; kingdom Viridiplantae; phylum Streptophyta; class Pinopsida; order Cupressales; family Cupressaceae; genus Sequoiadendron; species Sequoiadendron giganteum. The sequence continues at coordinate 538,382,782 of CM021109.1, forward strand.
AGTTCCAAAATCCATGATTCTATGTTTTATGCTCCATATTTTATTTAAGAAGTACCTTGGTGGCCTCGGTGAGGTGATGAGCAATGCAGTCTATGGATTGGGCCTTACTGCTACGAGTGACCTACAAAGGCACATTGAAGAAGATGCGGTGGTACCATGGGTGCTATTTGAGGATTGTGAGAGATATACTTGTAGGTGCCACTTTATGTTGCGCTACTATAATGTAGTGTTTCTTTATGACATGGATTGGTACACTAACTTCAGGAACCTCATGTTCACTCTGCCGCTCATTCTAGGTGCTGACGCTACTACTCCAAGTCTCGTTGCTATTGAAAATAACATTCTTGCTACCAAAAAAAATGCTCCCACCACTGAAAATAATGCTCTTGTTGCTGATACTTGAATTTTAAAATGCTTTTTCCTCTTTTTGTATATATATGCCTGAAAAAAGGCTTTCCCATACACATATATAGAAACTGCATAGTATATAGATATAATTTTGAGTGTATAGCCTCAGAGCCATTTTGAAATGTACCTATCAAAATATATGAATATATGAATACACTGTTTATATTAAACTTCTTATCTCTTTTCCATGTGTTTTTGTAATATGGGTTAATTTTAATTTTCACACATGAGTTCATTTTTTGTATAATGAGTAGAATTCTCTTCCCACCCCTTGTAACAATGGGTTCCATGAGTTCTTTTTCTTCCTACATCGGTGAAATTCACCTAGAAAGACCGACCGACAAAACATGAAAGGGAAACTAATTACACTATGCACATATTTACATTTGTGTTGAATAACTAAAGCTTAATTGAACAATTTTAAGTGATTTTCATTAACTGGAATTCCCAGTGCTTCCTATTCTAGATTCTCTAATTCGAATGCATTATGTTGTTTGCACTGAATTATTTTGAAAGGTCCTTCCCAGAGTTTGTCAAATTTTCCATGTTGTCCAGGCTTTGCGGACCTTTTATTGAATTTTAGTACCAGGTCCCTGCATTTTAGACCTTGGTCGGAAGCTTTCTGATCGAACCATCTCTTAACCACTTGCTGGTGGTTAGACATAGCTATTAGGAATTTTTATTTTTGTTCCTGCACTTCCAGCAAATCAGCCAACCAAACTTCCATGGCCCCATTCTCTTCGATTTCTAGGGATTTTAGTAGCTATAAGGCTAGAATCTCGAATGAGATAGGAAACAACGCTTCCTTCTCGTACACTAGCTCGTACAATGAATTTTTTCAGCGCCTGCTTGGGAGTTATGCGGTTTTACCAAAGCATTGTTTAAAGGTTCTTGTGCCACTCCTTCTCATGATCAGACCCAATCCTTTTAATGAGTGAGACTAAATTTTTGTTAGTCAACTCAGCCAAGCCGCTCCCCTATGGGTAGTAATTTGATGATGTTTTCAAGAATATGTCATGCACAAGTGTGAACTAACATACCTTAGAGCCTAGGAAAGCCTTGGTGTTGTCTGAAATGATAGTCTTCGACGAGCCGAATCTCATTACTAGCCCCTCAAGGAATTTTGCGATCTCTTCCTCTGTCATATTCGTTAGAGGCATGGCTTCAGTCCACCTTGTGAAGTAGTATGTGGTCGTGAGAATCCACTTGTCGACAAGAGTGGAGGCATGATTGATCATTCTGATGAAATATAGCCCCCATTGTGTGAATGGCTCATCTGCTACTATCGAATTGAGAGGCATTATGAAATTCTTTCTTCTTCCCCTGAATAATTGGCATTCTTTGTAGAATTTTACTCTGTTGTATGAGTCATTGAATAGTGTAGGCCAAAAGTACCCTGCGCATAGAATTTTGATGGTGGTGGTCTTCGCACTGAAGTGTCCTCCTTCAAGACTGTTGTGGAAGGTTCTGAGAATTCTCTTTGCTTTCTCTATGGTGATGCATCATAGTAAAATTCCATTGAAATTCCTCTTGAAGAGGACCCCTTCAATAAGTGAGTATCCATTGTTTTGTAGTCGATAGAATCTTCTTTTTTGAGAAGGGTGTCCTGACGGATACTTTTTGGTGTGCATAAATCATATTCTATCCATTAGCCAGTAGCCTTTAGGATCAAACTCATTTGTTAGGACCAACTCTGATTGTTCCTCTTCAATTTCCATTTCCTGATCGTGAGCCAAATATTTGCACAACCCTCTTCCTCGGACGGTCTTTGTAGGCTTGACCTCAATTTCATATTCAAGGATCTTAGTGATCCAATTGGCCCTTTTTTTAGTGACCTCTGCTTCCATGATGTACTCACACACACTGGAATGCACAACATAAACAATCACCTTATTGCAAGATATAAGATGTCGAAACTTCTTGAGTCCCTTTATGATTGTGAATGCTTTCCTTTCGATGAAGTTGTAGTTCGCCTCATACTCCTTCAATGTCCGGGAGTGAAATGCTATCATATTTTCTCCCTTTCCTTCATTTTCCTTTTGAGTTAAAATAGTAGTGATACTTGTCTTGCTACTGAACACATACATTATGAAGTCCTTTTTTAGGTTCAGATTTACCAGTATAGGAGCTAAAGAAATGGCATCCTTAACCTTATCTAAGGCTTCTCTTGCTTCTTTTTTCCATTTGAATAATTGATCCTTCTTCAACATTAGGGAGGTTGGTTTAATTATTCCTAAAAAAATAGAAATAAATTTACTCACAAAGTTACCCTTCCCCAGAAAAGATCAGAGTCCCTTTTTATTGACCGGTACAGGAAGTTCCCTGATTGCTTTTACCCTTTTAGGATCAATTGCTATCCTTGTGACACTCCGAAGACACATTTTTTGGGTTCAAGGATACCCTGAACTCTTGGCATTTTTTGAAAACCACCTCCAGATGATCAAAATGGTCATCTTTAGACTTGGAGAATACAGTCATGTCATCTAAATAGATGAGAGTAATTTTTTTGATTAGTTCACTAAAAGTGATGTCCATTTCCCATTGGAAAGTGGCTCCTACATTTGAGAGGCCGAAAGGCATCTTAGCATATGTGAACATTCCCCACTTAGTGGTGAATCTTGTCATGTGTTGATCCTCCTCTTTAACCCAAATTTGATTGTAGCCCGAGAAGCCATCTAATAGAGAAAATATCTTTGAACCTGCCACTTTTTGCAAGATTGATTCCATGGAAGGCAGCACGGGTAATGATCCTTTAGCGATGCTTGGTTTAGGTATTAGAAGTCGACATAGAGATGAATGTATCCATTCTTCTTTCATACCAAAAAAAGGTTAGACACCCACGTGTTGTGCTTGGTTAGAAACACAATCTTGGACTGGATAAACTTTCATATCTCTTGCACCATCAGGGATTCAATTTTCGAATTTATGGGCCTCTTCTTTTGGCGGATGGGTTTAGCACCTTTCGTTAGTTCGATAGTGTGTTGGATGATGTTGGGATCATATCCCCTAAGGTCATCATACGACCAGGCCACAACTCCTTCATATTTTTCATAGAAGTGCATGAGTCTGTCTTTGTCATGCTGCGAAACTTCTTTCCTGGCTTTTAGTTTTCTTCCATCTTTGAACTCAAGATCAACATATTCTTCTTGGTCTACCACAAATTTTCTCCTATCCTTCCTTGCATCATCATATTCAAATAGATTCTTGAGAGTGACCAGCCCTTTCGAAAGTTTATTAGATCTTAATTGAATGATCTTCCCTTCATATGCCTCTTCAATCTTTGGTTGAGGCTGATCTACAAACTCTCCTAATTGTTGGATAAACAAGGTGATGTGTTCATCAATTTCAAACACTTTATAGCTCTGATCGTTATCTAGAATGGAGGGTTGGATAATTACTCACACAGAGTGTACATTCTGAATCAATTTGGAGGGAGGGTTGAATTGAGATCCTATTGTTGCCATATGATTTGCAATTGAATTATGCTCCCTAGGCACCGCATGGATGTTAAAAGCCTTCAAAATTTCAATGAGGTCTCAAACCCTGTGTCTATAAGACTGCATGGAGACATTTTTCATAGCAGAGATGTTGTAAACTTGATTAATTATAAGTTCAGAGTCTCTGAACACCATTATTTGCTTGACACCCATGTGTTATGTGAGGCTTAAACCCTGCACAAGACCCTCATACTCAGCTTCATTTTTTGAGCAAGCAAACTAGAAGCGGAAGGACCTAAGAATATTTTCATCAGTTGTTGATGTTAGGCATAGCCCGACACTAGTGCCAACCTTGCATCTTGCACCATCAAAGTGCAATATCCATAGCTCTGAGGTTTGTTTGACCGTGGGGTCCTTTGCTACCTTTGAGATCTCTTGATCCTCATTATAGATGACATAGGTGCCCAATCCAGTAGCATGATAGTTTCCAAAAGGATCATTATCTAATATTCACTCAAGAGGACTTCCTCTTGATCGGTCTAGTCTCCAATTACCTTCTCATCTTTGAGTAGCTCGATACCATAAGTTACTTCTTTGGTGAAAGAAGTATCGGTGGCCTCAAAGTTGATCTTGGCTTCATCAGTTACATGCTTTGAATGAAGAGGTTCAGATATTATCTTCATTTTAGCTTTGTGCTTGGTCCTGAGAACTAGGTGTGACCAATCCAAAGAAAGGTATCTGCCTATCTTTGAGGTGAATTCTTGAGAGACACAGAGGATGAACATGGGAGGGACATCTATGATCATAGTATCTTGAGGAATTGTGATGCTAGGGAAGGTGAATAAAGTCAAGGGAAGGTCTCTGATGAGACCTACGTTTTTGAATTTGTTCCCATCCAGCTACATAAACCCCTTCTCTAAGGGTTCATAGCTAAGTCCTAAGGATTAAGCTATCTACTTAGGAATGACCATGGTGCTAGCACCAGAATCAATCATGGAATTATGTAGCAATTTCTTCCCCACAATGAGAGTTAAGAAAAAGGGCTTAGACTTTGACTTCTCTTCTTTGACATTAGTAGAGGTCTCCTTTGTAGTATTTGCAAGAACTTTGGCTAGAGGCAATGGTTCAATCACCTTTTTTTCAAGAAATTGCTCTATCGGTTGAACCACCGCGTCTTCTCAGAGGGCCTTCTGTAGTAATGACTTTTCATTCAAAATAGCTAAGATATCCCAAAGGGATACGTTAGCAAAATATTTATTCAATTGTTCCACCACATTGAAAGGTGGTGAATTCAAAGGCTTTTGTTCTTTGGCCCTGGTTATAACAATATCCTTATGCAATTGCAACTGTGGAGAAATTATGGAAGGACCAGGGGGTTGGTCTAGAACACTTTTAGGTTGTGGAGTGACCGGTTCGCCCATGAATATCCTCTTCGATTGAGTGTTTTATTCAAATTGCACCTACAAGGTCTCTGATGTGGATTCCTCGTACATGAACACCGCTTCTTCTCCTTCCATCCATGAGAAAAGGGTGTGGTCGAGAGCTATGTCATTTTATTTTTTGAAGGAAATTCCTTGCATTTCTGCGGTAAGAATCACATTCTCCATTTGTAGAGAGGCATATGTATAGCCTCCTGAACTTGGTGCCACACCTTGGCTACGTTGTTTTGCAACCTTTTGCTGTAAATTGCCATGCAGATAATTTTGAGGCATGTGTGCATCGTTGTAGGGAAAACACTAGGGATTGATATCTTCGACGAGGTTATTCTATCCTACAGTCATCTCTCTGCTTGTACTTGTTTGAGTAGCTCCCAGCAGAGTAGGCATTGACACTATTTGGTTAGTCATTTGAGCTTGCAGATTTGTGCGCATGCCTCCTTGATATTGGTTTTGTTGGTAAGATGGTCTTCCTCCTTGATAATTTTGGTAGGATGGTCTTGGAGGAGCGGCTTGGTTGCATTTGATAGTAGTTACTTCATTTTTTAGGTTTTGCAACAATTTTTTTATGTCGCTCATCTCATCCTTTGAAGAATTATATTTAGAAGCAACATTCTATGGTGCGCTCAGATATGTGTACATAGACTGAGGAGGAGCGGCCACACTGGTAGATGACATCTGCTGGGTGAGAACTAACACTTCAAGAAATATAGGCATGATGGGCCGAGGTGGCAACTTCCTGGCATCTATCAAATTGTTCTCTTCTTTGATTGCTATGTTGTATGCATCTGGTAGAGTGGTTCCATCGAGAGAATGAATCATCATCAAGATATTGATGTTGATGGATTTCAAATACAACATGAATGCCAACACAGCCGGTGGTTGGATAACATTTTGAATCCTTTGCCAAGTTGTATGGAATCGGGCATTGAATTCAGTCATGGCTTCATGTGGGGCCCGTTTTATTGTTGCCAACTGATGGTATAGAAAAGACCTATCCCCGTCGCTCGAGAATATTTCATAAAAGGGATCTCTGAGATGATCCCAGGTACCGATGGTGTTAGCTGGTAGAGTGTAGTACCAATCTAATGTTTTCCCTCTAAAAGAGGCAATGAGAAACCTTAATGCTATGTTCCGATCTGTAACTCCATGCACCAAGCACATGTCTGCAACATCTTGTAGATGTTCGGATGGCATTCTTGAACCATCTCTGATGAATTTAGGAATAGATTTTAGAGAAGAGACCGAGATATGGGCCCAAACAATAGGTGCAATTGGGGCTATAAGGAGACTTCTAGCATCCCAAGCCACATAACTTTAGTTTGTGTTTTGCAACATGGCTGGTGGAGGAATCAAAACGTTTACTAGGTGAGTTTGGGTTCGTGTTGTTACTAGCGGAGTCACTAACAAGCCAGGATTATTTGTTGTTTGAGACCTAGTAACAGGTCGATGGATCATACACCCTTTTCATATTTAGGTACATTTAAGTTGTCCCATCGGGTGTGCCAGAAAAAAGAAAAACTATTGATGCCAAAAATTGGCAAGGTAACAACCCTTTATGGGAAACCCAGTTAAAGGGGTGACCTATTGCACTAAGCTAACTGACCTCTAGGTTTTTAAAGAAGCTAGCTTCTTCTATAATTTGGGGGATTGAAAAGGGGGTAGAAGGAAATTAATATAAAACAAATCTAATATAAGGTGATGCATCAATAATTAGATATGGGGACAATAAACCTATCTATTAGACATGATTTAAGGGTCTTTCAAAAATCTACTGTGTCTCAGAACAACAAAGATCAAAATGGAAATTTGAACAAATTATTCAATAACATAAAATAACTTCCACATGTCTATTGAAAAGAAGAGTCAAAGACATGGTATTAATCAGATAGCTTATATTAAATTATAGAAGTCTTTGAACAAATTACTCAATAAAATAAAGGCATAGTATACAGCTTTATGAAATGGTCTAGAAACAGAAAGGTTGAACAATGTCACAGTTTGTGAATCTAATACAATAAGCTAAAACAATACAAGAGGCCTGGTCTTTCCACCAATTTCTCTGTAAAATTTTGAACCCCTGGTTCGAAAGAAGAAGCAGTATTTATAATAAAAATCCTGTCGTTTGGTGAGCTAGTAACAAAAAATACCCCTTGATCATGAGAAATAATGCATATAGCAATGATTCCCCGATCGTTGCAATGGAAAAAATTTCAATCCATGAATGTGGTTGCCCCAACGTCATATGCATCCCTTGCGAATGATGGTAGTGGTTCTAGTAGGATAGAGTGTCGACATGTGTCGCTCACTCATGATGGCAATTAGAACACGTGGCAACTATGGTGAGGTTGTTGCTTGCTCCTCACTCTTGCATGATGAAGCATTTAGAAGATCCATGTGGCAAAAGGTTGGGGCCTGAGGTTCATTCCTCCCTCATTGTGATGAATGCTTGTGCGGTGAAGACATGTGGAGGTCCTCCTTACAAATGGTGTTGTTGGTGGGGGCTACCAAGAAATGTATGTGGACTGAGGCTACATGGCATGTGATCAGGGCCCAATCAAGAGGCAAAGGGAAGCAGTGCTTAAGTGTGCGAATGGCCAACACATGGAAGCATGTTGGGGTCGTTAGAAAAATGAAGGAAGAAATCCTTGCAAAGAGTGCCCAGCGGATCAGTGGAAGTTGTTTGATGAGGCCTTTGCAAAAGGAGCCCGATGATGTTTTCAATAGATGGAGCGTAGGTCGGTACTTTAGCCAAATAAAACAATGCAAAAGGAGCTTTGGGAAATATATATTCACAAGGAAAATTCATATGTATTCTATTGGCAAGGTTCCATAGAGTCAAGCAAACCACTCAATGTTTATAAAATTAAGTATAATAGTTAGTATGTAATAGCTAAGTAAATGTAATGGTGTATGAAACAAAGAAAAATAGGGTGGGTTTTGTATCAATGGAATATGATGGACCTATCTTCCTATATTTCATTATAAAATGAGATCCCCACAAAGAATTTCCTTACAACCCTTAGGTGAGTCAACTCAAGATGTGAATTTTCAAATTTCCTTTTTGTGTCAGGACGGGGGTCCTGGTCAAAGAGAAATTTGGGGAGAAAAACTAAAAATAATAAATCAACACCAAATTGCAATATAGGGTGATCCCACAAAACTAGTTTACAATTTTGTTGAGCGAAGAAATTGCAAAAACTACCCCCATGAAGAAAATTTTGGGTTTGGTGGGGTTCGAATGAACTTAGGGTCCAAGCAAACTCAAAAGGTGGTTCGCTCGAACCACCATTCGAGTGGAGCCTATTCAATGATGGGACACACATTTTCCACGTTTTCGAAAATGGAAATAAAATATTTTTTTTTCCTTCGTTCGAAAGGTCAAGGGGAGTTTGCTCAAAGGGGGGTTCGAGAGAACCACCATTTTTCCTCCTTCTCCCCCTCATGTACAAAATTTCTAAAAAAAAATTCCATTTGAAGCTCAGGTTGAGGATGAAAATGGAAGAGACTTCACATAACCAATTGGATGATCGTAGTCCTCAGAACAAGCTATCCATCGAATATAATTTTAATATGTTTTGGTTTTATTATGTATTTTTTTTAGTTTGATTAAACATAGGTTTTTCACCGAAAATCAAGCTCTTTGTTCTGTGCACATGTGGAAAAATAGCAAATTATAAAAAAAAAAACTAAAAAATATCAGTGCACTAGATATTGATGTCCCTGATCCAACAAAAAAATAATAATTTCGATACATAGAAAAAAAGTTATGCTTTAGCCAGTGAATCATGTTTAAATTGTATTTGGTTTGACTTTGAAACTTAATTATGAAAAAAATACTCAACAAAATGCTATGAAACCAATTCCATGCACTAGATATCATAGTTATGAATCTACATTCGAAAAAATTAGAATTTTATCCTTCTTCTAAAAAACGTTGTCTTAGCCAATGACATCACTCTTTAAAAATGGTGTTTACTATTAAAAATAGTTTTTGAAGGAGATGGAAAAAGAAGTGCAATCTAATGTTGCAAGTATGGATGTGTTTGTTGGTGTTGTCATTAATTTTGTCATTGATCTCAACATAGTTCAGGTTGAGTAAGTTGTGTTTTTGCCAAGTGCTTTTGAGAAATAATGAAAGCAGTGTTGAAGTGTGTTTTGAGTGTGCTCCGATATTGTGCTCCATATTTCTTTTGTGTTGATCCTATGCCTATGCAGATCTATAAGTGTGTTCATAAGCTTCAATGGATTGTATATCTTGATTTTTAACCATTGGGTCGATGGAGAGTAGAAGATGTGTTCATCGGTATGTGAACTAGTTTGGCAGAACTATTTGTTTATGGACTAGGAGAAATTTCTTTGCTCCACAGTCTTCTGATATTTGGTTTCAGACCTTGTGGTTCTAGGAGATGATTCTTTCTAATGTTTTATGTGTTTAGACAAACTTTCTTGTGGTTTGGCACTATGGAGGACCTACTCTAGATATCCTGTGTTTTTACTGGTTGGTCCGGTTGGACTGGTGAAGAGTTATTTGTAAATGAAGTTTGTTGTAATTACTGTGGATGTACCTGAGGTGTTCTCGAAGTTGGTAAAATATCTGGTAAAGTGTGTTGTGTGATCCACGTGTGTTTATCTTGCTGGAGATGTGTGTACTCCAATTTTTTTTTTGTGTTCTCATTAGGTTTCGCCAACCTAGTGTCTACACACTACATTTAGTTTGTGCGTCAAATTCAGGAAGTATGTTCGATCCAAGATTTTTTTTGGGTCCTAAATTAAATATGTAGTTGGTCATCTCTCATTCTTATCCACCGCGAGAATGTTGAGTAGCCGACCTAGTTTGAATTTGTAATTTGAAATTGTATAGCCAACCTTGGAGAATGTTTCTAAGGTTGAAGATGGTATAAAATAAAATCAAGTTGTGAAAAAATTCATATCCATCCATCCTCGAATTGAGCAAGTGAGTGAATTTTTCAAACAAGTGCAAAAAGGAGATAGTGGAAGAGCAAATTGAGAAAATAGTACTTTAAGGTGTTAGATTCCTAAAAGTAGTGAGTTGATGGCATCTACAATATTTTGATTAGGTTGTGAATGTGTGGAACCCTAGTGGTGGATCTTCATTTATATCTTTTTATTTTCTATAGGCAGTGAGCCTCCTTTTTGGATAGTGAGTCCTTTGAAGGCAGTGAGCCTTTTGTACTGGGCAATGAGCCCTCTGGCAATGAGCCTTTGTATCCGATATTGTATTCTACTATATTGTGAGTTAATCCTCACCATGGCTTTTCCCTCATTGGGTTTTCCACATATATCAAGTGTCTCTGGTGTTTTCTTTTTGTTATTTTCATTTCATGTTTACACTTTATAATAGATTGAAGATAAAGTGAAAATATTAAGTTTATAAGTAAATTGATTTGTTACAACCGATTCACCCCACCTCTCAATTGTCTTGTGCATTTCAAAAATTTGTATCAGAGCTCTGGTTCCTCGGTGAAAATCTTAACTGCTAGAGGTAGATCAGATGGCCCACAAGTAGCACATTCCTATTTTTGATGGAACTGATTACAGTGCCAAAGTATCTACTTTTGAAGAACAATATGATTAGAAGAAATTTACTAAGGAGCATCTATTTGGTTTCTTGACTGTATTTGAAATGAGAAAATTTTCAAGAGATAAGGAGAAGATTGAAACAACCTTTAAAGCCATGAACATAGGAGATGATTCAGATAATGATGATACATAAGATATGGAAGAAAATTTCACAAGGATATTGAAGAAAGGTACTGGTAAATACAAAGGTAAGTAGCCTTTTAAGTGTTTTATTTGTGGAAATATTGGTCATTATGCATCAAGATGTCCTAATAGAGCTACAAAAAAGAAGAATAAGGATAGTAACAATAATCACAAGGATAAAAAGGATAGCCAGTTCAAGAAATTGTATTATGTCAAGGAAGATGCAGGAATTTCTGATGATGAATCTGAGTTTGAGGAAGATAAAGATGAATGCTTTTTCTATCCCTAGAAAATAAATGTGCAAAAGAATTTGGTCTGGAGAATAAGAAGGATGAAACAGAAGGTACTATGGTAACTTCTTTTCATGTCAAACAAGATGAAGACTTTTGGCTAATTAACAATGGATGTTCAAATCATATGACTAGAAATAAGAGTAAGTTTACTAAACTTGAGAAGTATGATGGAGGAAAAGCTATGTTTGGAGATGACTTTGGTGCTAAGATTGTTGGTAAAGGAACAATTAGCTTTGATGGAAAACATAATACTGAGGATGTTTATTATGTAAAGGGATTAAGGCATAATGTCTTAAGTGTTGGACAAATGTGCAACAAATATTTTAAGCTTGTGTTTCAGGATAACACTTATGAGATCAGAAAAGGATCTGGAACTATGGTAGTAGCTGGAAGAAGAACTCATGGAAACATCTATCAACCTAAGGCTAGTTATGGTCAGTATTTTTTTTCTCAGATTAATGAGAGTTGGCTCTTGCACCGGAGGATGGGACACATGAATTTTGATAATCTGATCAGGATCAGTTCTAGGGAAGTTGTCAAAAATCTACCTAGAATCACAAAGCCTTCAAATTCAATCTGCAGAAGTCTCCAAATGGGGAAACAGACAAGAAATAGTTTTAAAGGAAAGGATCAATCATCTATTAGAATGCTAGAATTAATCCATACAAACCTCTATGGTCCTACAAGAATAGGAAGCCTAAATGGTGATAGGTACTTTATGCTCTTGATTGATGATTACTCTAGGATGACATGGGTTACATTTCTTAGAGAAAAGGCTTAGGCTCTTGATAGATTCAAAGTGTTTAAGGCAAGAGTAGAAAATGAGGCAAACCTAAAAATCAAATGCTTAAGGTCTGATGGAGGTGGAGAATTTATATTTGGTGAGTTCAATGCATTTTGTGAAGAGCATGGCATAAAAAGACATTATTCTACTCCTAGAACCCCTCAACATAATGGAGTTGTGGAAAGAAAGAATAAGAGTGTTCAAGAGGTTTCCAGAACTATGATGAAAGAATAAAATGTTCCTAATGTGTATTGGAGAGAGGAAATCCACACTGTTGTTTACATTCTTAATAGAGTTCAGATCAGAGGTAACAACACTAAGACCCCTTATTAGTTATGGATTGGTAAGGCTTATACTGTGAAATAATTTAAGGTATTTGGAAGTAGATGTTACATTAGAAGAGATGATTAAAATATTGGAAAGTTTGATGTTAGATGTGATGAAGGAATTTTCCTTGGATATTCAAATAACAAGGATTATAGATGTTTTAATAAGAGACTGAGGAAAATAATTGAAAGTGCTAATGTAAAGGTTGATGAAGCTATGTATAGACTAGTGGAAATAAATGAAGTTGAACTTGATGATCATATCTATGTACAAATAGAAGAAGAACAAAAGGAGCAGAAAGAACAAAGTGATGAAATGGAAGAGACTCTAGAACCTGCACCTAAGAATCCTAAATATGTTTAGAGAAATCATCTAGAGGAATAGATAATTGAAGACAAGAGTGAAGGAGTGAAGACAAGAAGCAAAGTGGTTGAGGTAAACTTGTGTTTACTTTCTAAGATAGAACCTTATATTGTGAATGAAGCCTATAATGATGAAAGGTAGGTTAGAAAAATGAAAGAGGAACTACAATAGATAAAGAAGAATGTGGCATGGGAACTAGCCCCTAGACCTGCAAACAAGAATTTAATTGGTTCAAAATGGGCATTAAAAAGAAAGTTGAATGAAGATGGTGAAGTGGTAAGAAAGAAAGAAAGACTTTTATGTAAAGGATATTCACAAGTTGAAGGAATAGATTT